>VWZE01018588.1:0-15772 GCA_013396675.1 Eubucco bourcierii
TTGGTGGCAAAGTGCCCTCTGCCAAGCTGGAGGGACCTCATGCCAGGCCTCATGTCTCGTGTGCTGCTGATGCAATGAAGGTAGCAGGACCAGCCCCGGTAGGTTCTAAGGGCCTGGTTTTATTGAGCATGGAGTGGTGGTCATGTCCTGCCCAGAGATTTTTTTGGCAGGGTATGGGGCAGCAGATTGTCCTTCAAGACTTGTGCAGAGCCAAGCAAGGTCCTAAGGGACAGGCTGGGAAGTCACCAGGAGGTTTTCTGTCAGCTCTGTAGACTTTGTGTGAAGGTTTGCAGGGTTGTGGACACCCCAAGGTGTGTTGTTCCTTACCTCGCAGCCCAGGCAGGCCAGGCAGACCAGGTTGACCTTCCATCCCTTCATTGCCTTGATCTCCTTTGGGTCCTGGTGGCCCTGAAACACAGCAAATATTGGGAGTGTAGCCATCACACCCCAGCTTTGCAGCCATGCAGCAGACCTGTGAGTGCACCAAGCCACCCTCCTCACTGGCTCTTCTCAGTGTCCAGGAAACACACACAGGAGCCAAGGGACAGTGAGGGAGCAGCTCAGCAGCATTCTTCCAGGATCAGTGTACTTTAAATGCCAAACACAACCCCATCAACCTTTCTCATGTGCCAGAAAATTTCTCCTTGGAGCTCCTAGGCTTCCATCATGAACCCCAGAATCACAGGACGGTGGTGGCTAGAGGGGACCTCTGGAGATTGTCTAGTCCAAATCTCCTACTTGAGCAAGGTCACCCACAGCAGGTTGCCTAGGACTGCATACAGGCAGGTTTGGAATCTCTCCAGAGAAGGAAACTCCACAATCTCTATGGGAAACTTCTTCCAGGGCTCCAGCACCCCCATAAGCAAAAATTTTCTCCTTATGTTCAAACGGAGCCTCCTGGGTTCCAGTTTGTGTCTGTTGTCCTGCATGAAGAAAAATCTTTTCACTGTGTGGGTGACAGAACACTGGAACAGGCTGCCCAGGGATGTTGTAGAGTCTCCGTCTCTGGAGGTACTCAAGACCTGCCTGGATGTGTTCCTGTGTGATCTGCTGTAGGAGATCCTGGTCTGGCAGGAGGGTTGGACTGGATGAACTTTCAAGGTCCCTTCCAGCCCTTAACCTTCTGTGATTCTGTGGTCTGGGCACCACTGCAAAGAACCTGCCCCTATCCTTTGGATCTCCCATCTTTAGCTGTTGATCAGCACTGAGGAGATCATCTCCCAGGCTGCTCTTCTCCAGGCTAAACAGCCCCAGGTGTCTCAGCCTTTCCTCATCAGAAATGTTCCAGTCCTCTCAGTATCTTCCTAGCCTGCCTCTGGTGGTCTCCCTCTTGCGCTGGGAAGCCCAGAAATGGACACAAGACTCCACATGTGGCCTCATTAGGGCAGAGTATAGGGGGAGGAGAACCTTCTTCAGCCTACTGGTAACACTCTTCTGAATGCACTGCAGGAAACCATTGGCCTTTGCACCCACATGGGCATGCTGCTGGCTGATGGAGAGCTTGTTGTCCATCAGCACTCCCAGATCCTTCTTCACAAAGCTGCTTTCCAACAAGTCAACTACTACCCTGTGCTGGTGCAGGAGGTTATTCCTACCCAAGGGCAGGACCCCACACTTGCCCTTGCTGGACTTCATGAGGTTCCCCTCCACCCAGTTCTGCAGCCTGTTCAGGTCTCACTGAGTGGCAGCACAGCCTGATGGGTTGACAGCTACTCCAAGTTTGTATCATTAGCAAACTGGCTGGAGGGTCCACTCATGACTCCATGGCAAATTCCCTTCTTCTGGAATTTCCTTTTGACCAAAAGTGATGACCTCTACAATGAAATAACATTAATCACAGAATGGTAAGGTTGGAAAGGACCTCAAAGCTCATCTAGTTCAAACTTCCTGCCATAGGCAGGGACACCTCCCACTAGTACAGGTTGCTCAAGGCCTCATCCAACCTGGCCTTGAACACCTCCAGGGAGGGAGCAGCCACAACCTCCCTGGGCAACCTGTGCCAGTGCCTCACCACCCTCACTGTAAAGAACTTCCTCCTAACATCCAGTCTAAATCTCCCCTCTGCCAGTTTAAGCCCATTGCCCCTTGTCCTGTTACTGCAAGACCTTGTCAATAGCCCCTCCCCAAAGGAGGGGACTTAAGGAAAAGAAAACAGGGGAGGGGATTAAGGAAAAAAAAATACATTTTGGAAAGCTTGAAATGAACCTTTAGGGTCTCATCAGAAACTAGACATTAGGGATGGTTTTTTGCTATCAACTCTCATGAGGAAGCAGAAAATCCAACACAGAGTGATATTCCTCAGCCAGAAAAGGATCAAGTCCACAAAGCTGAAACCAATTATGAGCTAAATCCACAAAGAAAGAATTTGAACAGAAAAAAACCCAAACCAATCCAAAACCTCATGGGATGATGGAAACCAGGGCAGAGAGAAGCCTGGAGAGGCTTCTCTTGGACAATCTTTGTCCAACCAAGCTAGTGTGATAATTGGAAAGTGCTAAGCCACTTTCCTAGAAACCTGGAAGGCCTTGATCTGAACCTGAACCACCCAGCTAGGGCTGCAGGCAACACAGTAACACAAGAGGATCAGGAGAGGAACAGGTTGGACATTCACCACTTCTAAAGGACAAGCAATTAAGATCTGCAAATATCATGCAGGAATTAGTAGGTTCCTGAGGGGATGAACCACAGCAAGTCCTGAAATGGAGATAGGGTTGAGAGAGGATTACAGGAAGGTATTGCATTAGCTAACCATGTTCTCTTTCCTAAATGGTGCCAGCAGTGTGCCCAGCTGGCCAAGAAGGCCAGCAGCATTCTGGCTTGGATCAGCAATGGTGGTGTGGCCAGCAGGACCAGGGCAGGGATTGTCTCATATATTCAGCACACACCTTGAATCCTGGGTTGAATTTCGGGACCCTCACTCCAAGAAGGACACTGAGGTGCTGAAGTGTGTCCAAAGAAAGGCAGTGAAGCTGGTGGAGAGTCCAGAGCACAAGTCTTGTGAGGAGAAGCTGAGGGACCTGGGGTTACTTAGTCTGGAGGAAAGGAGGATGAGGGAAGACCTTCTCACTGTCTATAACTCCCTGAAAGGAGATTGGAGCGAGGTCAATCTCTTCTATCAAGGAACAAGAAACAGGATGAGAGGAAACGGTCTCAGATTGCACCAGGGGAAATTTAGGCTGGACATGAGGAACAATTTCTTCCCCCAAAGGTTTGTCAAGCTCTAGAACAGGCTGCCCAGGGCAGTGGTGGAGTCCCCATCCATGGAGTGACTTAAAAATCTGTTGATTTGGTGCTGAGGTGACCTTCCAGTGCTGGGTTAACAGCTGGACTGGATGATCTTAAGGGTCTCTTCCAAGCCAAGTGATTCTGTGAGCCTATGCACATCTCTGAGCCCTGAGAGAATGTGGTGATGCATCCAGGGGCCTGGGAACAGGACTCCTGTTGGCAACACCAAAGGATGCAAAGAACAGTGGACACCCAGAGGGGCTGCACAATAAGGATGCATTTTTGAGTAGGAGCAAGAGGAACCACAAGCAGCAGGGACACTGCTTGCCCTGATTGTCTGTGACAGAGGAGGCCTAGCAACATTCAAGGGCTGCTCCACAGGGAAATGTGGGCCAGGAACCACTTGAGATGTATTAAAGAAGACCATTACACAATAGCCATTAAATCATAGAATCCCAGAATAGTTTGGATTGGAAAGGACTTCTACAGACCATCTAGTTTCAACCCCCCTGCTGTCAGCAGGGACATCTTCATCCAGAGCAGGTTGCTCAGAGACTTGTCCAACTTGACCTGCAGTAGTTCCAGGGATGGGGCATCCACCACCTCTCTAGGCAACCTGAGCCAGGGTCTCACCACCTTCGTGTTCTAGCAGCAGATCTCCTGTCTGAATGTCTCAGGTGTCCTAGGACAAGCAGTGGAAGCTCTGCATGACCCAACCACACTCCTCAGTTTGTAGAATCATAGAATTGTTAGGGTTAGAAGGGACCTCCAAAGGTCACCTTGTCCCTCTGCAGTCTGACATCCTCAGCTAGATCAGGTTGCCCAGAGCCTCACTTTCAACACCTTCAAGGATGGGGCCTCAACCACTTCCCTTTGCTACCCATTCCAGTGTTCCACTACTCCAATGGTATAGAGCTTCCTCCTAACACCCAACCTAAATCTGCTCTTCTCTAATTTCAAACCACTGCTCCTCATTCTAGCACTCCAGGCCTTTGTAAGCAGTTCCTCTCCAGTCTTCCTGTAGGCTCCCTTAAGGTACTGGAAGGTCACTATTAGGTCTCCCTAGAGTCTTCTTTTCTCCAGGCTGAACAACCTCAGCTCCCTCAGCCTGTCCTCATAGGAGAGGTTTAGGTCAAGGATATGTTCAGGTCAAGTTCTTTCCTCTCTAGCTGCACCCCAGCACAGCAAAAGTTGAGCTGCTGGGAACTACTTGCCTAAGCAAAACTCCTGCTTCCCTACCGTGAGGAAGACTCAAATCAACCCTGGAAACATCTGCAGTGGGAGCCAGTGAGGACAGGTCTCTCCCAAAGCCACCCTGGCTTTGTCCCAAGCATCTCCTCCATAGAGGGCTCCCACTGCAATGGCACTAGAGCAAAGCCACTGCAGACATGGAATATCTTACTTCCCTCATGTTGGCTCTAGCACAGTTCAGATGAGGTCCCATGTGTGAGGGAAGCTTCCAGCTGCTCTGGTTTTATGGGTAGACTGGGAAATAACACACACTATGACCCCACCTCACTTGTGTTGACCCTGGAAGGGACATGGGACACTTTTTGGTGGGATGGGTGTTGGAGCTGCCTTTCCTCCTTAAAACCAGGTGCTACAGTGCTACAGTTCTCCAGTCCTCTGCCATCATCTCATCTCATCAAACCATTCCACAAACCTTCAGGGCAGTTGTGATTATGCACAGGCTAAGAAGGGAACTAAGTTTCATGAAGGATCACCAACAGACAATCTCAGCTACTCTGTAAGAGCTAGAGGCTGGGAGGACACAGCCAGGGAAGAGAGAAGCTGTCCCTTATTGTCTTTCCCTCATGCCTGGGGGTAAGAAACGGGGCTTGGAGATGGGCAGGTGGCTGGGCTGATCCTCTTTGCTGGCTCCTAGGTTTTGTTTTTCATCCTTCAGAGCTATTCTCACAGCAGTGAGCCCTGTGATCCATCAGCCAGCAAAACATCTCCAGGCAGCTCCATGAGCAGAGTTGCTCCTATTCCCTAGGGTGGCTGTTGGGGTGGGACACAGGGAGTAGCTAGGGTGGAGGATGGAGGAGCACTGGGAGGGGCTGTTGGAAGGAGCTGAGCAGGACTGTAGACACTGTGCCAAGCTGGTCTCCACCCCACAGCATTTGGGGTTTACACTCAGGAAGGAAAATCTCAACCCAGGTCCACCCCTGCTTCACCCTCCTGCCTGCTGCATCAGAGAAGGAAAAAGGTTCTCCAGAACCATGGACATGAGGGTTGGCATGAAGTGCCCAGATTGGGTGGCCAGATGAGACCATTGCAGTCAACCCACTGGACCTTCTGGGAGCCAGCAGATCCTATCCAGGGAGTTGTGCCTGTGCATGCAGCTGGGTGGTGGATCCTGAGTGTCCTCCCTCCTGGTGACATGGTTATTTGAAACTCAGAAGCCCTCTGAGAGGCCAAGCCCTCTCTGAGAAACATGAGCTGCTTGGCAGGCTCAGCTGCTGCAGACAAGCCTGGGGGACCTCCCCAAGCTGTCATCACCAGCAAACAGCCTCCAAAGCCAGAGCTCAGGGTAGGTAAGGTCTGGTGCAAGGAAAATACACCCCAAAACCTGCAATCCTCTATCACACTAGACTGACTCTGGTGGTGCAGATGCAGCTGGGAGCATGGTGGAGATTTGTCCAAAGACATTTTAGAGCTAGGGTGAAGCCACCTGGACACAAAGCTCCTGAAATCGTTATGAAATCATAGAACTGTTTTGGTTAGAAGAGGCTTTTAAGATCACAGAATCCCATTGTGGTAGACATTGAAAGGTCCTTTGGGAATCATTTTGTCCAACCCATTTGATAAAACAGAGTCACTCAGAGCAGATCACTCAGTGCAGATTACTCAGGATCTTATCCAGACAGGTTTGGAATCTCTCCAGAGGCGGAGACTCCACCACCACTCTGGGCAACCTCTCCTAGGGCTCCAGCACCATCACAGGAAAGAATTTTTTTCCTGTTCTGCAGATGGAACATCCTGGGTTCCAGTTTGTGCTTGTTGCCCCTTGTCCTGTTGCTGGTCATGACAAAAAAAACAGTCTGGACACATCTTCTTGACACTGCTGCTTAGCTATGGCTCAGCATGGAGAAGATTCCCTCTCAGGCTGCTCTTTTTCAGGCTAAACACACCCAGGTCTGTCAGCCTGCTCCAGTCCCCTCAGCATCTTTGAGATCTCTACTGGACTCTCTCCAATAGTTTCCTGTCTCTCATGAACTGGGGAACCCAGAACTGGACCCAAGACTGCAGATGTGGCCCCCTTAGGGCTGAGTAGAGGGGGAGGAGAAGCTCCCTTGACCTGCTGGCCATACACTTCTTAATGCACCCCAGAAGACCATTGATCATCTTGGCTGTGAGGGTACATTGGCACACAGGCAACTTCTTGTCCACCGAGATCATTGGATCCAACCATTAACCCAGCACTTCAGGTCAAACTGAAACATGTCCTTCAAAACCACAGCTACACATCTTTTAAGCATCCACCACCCATTACTGCTGACAGAAAATGGGAAAGGAAGAGGGAAAGAGAGGGAGAGATGTCAGGGATGCCAGGAATGTGTCAGGGTAGCAGCTGATAAATCAGGTGGTGGCTCGTTGGGAAGGGATTTGGTTTGCTCTCTGTTAGCGTTCATTGGAGTCATACAGGTTCCATGGTGGTCCCCTTCCTCAGTGGCTTCATCCAAGAGATGGTGACACCTTATTCCATGGCAGTGGGTGGGAAGAGAAGGCATGGTGGGGGTGGAGGGGGAGTGTGGGCAACTATGAAACTCTTAAAGCAGTGGGTGCAACATGGTCCCGCCATATCCAAGGTGAAACCAGCATCCTCTAAAGGGGACCAGGGTGATTATCCCAGTGAGCTATGGGTACACAAGGGCAATGGTTGCCCTGGATGGGCACATGTAGCTGTGGCAATTTGGACCACATCTGTCCTCTCTTGGCTCAGCAGGTGGCCAAAAAGGGCAAGCACCTTGGCCTCAACTCCCTCCTCCCCCAAGCAGTAGTTCAGCTGGGAGCACCAGGAATGCTCACTGCATACAGGTGCAGAGCAGCAGCCTAGAAGTAGGTCAGCAACCGCTTCCCATTCCATGATTCAGTGATTAGGGAGGAGCTGAGTGTGGCAAAGAAGGTGACAGCAGAGGGAAAATGGAGTGCAAGGTATGTATGGTAGAGCAAGGGATGGGATTGACTCTGACTGAGGGCACTGCTGGGCAGCCCTGTGCTTGATCACCACAGCACAAAGGAGGACAAACCCTCACCATCTCTGTCACTCTCTTGTTCACTCTCATGGTCACAAAGAACTTGGCAGACTTTTTGCCCTGGCCTTTTTGAGGGAACCCTGAGAGCTTTCTTCCTGTGCTGTTTCAAGGCTAATTGGAATATTTTAATGAGAGGAAGTAGAACATTGGTTGTAAAAAGAAAATAATTACAGAATCACAGAACCATCCAGGTTGGAAAAGCCCCTCAGGATCACCAAGTCCAACCTGTAACCCTGCTTTACAAGATTCAACTTATTATAGGGGTTCACCACATCCCTAAACACCACATCCAAACAATCCTTAAACACATCCAGGTCAGTGGCTCCACCAGCTGCCTGGGCAGCTCATTCCAGTCCCTGATCACACTCTCGGTGAAAAAAAATTTTCCTGATGTCCATGATGAAGTCTTTATCATTCATCAGTTTGCTGAGGGGGATAAAAAGCCAAAATGTCAACATTTTGTCCCACTGTGATCTGTGATGCTGGATCTATTCACTCCACTAACACATAACAACCTAAGCTTTGCTGGTTGTTTTTGTTTGCCTGTCTGGGAAAGCAGAGGGAGAAAGAGGTGGGGTAACTTTGAGCCCCTTTGGGCAGTTTCCTTTGTCGAGGAGGGAGTTTGGATTTCTGTACTATTTCTATGAGGAGAGGCTGAGGCAGCTGGGGTTGTTTAGCCTGGAAAAGAGGAGGCTCAGGGGAGACCTCATTGCAACTACCTGAAAGGAGGTTGTAGGGGAGACCTCATTGCAACTACCTGAAAGGAGGTTGTAGCCAGGTGGGGTTGATCTCTTCTCCCAGGCAACCAGCAACAGAACAAGGGGACACAGTCTCAAGTTGTGCCAGGGTATTAGGATGAAGTTCTTGACAGAGAGATTGATTGGCATTGGAATGGGCTGCCCAGGGTGGTGGTGGAGTCGCTGTCCCTGGAGGTGTCCCTGGAGTGCCCCTGGATGGGACATTTAATGCCATGATCTAGTTGTTTGGTTAGGGCTGGGTGATAGGTTAGACTGGATGATCTTGGAGGTCTCTTCAAACCTGGTTGAGCCTATAATTCTAATTTGCATATAATTGTAAACACTTGTAAATATATTGTGTATATATGCTTGTGAATTTTGTTGTGCTATAAATATAGCTACATCTGACTTCCAAGAGGCCTGAGCTGGTCTGGTACATTTCAATAGTGACAACAGGAAGTTCCTAACCCACCACATTCCTAACGTGGACAGAGGAACACTTGGAGACTCCAAAAGTTCAGGACGAAGAAGGCACATGGACATTGCAAACACCTGTCTGGTAGATTTGATACACCCAAGTGTACCTGAGATACCCACAGAGGACATCCTCATGCCACAGGGACCACTCTGTGTACAGTTTTGGAGTCCCCAAGACAAGAAGGACAATGGAACTGTTGGAGTGAGTCCAGAGGAGGCCACGAAGATGCTCAGAGGGCTGCAGCAGCTCTGCTGTGAGGACAGGCTAAGAGAGTTGGGGCTCTTCAGCCTGGACAAGAGAAGGCTTTGAGGAGACCTTAGAGTGGCCTTTCAGTATCTGAAGGGGGCCTACAGGAGGGCTGAGAAGGGTCCATTTACAAGGTCTTGTAATGACAGGACAAGGAGTAATGGGTTTAAACTGTCAGAGGGGAGATTCAAACTGAATGTTAGGAAGAAATTCTTTGCAGTGAGAGTGGTGAGACACTGGAACAGTTTGCGCAGGATGCTCCCTCCCTGGAGATGTTTGAGGCCAGGTTGAATGAGGCCTTGAGCAACCTGTTCTAGTGGGAGGTGTCGCTGCCTATGGCAGGGGGTTGGAGCTAGATGATCATTGAGGTCTCTTCCAACCTAAACCATTCTGTGATTCTATGGTGTTGGCCTCATTGGCCATCAAGTGTTGGGACAGGATGAGTTGGGATGGGTTATGTTGGCATGGCATGGGTTGGAAGGGGATGCACTGCGCTAAAATGCACTGTGGTAAGATGGGATGGGAGCGTTGGGTTTTTCCAAGCAGAGCAATAACCAAGGGTCCTCTGAGACCCCAGGGCAGAGGGGTGGTCTCCAAGGCATGCTGGTTCTGCTCCCTGAGTGCTGAGACTCCCCTACCTCCAAATCACCAAGGACGCTCTCCTCTCCGTGAACAGTTTCACGCACCAGCGAGGGAGCCTCTCCCAAGAGGTGTGCAGCTTACCCCGTATGGTGGAGATGTTCTTCAGTGCCACGGAGTGCTCCCAGTCCCTGAGGCGCAGCTCCTCGGTGACGTTGCCCAGGATGGCCAGCTCGTGCTTCAACTGCTCCTCCATGGCTATGTGCACCAGGCGCATCTGCCGGGCGTCGTCAGTGGCGTTGCTGATCAGCACCTGCAGGTCCCGGATGCGGGTGTGGTGGATGCTGACATCGTAGGAGAAGGTCCTGTTCATGGTGTCCACCGTCCCGCTCATGCTCATCACTTGGTCACTCAGGGCCTCCACCCTGCTCCCCAGGTTGCTCAGGAGGCGGTCGTGGTGCTGCAGCAGCAGCCGGCTACTGTTGCCTTCCACCGAGAGCCTGTACGCCTCCTGCTGAGCCGTGTCGCCCTGCTGGGCCAGGCTGTCCCACAGGCTGGACAGGGCCTTGTCAGTTTGGCTGGCCTGGGTCTGCAGGCTCCAGAGGAGCCCTTCCAGCTTCTGCAGCGACCCCGTCATGAGGAACAAGGAGTCTGAGTGGTTCTGCAGGAGGTCCTGCAGCCGCCAGATGTGATCCAGCACATCGCCCTTCAGAGGTAGGTGCAGCAGCTTCAGCTGCATGTCCCGAAAGCTCTCGTTGAGGCGGTTGACATTCCCCATCAGTGCCTTCAGGTCCTCGGGGGATGGCTGTGGCCTGGAGACTGCAAGAGATGGAGAAGACAGGGACGCTAGTAACGACCCCAGGGAGCAGGGTGTTTTCTAACCTCCTGAGAAGCACAAACCATCTCCTCTCAATGAGTGCTTGGGCATCTCCCTACTTCTCCAGGGAGGTTGTGGCTGCTCCCTCCCTGGAGGTGTTCAAGGCCAGGTTGGATGAGGCCTTCAGCAACCTGTACTAGTGGGAGGTGTCCCTGCCTATGGTAGGGGGTTGGAACTAGATGATCCTTGAGGTCCCTTCCAACCTTACCATTCTATGATTCTATGATTCTTACTGTAACCAGCAGGACCAGGGAAGTCCTTCTGCCCCTGTACTCAGCACTGAGAAAGCCACACCTTGAGTACTGTGTCCAGTTCTGGGCCCCTCATTTGAAGGAAGATGTTGAGGTGCTTGAGCATGTCCAGAGAAGGGCACCAAGGCTGGTGAGGGAGCTGGAGCACAGCGCTATGAAGAGAGGCTGAGGGAGCTGGGGGTGTTTAGCCTGGAGAAGAAGAGGCTCAGGGCAGACCTCATTGCTGTCTACAACTACCTGAAAGGAGGTTGTAGCCAGGTGGGGTTGGTCTCTTTTCCCAGGTAACCAGCAACAGAACAAGGGGACACAGTCTCAAGTGGCACCAGGGGAGGTCTAGGCTGGATATTGGGAGGAAGTTCTTGACAGAGAGAGTGATTGGCATTGGAATGGGCTGCCCAGGGAGGTGGTGGAGTTACCATCCCTAGAGGTGTCCAAAAGGAAGCTGGATGAGGCACTTGGTGCCATGGTTTAGTTAATTAGAAGGGTTAGGTGATATGTTGGACTCAGTCTCAGAGGTCTTTTCCAACCTGGTTAATTCTGTGATTCCTTGGTGCTCAGAGGTGGAAGCCCAACCTCATACCCCAAAAGCTTCATCTCACAAGCTCATTTTTGCCCCCATAGCTTTTGCCTTGGTTGGAGGAGGAGGTTGGTTGCTGAAGGGTTGGAGAAGCCCCAAGGCTTCAGCCAGCTCATGTCAGAGGACTGACTGTCAACATCATCCACTTCCCTTTCCTGAAAATAGACCTTAAAAATGGCCTCTCTGAGTTTGACTTTTAACAATCCAGTTTCACTCCTGGCTATTGCTCTGGGACCTGATCTCAACCCCTTGCTCTGTAATCAAGACCATCAGGCTGGCTCAGCAGGTCTCCACATCTCTGAGGGTAGTTTGCTGTAAGCCTCCAAACAAGACATTCCACATCCCAGGGCTGCCAGGGTTCTTCCCAGGGGAGGAAACCCACCCTGGCTATGGAGCATCTGCATCCCAGGGTTGTCAGGGCTCTTCCCAGAAGAAACCCACCCTAGCTCAGGATCACCCTTCATACTGTGTGGCAGAGATCTATTGCACATCCCCACTCCAATCCTGTTTTGGCCTCACAGCTATCAGAGCACCAGGAGGGGTTGTGGAGAGGAAACCTAGAAATTTTGGGTGAACCTCTTGCTTTGAGCATCTTCTAGCACTGCTACAGCAGAGCCTCATGCAGTATGCCCAGTAACTCCCCACTTTGGACCCCATCACTCTGCTGCACCCAAAAACATTGATCCAGGCAGTGGAAAAGCATCTTTAGTGTGATGTTGGGTCCCCAGTGCAGCCCAGGGTTGGGGGCTCAAAGCCAAACCCACACAAACGATGAGAATTAAATCAAACCAAATAAAATAGAATCAAGTAAATAATCCTCATTGTCCTTTAAGCTGCGGTGGGCCTGCAGCTGGCAGGATGCCATAGGCTGGCATGGACCCATCCTGGCAAGTCACTCCCTCATTTCCACAGAGAAGGCAAAAGAAGCCATTTGGTTTGAATTAAAACTGCAGCAGTAAGAGGAGGATGAAGCAGACGTGAACATGAAGGGCTCCAGATTGTTCTCTGGGCTTAGGGCCAACCATAGCAGTGGCACTGGATGCCCAGAGTGGGATAGGAGGACCTGGAGAGGGTCAGTAGGTGCCATAGCAGAGGAGCTGATAATCTTCAGAACACCAAAATTATTTTCCCCATTAAGCTGGATGTTAGGAAGAAGTTCTTCACCATGAGGGTGGTGAGACCCTGGAACAGGTTGCCCAGGGAGGTGGTTGAAACCCCATCCCTGGGGGTGTTTAAGGCCAGGCTGGATGAGAGTCTAGACACCTTGATCTAGTGTGAGGTGTCCCTGCTCATGGCAGGGGGGTTGGAACTGGATGATCCTTGTGGTCCTTTCCAAGTCTGGCTGATTCTGCAATTCTATAATTGCAGATTGGGTGGGAGTGTTGATCTGCACAAGTGTCAGGAAGCTCTACAGAGAGGTCTGGTCAGGCTGGCTTGATAGGACAAGGCCAATGGGATGAGGTTCAAGAAGGTCAAGTGTCAGGTCCTGCTCTTGGGTCACAACAACCCCATGAATGCTCCAGGCTTGGGGAAGAGTGGCTGGAAACTGCCCAGTTGGAAAGGACCCGAGGGTGTCAGCAGACAGCTGGCTGGAGATGAGCCAACAGTGTGCCCAGGGGGCCAAGGCAGCCAACAGCATCCTGGCATGGATCAGCAATAGTGTGGCCAGCAGGGGTAGGGCAGGGATTGTCCCAGCACCAGTACTGAGCACAGCACTGGTGATGCCACACTTCAAATACTGGGTTCAGTTTTGGGGCTGCTGCAAGAAGGACACTGAGGTGCTGGAGCAGGTCCAAAGAAGGGCAAAGCTGCTGAGGGGTCTGGAGTCTGAGAGAAGGATGGGGAGCAGTAGGAAGCAGCCAGTTCTTGGCTTCAGTATGAGCCTTACAGCTTGTAACACAGGCACGTGGCCACAGGGTCCTGCTGCTGGCTGCTTTTTGAACAGTCACAATCATTTCATCACAATCACAATAAGGTTGAAAACAAAAAGGACCTTTAAGGTCAAGTCCAACCATTAACTCAGCACTGTCAGGTCACCACTAAACCATGGCTCTCAGAAACACATCACCAAGACTTTTCAATCCTCCAAGCATGAGCACTCCACCGCTGTCTTGGGCAGCCTGTTCCAGGGCTTGACAACCCTTTCAAGGAAAAAATTGTTCCTCATGTCCAATCTAACCCTCCTCTGGCACAACTTGAGGCAATTTCCTCTTGTCCTATCACTTGTTCCTTTGGAAAAGTGGCTGACCCCTACCCTCCCTGCAGCCTCCTTTCAGGGCCATGCAGAGAACCAGGTAGTTTCCCCTCAGCCTCCTTTTCTCCAGCAGTTCCCTCAGCTGCTCCTCACCAGACTTGTGCTCTAGATCCTTCACCAGCTTTGTTGCCCTTCTTTGGGCAGACTCCAGCACCTCAATGTCCTTTTTGGAGTGAGTGCCCTAAAACTGAACCCAGTATTTGAGGTGTGGTATCATCAGTGCTGAGTACATGGGGACAATGCCTACCTTAGTCCTGCTGGCCACACTATTGCTGAGTCAAGCCAGGATGCTCTTGGCCTTCTTGCCCCAAGGCACACACTGGCTCATCTTCAGTCAGATGTTCACCAAAACCCCCTCCCAGAATCACAGAACTGATTAGGTTGCAAGAAGACCTCTAAGATTACTGAGCCCAACTAACTATTTCTAACCATTTCAGCAGCTCAGGTCTGCCCTGTGTTCCCAGGAGATGCCAGCTGCAGATGCAGACCCTCTTTGGAGCCAGTTCACTGGGACCTAGAGTAGTTCACACTGAAGCTGACTCAGATGACTGCTGGGATTGTTGCCTTCATCTCCTTTGGCATCCTCAGATATCAAGTTTTGAGCCTTCAGCTGTTCAAGCAGGTTTCTTGTTCCCATGGGTGTTTCTGCCAGGCATCCAGGAATGCCAGGCACAGAGGTGTGGCCAGTCTCAACACAGATGAGCACAGAGATGAAGTGCAAGTCAGATGCCCATCCTATGCCGGGTTCAGAAGTCCACACTATCACCAGGCTCTTTAGCAGCATCCTAACAAGCCCTGTCTGGTGTGGGAGCAGCTCAGGGCTGAGTGCCTGGGGTGCCCAGGCACAGGGCCAGGCAAGGATTTGGGTTCAAACATCCAAGTGCAGCTCTGTGCACCCAGGTGGCTGGGATTTAACCCAGACCTTACACCAGTGGAGTCTCAGCCTTGGACCAGACATCGTTTCAGTGGATGGGGGTGGGGTCAGGGAGGATGGGAGTGTGCATCCCCAGGAGCCAGCTAACTGCTGCCAGGCTTGTAAGAGAGGATATTAAAAGCAGGCTGCCTCAAAGCCATCCCAGCCCTGCTGCTGAAAACATCCTGTTTCCCTGGCTCTGAGGTGCCTCACAATAGTTTTGGCCATTGACTCAATTTCTAACCCCTGTTTTCAGAGTCACAGGACACCTGCCATAGCTGGCTTCAAAACCATGCCTCAGAGAGCTACCACTTTCACATGCTGGCAACACCAGCAGGTCTTGGGGAGTTGTCTCTGAGATAGTGGTTTCCCCTGCAATGCACCAGCCTGGCTGAGAAGCAGATGAGTGCTGTCTGGGGAGCTGCTGGGGGTATCACAGCTCCATATCCCTCTCCATCAGGTCTGGAGAGCAGCTGGACACTCTCTGTTTTGGCCTGGGTGGCATGGTGTCTGCTCTGTAGAGTCATGGAATCATTTTGGTCAGAGGACACCTTCATGATCATCAAATCCAACCCAGTACAGTTAACCCAGCACTGACAGGTCACCACCAAACCATGTCACTCAGCACCACACCTACACAGCTTTTTGGTCCCTCCAGGGATGGGGACTCCACCACTGCCCTGGGCAGCCTGTTCCAGGGCTTGACGACCTTTTTGGGAAAGAAATTATTCCTCGTGTCCAACCTGAACCTCCCCTAGGCCAACTTGAAGCTACTTTCTCTTGATCTATCACTCCAAGCAGAGTCCTCAATGCAGCCATGAGAGGGCAAGGTTAGCATCAAATGGTGATGTTTCTCTTACAGCACCATGGCAGCTCCTCCCAACCCAATGAGCCAGGCGAGGGCAAGTCTTCACAAAACCAGCTTTTGGACTAGATGACCTTTGAGGTTCCTTCTGACCCAAAACATTCTATGATTCTATGAGATGCTGTATCTTGATGTGTACCTTCCCCTCTGATGGCAAATGAAGGAAGTTGGGCAGAAGATCTCATCTCTGGCAACCTGATATCTGGTCTCCAGCAGCACAAAGTGGGATTTTCCATGGCAAAACCAAACCCTCCTCTGTTAAGAGCCCCCATGTACAACCAGTCCAGGTCCTCTGAGGACCATTAAGAGCCCCCATGTACAGCCAGTCCAGGTCCTCTGAGGACCATCAGCTCCCCCCATGTACAGCCAGTCCAGGTCCTCTGAGGACCATCAGCTCCCCCCATGTACAGCCAGTCCAGGTCCTCTGAGGACCATCAGCTCCCCCCATGTACAGCCAGTCCAGGGCCTCTGAGGACCCTCCAGCTCCAATATGTACAGCCAGTCCAGGTCC
>VWZE01018588.1:16086-34566 GCA_013396675.1 Eubucco bourcierii
GAGGTTCCTTCTGACCCAAAACATTCTATGATTCTATGAGATGCTGTATCTTGATGTGTACCTTCCCCTCTGATGGCAAATGAAGGAAGTTGGGCAGAAGATCTCATCTCTGGCAACCTGATATCTGGTCTCCAGCAGCACAAAGTGGGATTTTCCATGGCAAAACCAAACCCTCCTCTGTTAAGAGCCCCCATGTACAACCAGTCCAGGTCCTCTGAGGACCATTAAGAGCCCCCATGTACAGCCAGTCCAGGTCCTCTGAGGACCATCAGCTCCCCCCATGTACAGCCAGTCCAGGTCCTCTGAGGACCATCAGCTCCCCCCATGTACAGCCAGTCCAGGTCCTCTGAGGACCATCAGCTCCCCCCCATGTACAGCCAGTCCAGGTCCTCTGAGGACCATCAGCTCCAATGTTGTTATTTCAGCTACAGACACCTGAAGCTGAGGACTAGTAGGATTTTCTCCCTGCTACAAGACCACTCTGTGCTTCTGGTTTTCCTTGATGTGCTCAGACTCTCAGGGCACCCATGCTCCAGATCTGAGTCACCTCCATCCAAAGTCAGAGGCTTGGCTTAAAGTCCCACACGTGCAGAAAGCAATAATGCAGGAGATGAGTTTTTCTTTGCAGTTTCCACGACTACAGGTCTACAACCTGGGGGGTAAGATGGTTTTACTGGGGTCTCACTGAGAGTTGAAATCTTTGCCAGTCATGGGAATCCAGGAGGTGGGGCCTTGAAGATGCCTCCCCCAAGGCTCTTAGCCAATGCCATGAGGTTATTGTTATTGCTGGAGCGGCTTTGGGGCGAGCAGCTGTAGCTGAGGCCAGGGCTAGAGTGCCTGTCCCAAGCTCTTTGCACAATTCATGGCATCTCTCACTCTGGCTTTGCAGGGCCAACAACAACATTCAAACAATGTAATGCAAGAAATGAGTGGGAGAGGCTTCAGAATTCCAGCAAAACCTTCTCTCTCTTTTTTTTCCTGGGCTAGAGAAGGGACAGAGACAAATAAAATCCACGCTTTGCAGAAGATACATGCTGTTGTCATGGTGCTGGCAGGAATTAACCCTGAAACCTCTCTCCCCCATCATCCAACTGCCTGCAGGAAAGCAGCAGGAAGTCACCCTGAAGCAGCAAGGCTCAGGATATCATCCCAAAGGGACAGAAAACAGGCAGCACTAAGCCCTGCCCAGCCCTGAAGAACATCTAGTGGTGGTTTGGGGACAGAAAGGAGGGGTCCTCATATCCCACCCACCTCCATGAATGATAGGGATTAAAACTGGGAAAGAGGTGACTGGAAAGTCAGCAGATGGTCCTTGGGGGTGGCTCCCATTCAAGCCCTCCCCACCCAGCAGAGCCCTGCACAGGGGTGGTATGGTGGTAAAGGGAGGGTATAGGGACCATGGGTTAATGCAGGCATCTCCCCAAGCTGCCTCCAGCATGAGAGGGCAAACAAGCCAGCAGCAACCCAGCCCATATGGGATGGAGCTGGGAGCAATTATGGACATTAGAGAGCAGCTCTCCCATCCCTGTGGTCACCAAAAAGCTGGAGAGGGGAGGCATGAACCTCACCAGCACATGCATTGGCAACATCTTGCCTTCAAATCCATCACCGATGGAGCTGGAGCTCATCTTTGCCCCACACAAAATGAGGGGGCAGTACAAATCTAGCAGTCTTGATCTAGCAATGGGAAAGAGGCAAGCTTCAAACAGAGCTGTCAAGTTTTCAGTCCTACATCAAGGATCCAGGCCTCACCTGTGAGGATGAAGACTCCAACAAGGATGAGGAAGACAAGGAGGTAGACTCCTGCCACCGCATACTTCAGCGCTGCCAAAGAGTCCATCCGGCCACAGCATCCTGCTGCCTTCATCCTCTGGCCAGGACCTAGGGGACAGAGTGGGGTGTGAGGGGCAGTGAAGGTGGTGAAATCTTTAGAAGACAGATCTCATGAGGAGTAGCTGAGGGAATTGGAATTGTTTAGTTAAGAGGAGAGGAGGAGGCTGAGGTCAGTCTTCTCCCAAGGAAGAAGTGATAGGACAGGAGGAAATGCCCTCAAACTCCAGCATGGAAAGTTTAAGTTGGACACAAGAAACAATTTCTTCCTCAGAAGGGTTGTCAAAGCCTGGAAAATGAAAGGGCCTCCAGGGGAGGTTTAGGTTGAACCTGAAGAGCAATTTCTTCCCCAGGTAGGTTGAAACAGGCTACCTAGAGCTGTGGTGGAGTCTCCACCCCTGGAGGGACCAAAAAGCCTCGCAGGTGTGCTGCTAAGGGACTTGGTTCAGTGGCCACCTGGCAGCACCAGGTTAACCATTGAGCTCCATGATCTTAAAAGGTGTTTTACAACCCAAACAATTCCATGATCCTGTGGTGAAGGTGATGAAGCAAGTGGCCCAGAAAGATGGTAGATGCTCCATCCCTGGAACTACTCTAGGTCAGGTCAGAGTGGATTCTGCGATTCATGCAGCAGGAGCTCAGCTTCTTGTGAGACCAAGGTGGCCTTTGAGACAGAGATAAGGTATCATAGCTTGAGGGTATCCCTAGCCTGGCCCTGGAGACCCTTCCTACTGCCCACTTACCCTTCCCCAGCTGCTGGTCCATGCATCTGTCCTTCTGGACAGAGTGTTTGCAAAAGCCTCCAGCCAGCAAAGGGTTACTCTGGGTGTATCAGCTTCACTCAGCCCCATTGTGGGGCTCCGAAATGATAAAACGCTGAGGTCAGGCTCACTGCCACCCAGAGGGGGTGCTGCAGGGATGTGGTGTGCAGGAGTCACCCCAGCTCAGGTGCTGAAGGCGGTGCCTCTCCTCCGGGACCGCTCCATCTGCACTTCATTACCCGCAAGCGGTCACCGGCCAAACAGATGGGAGTTGAGGGCTTCAGGATGAGGAAAGCTACAATATTTTTCTGACATTAACACTTATATCAGGTCCTGGGAGACTCCAGGAGGAGCTGGCCTCATGCCATGAACCACCCACTCCTCTTTCTGCTCTCAGAAGAGCAGGAGGCGTAAGCAGGGTTTTCACAACAGCCCGCTCCGAGGAGCTCACGGGCGGGCTCCAGCCAGTAACCAAGGGGAAAAGCAAATATTTCTTCCTCCTGCTCATGCCCAGGAGAGCTGGAGCTGTGGCCTGCCTGGTCCTTGGAGCTGCAGAAGGTGGGGAGGCTGAAAGCAGCCAGGGCTTGCTGTCTTCCAAGCCCAGGGCAGTGGGGTGGTCCGGGGCTGCTGTCATGGCAAGCACAAAGCTTCTCAGCCCCATGCAGAGCATTCTCCAAGAGCTACAGTGGACACAGGTGGTCCCATCCCCCTCTACTCACGCTGGTAAGGCCACACCTTCAAATACTAGGTTCAGTTTTGGGCTTCTGGCTCCAAGAAAGACATTGAGGAGCTGGAGGAGGTCCAAAGAATGGCAAGAAAGCTGGTGAAGGGTCTAGAGCACAAAGCTTGTGAGGAACAGCCGAGGGAACCGGGGTGGTTTAGCCCAGAGAAAAGGAGGCCGAGGAGAGACCTCCTCACTCTTTACAAGCCCATGAAAGAAGGTTGGAGTGAGATGGAGATCAGTTTCTTTTCTGAAAGAACAAGTGATAAGAGGAAATGGCCTCAAACTCTACCAGGGAAGGTTTAGATTGGGCATGAGGACCAATTTCTCCACAGAAGTAGGTTGCCAAAGCCTGGATCAGGCAACAGAGGGCAGTGGTGGAGTCCCTGTCCCTGAAGAACTTGAAAAGCCCTGTAGATGATGCTGAGACAAGGTTTAGTGGTGACCTGAGGATATCAAAGGTCTCTTCCAACCTTAATGATGCTACAGTTCTATGATGAAGCTCTCAGTTCACCTTGACCCTGTCATGTGCACCTGCAGACAAGGCAAGCCCCCCAGCTTTTCTCCAGGTAACAACCTCTCCCATGGGAATAGGGTTCCTTGGGAGGGTCAGTCCTGCATCCAGGTGAGTTAGGGATGAACAGATTTGCCCCTAGAGCTCCAGATCAACCTATTGCAAAAACACCAAAGACAGAGTTGCCCTGAACCATCTCTGCCATTGCCCACATCAGGGCAAGGTCTCTGCTGGGAATACAGGACACCAACTGCTCCCTCACATCTCTTCTAGCATCCAGGCTCCGCCACTCCCTGGTAGTGTGGTGGAGCATGGGGACAAGCCACAGACAGGATCCGGGCATCCCTGGCTCACTCAGTACTTGGATGTGGCTCATCCTGGCTCTCTGGAGGTTGTCAGGATTTTCCATCACATCATGGAGACATCCCACATGCCTAAAGCCAGGAAGGCAAGTCTTCCCCCAACCTCAGTCTCATGCTTCTGGTGGGAGGCAGCAATGCTGAGAAGCCTTGCTCATCACAAGACCAGGCCACATGGGTGTCCAAGCAAAGGAGATGTCACATCTTTGCTTGAGCAGCCAGCTCTGACACTCGGACCTCTCCCACCAAGTCTCTGAGACCTCAGGAAAAGTTCATCACAGCCTAAGGATCACACCTGGACCCAGTGAGATATGGACAGCATTTCATGGGGCAGGAATGAAAGAAAGAGCTCAACAAGTTCACAGAGCAGATGAAGGCCAGCTAACATGTGTGGGAAATGCAAACTGGTCTTGCTGTGCCCTGCTACATCCCCACTGCAGGGCATCTCTGGACAGCCCCACATGCAAGAGAGTCAGAGGCATGAAGGACTGAAAGCATCCCAAACCTCAACCTTCAGCCAGCAAAATCACTTCCCTGGGGCACATCCCCTGGCAGTGGCACAAGTATACAAGCTCTTGGACACCTCAAGAGGCTCACAGTGCCCTGGGTCTCTCATCCCTCTGAAGATCAGGAAGGAGGGGACAGAAACCTCCTTGCGATGATTTTTCCCAGGTGAGGCCATGCCAGCAGCAGGGAGGAAGCTTCCTGCTGTTTGGGGGATGCACTCACCATGGTGCTGCTTCCACTAAGGTACCCTCACCCTGTGCATTCCCCTTCCTCTGCCCTGGTTCCCTGGGGCCTGCATCTGGTGCTGAGCACCTTGTCAGGCCAGACATCTTTGTGTGTGTGTGTGGGGGGTCAAGTTGCTGGTCTTCTTCCTAAGCAACCCAAGCTCCCACACCCATCCCAAGAAGCCCTCCAGGTTCAAAGCTGCCTCAGACCAAGCCCCACATGTAGCCTGTACTCACCATCTTCACAGAGGTTCAGTTTGGAGAGGCTCCTTCCCTCAAAGGACTCCTCAAAGATGGAGCCATTCTCCTTGTCACTGAAGGTGTGAAGGTACATGGCTTTGTTCTCCATCCTGCTGCTGCTGCTGCTGGAGCAGAACAGGTGGTTATGCTATATCCTGGCATGATAGGGGCCCGATCCTGGCTAACCCTCTACCCTACATGGCTCTGGCATCATGCTCCAGTGCAACACAGTGTGAGCTGGTGCTCAGAACCTTCTGCCACGGGAGCCCTCTGCTACCATTTGAAGAAGCTGACCACATCTCAGCATGCAATAGACTTGATCTTAAAAGCCTTTTTTAATCTAAATGATTCTGTGATTGATTCTGTGTGGTGTTTTTGGCTTGCCCAAAACTGGGCTTGGTAGCATCCCAGATGAAAACCAGACCATCTCATGAATGCAGAGACAAGCTGGTGGGCAAGCCCAGCAGGTGCACCACAGGCTAATCCTGCCTGAGTCATCATAGAATGGCTTGAGTTGGGAGGGACATAAAAGATGATGAAGTTCCAATCCCATGGGCAGGGACACCTCCTACTAGACCAGGTTGCTCAAAGCTTCATCCAGCCTGGTCTTAAGCACTTCCAGGCATGAGGCATCCTTACAGCTTAGCAAAATGCTCACCACCAACACAACCCAGTTGATGACCAAGGAGGGACTCCTACCACCCAGCTGTGCTGAACTACATACCCTGCTCACATCCAGCCTTCATGTCCACTTTGAAGGTGTTCTAGATGTCTGTTCCTCCACAAGGCTGAGGAGATGGCTGCTCAGAGTATGCGTGCAAGCTCTCCAGGATCTTTCACCCCTAAAGTCTGGGTTACCCTTGCACTCCCAACCAACCATCTCTAGATAGCCCAGCACTCTGACTGTGAGCCAAGCATTTTCTCCTCATGGGCTTCAGCTTCCTGTCACCACCTCTCTGGTCAAGAGGCTGGAGGAATGCTGCTCCCAAGGACAGGTCCATGCCCTCAGTGAAAAATGTAAGCCCTGTGGATGCTTACATTGCCCTTGAGGGCTTAAGGAACCAGGAATCAGCCTGCATCTCCCAGTCGCGCTGCGAGTGTGAAAGGAGCTTAAATGACCCACTAAGTAGAACTCATCCCTTGAAACTTGCTTGGCTCCAGCTATCCCTGGTCATGGGCACGTGGGTGCTGCACTCTGTGGGGACCTCCAGCTCCTGCCACACACCTTCGGGAACCTCCTTTGGCCAGGAGGAGCACCCCCAGCCCCTGGTCTCACTCCCCCGGCGGACTCATCACCTGTGTACTCCCAGGGGCGGATCTCAAAGGACCGTGGGGTCAGACCTCCCGCATCCTAAGGGTGGACTCGACACAAGCATGCTCACAGGGACACCAGTGCCTCTGCACTCACTCAACATGGGGTGGAGGGGGGAATAGGTGTCCACCTCCACACCCCCTCGCACTGCTCTCTCCCGCATCCACTTTTCCCCCCTCACTTACCTGTTGGATGGACCCACGCGGGAGCAAGTTTCCTACGGCTCCTTCTCCTCCCTCAGTCGCCAGGCTGAGTCATTGTAGCAGGGAAAAGGTGGTGAGGATAACAAGGGGAGCCTTCGACCTCACCACCAGCTCCGCACGGGTGCAGAGGGGCCGCCGCTCCCCGCCAGTCTCCCATGGGTGGGAGGGTCCCCGCGGGTGAGTGATGCACGGAGGCGCTGGAGCAGCTGCGGAGCCCGGAGACTGTGAACAAGGACCGTTCGACCGAGAGGATTTTGTAGGAAGGAGCGGGAGGAGGGACCAAGCTCCACATACACACCCCCTACCCAGCCTCTGGGGCGGCCCCCGGCCGTCTATTTGCCGGCCTCGGGCCGCCCCGGCCGTGGAAAACCGGGCAGCGGAAAGGAGTAGCGGGGACTAGAGGATATTCCTCGGGGAATCGGGGCAGGAACATCTTCTAGGGAGACGGAGCAGAAGAAACCGCTGGGGAACCGGGGCAAGAGTTGCCCTGAGGGAGCTGGGACGGAAACCTCCCCAAAGGAGACAGGGCAGGGGTAGACTAGGAAGGCGCATATCCTGGCAACACCAGCATCCAGCTAGGGTCAGCCTATCACATCATCCTTGCAGGAGGAAGTAAGTGAGGAGCTGGCCACCTCCCCAGGGAGGAGGAGTTGAAGCTAACTCGGATCTTGCTGCGGTTTCGATTCTGATCTGCAAGAGGAGTTCCATGCTGTTCTCCAGACCCGAAGAAAAGAGGTTGTGTAAGTCGGCATCCATTTCAACTCCTTTTCTAATGGGCTTCTTTGCTGGGAATGCTTCTTCTACCTATGTGATACTTGAATGGCTGTTGCAGGGCTAAATAATCCGCTCTCTGATTTTAGCGTGATTAATTAATTAACACTCGTTTACTGTCGGTAATTGCGGGTTGCAGCCAGGTCGGGGTTGGGCTCTTCTCCCAGGCAACCAGTGGCAGAACGAAGAGGACAGCCTCAAGCTGTGCCGGGGGAGGTTTAGGCTGGATGAGTATGAGCCAGCAGTGTGCCCAGGTGGCAAAGAAAGCCAAAGGCATCCTGGCTTGTGTTATAAAAGCTGTGTCCAGCAGGAGTAGGGAAGTGATTGTCCCTTTGTACTCAGCTCTGGTGAGGCCACACCTTGAGTACTGCCTTGAGTTTTGGGCGTCTCAGTACGAGAGGGGTGTGGAGGTGATGGAGCGAGTGCAGAGGAGGGCAACAAAGCTGGGGAAGGGCCTGGAGAATGAATCTTATGAGAAGTGACTGAAGGAGCTGGGGATGGTTAGTTTGAAAAAGAGGAGGCTAAGGGGAGACTTCATCACTGTCTGCAGCTACCTGAAAGGATACTGTGGATAGGTTGGTGCTGGTCTCTTCCCACAGGTAATTAGTGACAGAACAAGAGGGAATGGCCTCAATCTGCACCAGGGTAGATTTAGACTGGACATTAGGAAACATTTTTTTCACAGAGTTAGTTTCCTTAGAGAAACTTACTCTCTCAGGAAATCCAACTGACATTTTTTATCTGACTCATGCCCCTCAGCACCACACCTGCATGATTTTTAAACCCTCCAAGGTTTTGGAATCCCTGGGCAACCTGTTGCAGGCCTTAACACACCTTTCAGGGAAGAAATTATTCCTCCTGCCCAACTCAAACCTCCCCTGGTTGCAACTTCAGGCCATTTCCTCTTCTTCTGTTGCTTGTTCCTTGGGAGAAGAGATCACTGCTCACCAAGCTCCTGCCTTACCTAACTGCAAGCATAGGAGAAGGTACTGGTTACGCCATCCTTCAATCAAGGCAGTGAAAAACCTGACTATGCTCTTTCTGTTCCTTTCAGAAAGATCTTTCAATACTTCCTTCTCCTGGAGCCACCACCTCCTGATTCACAACCAGCCCTTTCCCAGTAGTTACCTCCACTCCACCTATTTAAGGTGACGCCCAGTTTGGTGTTAGGTTACTAGGATGGAAGAAGGAAGTCACAGGAAACGAGGTGAGGAAAAAGGGACTTGGTGCCACGTTCTCTGCTACTGTGAACCTCACTGGGAGGGAGTTCTGTGCTTCTGCCACTCTTTGAGGTACACCTGATAGAGAGGAGACCCAAATAGTCCCTCTTAGCATCAGCTTCCTGTCCAGAGGCACAGAGAACACAGTTACCTTCTCCAGCAGCCCCAGCCTGGGGTCCTTGAGCCCAGCCTGGTGCTCAGGACCTGGGGTGTCTGCCCCAGCTGAGGGATGCTGCTGCTGCTGCTGCTGCTGCTGCTCTCCCATTTGCGGTATCATAGAATCATAGGACACTGAAAATGGAACTGGGGGGACACTGAAAATGGGACTGAGAGGACACTGACATTGGGAGGACACTGACACTGGGATTGGGGGATGCAGATGCTGGGATTGGGGGATACATACACTGGGATTGAGAGGACACTGACACTGGGATTGTGGGGATGCAGACACTGGAATTGGGGTCTACATACACTGGGATTGAGAGGACACTGACACTGGGATTGTGGGGATGCAGACACTGGAATTGGGGTCTACATACACTGGGATTGAGAGGACATTGACACTGGAATTGGGGGGGGGAGGGGACAGACAGTAAAATTGGGGGATACAGACACTGGGATTGAGGGGATACAGCCATTGAAATTGTCGGGATAGAGACAATGGAATTGGGGGGATACAGACACTGGGATTGGGGATATAAACACTGGAACTGGGGGAATACAGACAGTGGAATTGGAGGACATAGATAGCAGGATCAGATACCAGGGGATATAGACACCAAACTGGGGGATAGAGGCACTTGGCTTCCCAGCATCTGATACCAAGTACCCATGCTCCCACTCCAGCCACCAGCATGGAGCTCTCCAGATGCTGTTCTGTATGCACATTGTTCCTACACCCAGTGGCTGGTAGTTAAAAGACTCCCACTCTCTCCAGCCACTGTACTGGGATCCCACAGGCTCCATTATCTGACAGTAGGGTCCAGGGCCACCTACATTCTTGGTCTGACAGCAGCAGCTGCCCCTACATCCCAACAGACAGGGGTATCACCAGTAAGTGGCACTGAGTCCCTGCAGTGCATGGTCATGCAGTGCAGAGGGTGAGATTTAGGGCTTGGGCTGTGAAAGCATCCTCCATGGGTGATACAAAACTGGAATTTAACATAAACTGAGAAGAAAAAAAAAAAAAAAAAAGAAGGGGATGTTTGTGTCATTCACAAAGCTTCCTGTTCAAAGTTGGAGACAGGTGGCTCAAGTTAGATGCAAGGAATCCTCCTCTGCGTTTATCTAGTTTAGATTGCAGGACTTTTGTTTCTGATAGCAGCAACCAGCAGACAAGGGCATTGGTTAAGTGGAAGCTTCCTTGGGGCTGCTAGAAATGATCTTTGGTTGGCAAAGCCTGTAGAGGTGAACTGCAGAGGTGATGAGAACTGAGAAGTCTGCTTTCATCTGAAAAGGTGGTTCACCAGCAGTGACTGGCCGGAAAAAGCTGTGCAAGAGAGACACAAATCCTGAAGATGGGAAGGATGAGGCTCTGAATGACTGTGAGTATGGAAAAGACCACTGTCTACAACTCCCTGAAATGAGGTTGGAGTGAGGAGGGGGTTGGTCTCTTCTCCTGAGGAATACATGAGAGGACAGGAGGAAATAGACTCAAGTTGTGTCAGCAGAGGTTTAGATTAAACATGAAGAACAAAGTCTTCCCCAAAAGGCCTGGAATAGTCTGCCCAGAGCAGTGGTGGAGCCCCTATCCCTGCAGGGATTTAAAATACATCCAGGTGAGGTGCTGAGGGTCATGGTTTAGTGGTAACTTGCTAGTGCTGGGTTAATGGCTGGAACTGATGATCTTGGAGATCACAGGATGTCAGGGGTTGGAAGGGACCCGAAGAGATCATCAATTCCCTCTGCCAGAGCAGGACCATAATCAAGATCAGGTCACAGAGGAACACATCCAGACAGGCCTTGAAAGTCTCCAGAGAAGGAGACTCCACAACATCTCTGGGGAGCCTGTTCCAGTGCTCTGGGACCCTTACAGTAAAGAAGTTCCCCCTTGTGTTGAGCTGGAACCTCCTGTGCTGCAGCTTCCATCCATTGCTCCTTGTCCTATCACAGGGAGCGATGAGCAGAGGCTGTTCCTCTCCTCCTGCCCCCCATCCCTCAGATATTTATAAACATTGATTAAATCCCCTCTCAGTCTTCTCTTCCAGAAGACTTTTCTAGAGATCTCTTCCAACCCAAAAGATTCTGTGATAGGTGATAGATGGATAGGTAAATAGGTGGATAGGTGGATAAGAGTGTGCATGAGTGGGAAGAGCAAGGAATGGACAGGCAAGTAAGCTCATAGTTGTGCTGGGGTGGGTACCTGGTGGATAAGGACACAAAAGGGATGAAGACCTGCAGTTTTCCTTGATGCTCTCCTGCTCTCAGCAGAAGGGATGGCTTGGGATGGAGAGGACTGCTGCAGACTTCTGTGCTCACTGGAGGCCTGAGAGACACAGGGTGGGCAGTTTTGACGGTGCCCAAACCCAACCCACTAGTGTCCCCAGGCTCTGGTCTGGGAGACCAGTAGAGCCAGCAGATGCCGCACAAGACAGGAATCTCTACCAGTGGGCTACCCACCATGTCAACCAGCTGCACCACAGAGACCTCAAACTTCATGATGACCATGCTGGAGGTGCTGGGCACTGGCTGTGACCAGCAGTTGTAGCTGGTGAAGAGGAACTCAAAGAGAGTGTGGCTGTGAAGCTGGAGGAGAGTGGTAGAGTCACCATCCCTGGAAGGGTTTAAAAGCTGTGTAGATGTGGTGCTGAGGGACATACTTTAGTAGCAAACTGGCAGTGCCGGGTTAATGTTTGGACTCAATGATCTAGTGATGAGATGAGAGGGCATGGATGAAATCTCTGGGAGGAGAGATTTAGACTGGATGTTAGGAAGAAATTCTTTACAGTGAGGGTGGTGAGACACTGGAACAGGTTGCCCAGGAAGATTGTGGCTGTCCCCATCCTGCAGGTGTTCAGAGCCACATTAGATGAGCAACCTGGTCTGGTGGAAGGTGTGGGGGCAGTGGGGTCAGAACTGTATGATCTTCAAGATCCCCTCCAACATAAACCATTCCAGGAATCTATGAATCTTTATAAAGTTCTTTACCAGTTGAAACAATTCTATGACCATGGGGAGACTCTCAGCTTGGGAAATGCCTCTTTAAAACCCTCTAACCACATGCTCCCTCCAGATAAAGAGATACAAAATGAGCTGAAGAACATTCTAGATCAGTCTGTGGAGGAGCTGTCGGATTTCCTCTCCAAGCACCACTCGTGTGACATAAAGAATGGAATCATGTATATCATGTGAGTGGACAGATGTGATTTGTTTTTCCCACAGGCCACCTCTCAATTCTTCTCTGGGAAGGGGTGATCCAGAGTTTTTGCCACTCAGGGAGGCTTTGAAACCATTTGAAGGCAGGCTTATTCCCTCAATCAGTGGATGCAACTGGTGCACCCCAAGAAGCAATTGCAGCCACTGGAGCATCCCTGGCACTGTCCTGCTTGGAGCTAAGGACAGATGTCTTGTAGATGTACAGGTCATGGGTGCAGGTTATCCTGGCTTTGCCAGAACTTCCAGGAAATCTCCAAGGGCAGGGAAAATTAAAATTTCATCTCCTCTGGGGATGAAGTCAAAGTCAGTAGGTGACAATCCATACAACACTATTACGAGGCTGGAGCTGAGGTGGTGACCAATGTGTCATTGAAATTCTGTCCTGGAGCTGAACATTGGAGATATTCAGGATTCTGCAAGTTCCCCTACAAAATCTCGTTTGCATGACACAACTTTTTCTTCTCTCTCCATCCCCAGGAACCGTCTCACAAACTTGAAGCCAGATACTCTGTTGGATCCCATTTACATTGGTCTCTTTGGCAGCACAGGGGCAGGGAAAAGCAGCTTGCTGAATGCCATCATAGACAAAAACTTATTCCTGCCAGTGTCTGGGTTCGCAGCCTGCACGTCCTGTGTGGTGCAGATCAACACAAGCCACAGCAGACTCTACGAGGCAAAAATCCACCTTCTCACAGATGAGGTATTTTCCTGTTCCTACCCTTGAAAAGGAAGCAAACTGAGTCTTAGTAGACTTCTCCAGAGGGAATTTCATGCTTCTGGAAGGGGTGGTTGCAACTCTGATGGCCAAAGTGTCCCTAGAGAATAGATAGGCGCTGATGCTGGTTCTCACCAGTTTAGGTGGGCAAGGTGGGAAGAAGTGGCCAGCAGGACCAGACAAGTGGTTGTCTCAGGGCAATCTTGCTCAGGCTGTGTCATTTTCCTCCCTCTTCCAGGCACCCAAGACCTTATACCCTTTCTGTGTATCTACTCTATATTGATAGGAGTGGAAGGATGAGCTCAAGAACCTGGTGGCACTTGTGGATGTGGATGATGACGAGGATGACAATGAAAGAAAAGAGGCTGTCTGGAAGATCTCTGCTATCTATGGGGAAGAAGCTGAAACTAAGAGTTATGAAGAACTGTGCAGGATGAAACCCATTGTCTCTATCCCCAATTCAAGATGTATCACCCTCAGGGAAACAAATGTGAGTAGCCTGTGTATCTCTCGGACAATAGAAGCACTCATCTTGTGCCCTTGCAATACAGACAAGGATCTGGACACATTCGGTTATGGCTCAGCACCAGTAAGGGCAAAGAGTCTTTGAAGCTTCTGTATCTCTCTAGGGAGAACACAGAAGCTTGAGGGGCAGGTTCCTCACCAGATCTTGTTTATCTGAACGTTCTCACTGTCCCATGGTAGGAGAACAGCAGTGTCCAGCACATTTCTGAGGGAGAGGATGAACCCCAGGTTCCTGGGTTGGAAGTGGGGTTGTCTCCTGTTGCCCACTGAGAATGGGAAGCGACATCTTCTCTCTATCTTTGTTTGCTGGGCTCATCATGGTGATAAGGGTGTAGGTTTCCTGGGTTGTCCCACATGCAGTGACATTGGGAAGTTGTTTCCCCATTTCATAGAATCATAGAATGGTAAGGGTGGAAGTGACCTCAAAGCTCATCTAGTTCCAACCCCCTGCCATAGGCAGGGACACCTCCCACTAGCACAGCTCACTCAAGGCCTCGTCCAACCTGGCCTTGAACACCTCCAGGGAGGGAGCAGCCACAACCTCCCTGGGCAACCTGTTCCAGTGCCTCACCACCCTCACTGGAAAGAACTTCCTCCTAACATCCAGTCTAAATCTCCCCTCTGCCAGTTTAAACCCATTGCCCCTTGTTCTGTCATTGCAAGACCTTGTCAATAGTCCCTCCCCAGCCTTCTTGTAGCCCGTTTCAGACACTGGAAAGCTACTCTAAGGTCTCGTGGAAACCTCTTCTCCAGGCTGCAGAGCCCCAACTCTCTCAGCCTGTCCTCATAGCAGAGCTGCTGCAGCCCTCTGAGCATCTTTGTGGCCTCCTCTGGACCCGCTCCAACACTTCCATGTCCTTCCTGTGCTGGGGGCTCCAGAACTGCACACAGTTCTGGAGTGCATTTCGAACCATGGTGTCCACCATGGGGCTTTGACTGGTCACCACCAGCTGTGGCAGGTCATGATGTTTCTCTGGTATCTCTGAGGTTCCTTGCTAAGGAGGTGTGATTGTGTCTCAGGACAAAGTCCTTTCTGAAAAGATGGCCCCGTATATCCGGATTCAGAGCATTGGTGGTGGTGCAAGAGGAGAAGCAAGCACAGAAGATGGAAAAGCACCCCTCTGGCCTCTAATCAAAAATGTGGAAGTGACTGTCCCAAGGCTGCAAATGGTTCCAGAAGGTGTCATCTTTGTGGACATCCCAGGGATGGGCGATTTCAACAGCAAAAGGGATGCTATGTGGAAAGAGGTGAGCGGCACTGCTCTCTGCTGGAGAGGATGGGCATGGTGCAAAGACACTGGCCCAGGCTACCCAGAGAGGTGGTACATGTCCCATCCCTGGAAACATTCCAGGTTATCTTGGACAGGAATCTGAACAACCTGCTCTAGTTGAAGATGTTCCTGCTGACAGCCATTGGAATGGGCTGCCCAGGGGGTGATGGAGTCACTGTCCCTGGGGATGTTAAAAAGGAGGCTGGATGAGGCACTTAGTGCTATGGTTTAGTTAATTAGAAGGTGTTAGGTGATAGGCTGGACTCAATGACCTCAGAGGTCTTTTCCAGCCTGGTTAATTCTGTGATTCTCTGGCTGGACTCTAGATGGTCTTTAAAGTCCCTTCCAACCAAAGGTAATCCATGATTCTGTGATTGCCCATCCTCCTCCTTCCTCTGTATTTACTGGGATTTAAAGGCGCTCAACATCTCTGGCATTCACCCTTTGCTGGTGGTTTCTGTCTTCTCTATTCCTCCCATTGCAGAACATCAACAAATGCTCTGTCATCTGGGTGGTCAACTCCATCGAACGCATTCAGGGACACAGACTTCACGAGATGCTGCTGAAGGAAGGCATGAAGGCTTTCCAGCGTGGCATGTGCAAAGCCATCTCCTTGGTGGTCACCAAGTCTGATCAGCTTGATCTCAACGAATACAAGAGGTAACGAAACAAGCTGAGCTCAGGGCTCCAAAGGAGTGGGGCACTGAGTGGGTGATGCTGGCTCTGGCCCCACCTGGACTGTGGTGGCATGGTCCTCTTTTGCTTCTCCTTACAAGAGCAGAAGTCTCTCCTTACATTTCCCAGGGCTCAGTACTGAGGCCGGTTCTGCTCAGTATTTTTATCAGTCATCTGGAAGAGGGTATTGAGGGCATCCTGTCATTTTGCAGATGCCACCAAGTTGGGTGGAAGTGCTGGAGGGTAGGGAGGGATGCTTCTGCAGAGGGATCTGGCTAGGCTGGTTCAATGGGCCAAGGCCAATGGGATGAGGTTCAACAGAGCCAAGTGCTGCGCTCTGCACTTAGAGCACAAACAGCCCCATGAACATTCCAGCTTTGGAGAAGAGTGGCTGGAAAATGCCTGACAGAAAAGAATCTCAGGGTGTTGATCAACAGCTGTCTGAGGATGAGCCAGGGTGTGCCCAGGTGGCCTGGAAGGCCAACAGCATCCTAGTTTGGATCAGCAATAGTGTGGCCAGAAGGACTAGGACAAGGATTGCTCCTCTATGCCTGGCACCATTGAGACCACACCTCAAATCCTGGGATCAGTTTTGAACCCCTCACTCCAAGAAGATCACGGAGGAGCTGGAGCACATCCATGGAAGGGCAACAATGTTACAGTATCACAGTATCACCAGGGTTGGAAGAGACCTCAAAGATCATCAAGTCCAACCCGTTAGATGAAGGGTCTAGAGAACAAGTATTATGAGGAGCAGCTGGGAACTGCAGTTGTTTAGCCTGGAGAAAAGGAAGTTGAGGGGAGACCTTCTAAGTCTTTCCAACGCACTGAAAGGAGTTTGAAGAAAGAGTCAGTCTCTTCCCCCAAGGAACAAGAAACAGACTGAGAGGAAACAGCCTCAAGTAGTGCTGTGGAAGGTTTGCATTAGGAAGGAGAAACTTCACTGAAAGTATGGTTAAGGGCTGGGACAGGCTGCCCAGGGCAGTGCCCAGGAGAACTCATCCTTGAAAAGCTGTGTGGTGTGGTGCAGGACAACTCATCCTTGAAAAGCTGTGTGATGTGGTGCTGAGGGACATGGTTTAGTGCTGACCTGGCAGTTCTGGGTTAAGGGTTGGACTCAACCACCTTAAAAGCCTTTTCCGACCTTTGTGATTTTGTGACTGGTGCCTGCTCAGATCATTTATATCTGTAATTTCTGCTCTGTTTTTATCTTTCCAGAGAAAGCAAGGAGGAGGATGTAAGTGTCTTCAAGACTCTTCATACCTTTCAGGTCATTCCAGAAAACTGGAGAATTGTCCAAATGGTATCACGTGACTTGAACAGAAATGGTTGACCTGACACAGAAACCAGCAAGTCTGTATTAGGGAAATAATGTTCTGGGAATTAAAAACTTTGGGACATGGTCAGGAGATGTCAGTCATAATTCCTCTTGTTTTCCCCGACATAGATAAATGAACATGATGCCATCCTAAAAAGGAATGAAACTGTGAAGCAAGAGAAGAGAGAAATGCTGAAGAAAAACCTGGAGGTAAGGTACTTTGGAGTAGCTAAAGAGGGTTTATCATGGCATTAGAGAATCACAGAATTAACCAGCTTGGAAAAGACCTCTGAGATCATCAGGTCCAATCTATCATCCAACACCTTCTAATTAACTAAACCCTGGCACCAAGTGCCTCATCCTTTTAAATACCTCCAGGGATGGTGACTCCACCACCTCCCTGGGCAACCTATTCCAACGCCAGTCACTCCTTCAGTGAAGAACTTCTTCCTAACATCCAGCCTAAGCCTGCCCTGGTGCAGCTTGAGACTGTGTCCTCTTGTTCTGTCACTGGGTACCTGGGACAAGACACCAACTCTCCCAACCAAAACAATTCCAGGACTCTGTGATCGGGTGTTCCTTAGTGTGGCTCTTGTGACCAGACCTTTGTGAGCTCAAATGGTGTTTGTGTTTTCCAGAAAAAGCTTCCAGGTGACTCAGATGTTCTGCAGAAGGCTGATCTTGTCTATACAGTCAGTGCCAGGGAATACTGGAATGGGAAGATACTCAGCAAAGAAGAAACAGGTGACATTGAGGCATCCTCTCAGCATGAAGCACACAGGGGTGCTTTGGACACTGGCTATGGGAAGCTGACTCTGTGGGATGTGTCAGAATAGCACTAGGGTTTAGAGAAGCCCCTGGTAATCCTTTCCACTACCTTCTCCTTCCCCACCCCCTGAAATCAGTGATTAAAAATAGCACAGAGGCAAAAGAAGATGGTCCCTCGAGCTCAGCCTGGTCTTGCACCACTGCAACAGTTCTTTGCAAAAGGCAAAGCAGAAAAACCTTAGAATAACAGAACTGTTGGGAAAAGCCTTTAAAACTTTCAACAGCAACTGAGCCCAGCACTGCCAGAACACCACTAAACCATGTCCCTCACCACCAAATCTCCACAGCTCTTCAACCCTTCCAGGGATGGGGACTCCATCACTGCCTGGGGCAGCCTCTTCCAGGACTTGACAACCCTCTCCACAATGACATTGTGCCTCATGTCCTATCTAAACCTCCCCTGGCACAACCTGAGGCCTGTTTTGTCCTATTGCTTGTCCCTTGGAAGAAAAGACTACCCCCCATTTCGCTATAACTTCCTCCACAGAGAAGGTCTCTCCTCAGCCTCCTTTTCTGCAGGCTAGGCAGCCCCAGATCCCTCTGCCGCTCCTCACCAGACTTGTGCTCTAGACCCTTCAACAGCTTTGTTCCCCTTCTCTGGACTCATTACACTCCCTCCATATCTTTCTTAGAGTGAGGACCCCAAAACTAAACACAGGATTCGAGATGTGGCCTCACCAATGCCATAATCCTTTCCCTAGTCCTTCTGGCCACACCGTTGCTGATGCAAACCAGGGTGCTGTTGGCCTTCCTGGCTGCCTGGGCATGTGCTGGCAGCACAGCCTGGCTGTTGGTCAGCACAGATTGTCAGATCTTTTGGTTTCCCCATCTCCTTCACCAGTTGGTATCTCCCATATGGAATCCATAACATTCCTGGCTTACACGAGAATGTTTTACTGTGCCAAATACCTTCCATTTCTCCTGGCACTTAATACAGAATCACCTTAAAGCCATGTGAAGTGTCTTTGATGTTGCATTTTCTAAAACCCTCCTGGCCTGGGTTTTTTTTGTCCCTTCTCCCTCCTCTTCTTCAAGCCTTCTCCTCTTTTTCACTTCACTCAGTGTTGGAGTCCTATAATTATTCTCTTAATTTTTCATGCAATTCTTTACC
>VWZE01018588.1:34601-48194 GCA_013396675.1 Eubucco bourcierii
CCCCCCCCCCCCCAAATCCTTTAGAATGAGGACCCTTTACCATAACCAGAATGAGCCCTTCTGTACAACCCTGCCCTGGCTGTGAACTTATCTGGTCCTTCCTTTGCTTTTATCTACAACTATATTCAATGGCTGGTTTGGCTTGTGTTTTTTTCTCTCATGCAAGGTCCATAAGGTGCTTGTATAGTTCTGTGGAATCAGGCTGAATTCTGGTGGCCTTAACATCCCCACCTCGTGCTCTGGTGGACCAATGCTTGCATCCGTGTGGCTATGTGCTGAGGCACACCAGGAAACTGCTGTGGCAGCAGATCATAGAGTCATAGAACAGTCTGAGTTGGAAGGGACCTCCAAAGGTCACCTAGTTCAACCCCCTCTGCAGTTAGCAGGGGCGTGCTCAACTAGATCAGGTTGCCCACAGTCCTACTGAGCCTCACCTTGAATATCTGAAGGGATGGGTCCTCAGCTACCTCCCTGAGCAACCTGTTCCAGTGTTGCACCACTCTCATAGTAAAGAACTTGTTCCTAACATCCAATCTAAATCTACACTGCTCTAATTTCAAACCAATGCCCCTTGTCCTATCACTCCAGGCCTTTGTAAACAGTCCCTCTCTAACCTTCTTGTAGAACCTCTTCGATTACTGGAAGGTCATTATTAGGTCTCCCTGGACCCTTCTCTTCTCCAGACTGAACAACTCCAAAGCCCTTCTAGAGATTAAGGACAGGCTGAGAGAGTTGGGGCTCTTCAGCCTGGAGAAGAGAAGGTTTCGAGGAGACCTTATAACCTTCCAGTATCTGAAGGGGGCCTACAGGAAGGCTGGGGAGGGACTATTGACAAGGTCTTGCAATGACAGGACAAAGGGCAATGGGTTTAAACTGGCAGAGGGGAGATTTAGACTGGATGTTAGGAGGAAGGGTCTTTCCAGTGAGGGTGGTGAGGCACTGGAACAGGTTGCCCAGGGAGGTTGTGGCTGCTCCCTCCCTGGAGGGGTTCAAGGCCAGGTTGGACGAGGCTTTGAGTGAGCTGTTCTAGTGGGAGGTATCCCTGCCTATGGCAGGGGGTTGAAACTAGCTGATCCTTGAGGTCCCTTCCAACCTTACCATTCTATGATTCTAAGGATTTCCCAGGAGCCTTCTTAGGCCACCATTTGTGAAAAGCAACGGTGTGGCCAGTAGGACTAGGGAAGGAAGTATGGCACTGGTGAGGCCACACCTCAAATCCTGTGTTTAATTTTGGGTTCCTCACTCCAACAAGGTTGTGAAAGGGCTAGAATAAGTCCAGAGAAGGGGAACGAAGCTGTCAAAGGGTCTAGAGCACAAGTCCAGATGCCCTTTGAGAGGCATCTTGTCCTCTCACGCTAACTCCACCTTGATTGCCTGGTTTCAGAGATCCCAAAGCTGAGGGACTACCTCCAGACATCCTGCAAGACACAGAAGAGGGACCTCCTGAAAGAATACATGTCAGAGGCTTTGGAAATTTTGTCCCTGATCCAGAGCCTCAGGTCCAACCAGTCTGCACAGGTTTGTTCAGAAGAGCTCCAGGGAATGTCACCGCTTTGCTCTTTGCTGGGCTGGTGCTTAGGGCTCCAGGTTGGGGTTTCTTCTTTCAGCAGACGTCTTCCTGCACTCAGCTTGGCTTGATCACATCTCCTACAGCTTCCCCCACAGGAAGTACTCACTGCTGGAACCACAGAATTGTTTTGGCTGGAAGAGACTTTTGTGATCATAAAGTCCAAGCCTTAACCCAGCACTTCCAGGTCACCACTAAGCCATGTCCCTTAGCACCGTATCATGGAACCACACAGGATCACAGGATGCTAGGGGCTGGAAGGGACTTTGAAAGATCATTAAGTCCAAACCCCCTTGCCAGAGCAGGGTCACCTAGAGTAGGTCACACAGGAATGTGTGTACCCTTCCAGAGAAGGAGACTCCACAGCCTCTCTGGGCAGCCTGTTCCAGGGCTCTGGCACCTTCACAGTGAAAAAGTTTTCCTTAATGTTCACATGGAACTTCCTCTGCTCCAGCTTGCACCCATTGTCCCTTGTCCTGTCATTGGACACCACTGAACACAGCCTGGCTCCATTCTTCTGACACTTACTCTTCACATCTCTATAAACAGGAGTAAGGTCACCACTCAGTCTCCTCCAAGCTGAAGAGCCCCAGCTCACTTGGCTTTTCCTCAACAGGGAGATGTTCCACACCCATCAGCATCTTTGTGGCTCTGTGCTAGACTCTTTCAAGCAGTTCCCTGAGGTCTTTCTTGAGCTGAGGGGCCCAAAACTAGACACTATATTCCAGATATGGCCTCACCAGGGCAGAGTAGAGGGTGAGGAGAACCTCCCTCTACTTACCACATCTCTTCTAATACAGCTCACGATGCCATTGGCCTTCTCGGCCACAAGGGTACATGTACACAGCTTCTCAGTCCCTTCACTCCACGGATGGAGCCTTCACCAGTGCTCTGGGAAGTTCCCAGCAGACACAGAGGGACATTTTTCTCCAAGGTGTTTCTGAGCAATGTCCCCAGGCTGGGGAAACAGATGCAGCACTGATCACATCAGCTGCAAGCACACTTGCAGGGTCATGCGTTCACTGCATCCAGCGTGAGGTGTTCGCTGATTTTGTTCTCTTCTTGTCTCTTCGTTTCAGCACCTGGGTGTGAGCAGAAGCTACTGGGAGGACTTTATGCAGAAGATCACTAATTTGGAGAGAGAAATCGAGCAATGTTTTACATCCATTGAACAGCCACTCCGTGATGGACTGGATCAAGCAAAGAGGTCGTATCATAGAAACATTGACAAGATCTTCAACGTGAGTATAAAGCAACTGCTTTGGAACACTGGGATAACTCATTTTGGAGAAGACCCTAGGAGGTCAGAGTGACAGAGAACTACTGGAGAAGGTCCAGCAGAGGTTATGAAGACAGTGTGTGTGTGTGTGTGTGAGACTTTCACTCTCTGACTAGGAGAGGCTGAGAGCCTTGGGGCTGTTTAGCATGGAGAACAGAAGACTGAGAGGTGATCTTCACAGTGATGATCAATAGCTAAAAGGCCAGGGGCAAGAGGATGAGCTCAACCCCTTGTCAGTGGTGTCCAGCAACAGGGCAAGGGGCAACAGACACAAACTGGAATCCAGCAGGTTCCATAATGAACACAAGGAAAATCTTTCCTGTGAGGGTGCTGGAGCCCTGGACATGGTCCAGACAATGTGAACAATCTCCAGGGTGGAGTCCTTCACTAGGCTTGGTGACATAGGTGCCCCCAAACCAGCCAGTTCATCAGGATGTGTACCATGTAGTCTGGGTGCAGAGAGGGCTGACAAAGGAGATGGGCACATCAGCATGTCAGTCACTGAGTGGCCTTGGACACCTTGCTAAGTACCAGTTCCATGCAGGGGAATGGAACAGATCCTCCACAACTCCATTCAGCTGCTGTCCCATCCATGTCCGCTCCCAGCTCCTTGTGCACTCCCCATTTCCTCCCACTCATCACAGAATCACAGAAACATCCAGGTTGGCAAAGCCCCTCAGGATCACCAAGTCCAGCCTATAACCCTACTCTGCAAGATTCACCTTAAACCATATACCTAAGCACCACAACCAAACGAACCTTAAACATGTCCAGGATGGGTGACTCCACCACCTCCCCGGGCAGCTTATTCCAGTCCCTGGCCACTCTCTCCATGAAAAACTTTTTCCTAATGTCCAATCTAAACCTCCCCAGTCTCAGCTTGAGGCCATTTCCCTTTTTTCTGTCTCCAACTACCTGTGAGAAGAGACCAGCACCAGCCTCTCCACAATGTCCTTTCAGATAGTTGTAGACAGCAATGAGGTCTCCCCTCAGCCTCCTCTCTCTCAAACTAACCACTTCCAGCTCTCTCAGCTGCTCCTCATAAGATTTATTCTCTAGGCCCTTCACCAACTTTGTTGCCCTTCTCTTGATGTAGCATGAGAAGCAGAGGGGCCTTGAAGCTATGTGAGCACTGCTCAGGAATAACTAAACCATCTCTGTGTTACCACCACCATTTCCATCACAAATCCAAAATCCAGCCCCGCAGAAGATGCTATAAGAAAACAAACTCCAGCCCAACCCAAATGAGCACAACCAGGACAGAAAAAAAAATCCAGATCTTGGAGCTGAGGCTTCCCTGAAAGGCTTGACAAAACCTTGAGCAGGCTGTCCAGGGCAGTGGTGGAGTCACCATCTCCAAAGAGGTTTAGAAGTCATGTAGATATGATGCTGAGTGACGTAGTTTAGTGGCGACCTGGCAGTTAATGGTCGGACTTGATGATCTTGAGTCTCTTCTAACCAAAACGATTCTGTGTTGTGTAGTGCTGCTCATGAGTGGACATCAGTGCTGTCTGTGCCTTACTCCTCTGTGTTTCCTACCCAACAGCAAGTCAAGGGGCATCAGGGTTTTCACAGGACACTGAAAGCTGTGTGCCTGAAGGAGGGGTTGTACGTGTCCAAGACCTTTGGACGGATAGACATCAACAGCTCCCTGGCTCAGCCCATCTATGAAAAAATTGACATGAGTTTTGGAAACATCTTCAGGTGAGAGACTCCCTTCTGTCTAAATTGGAGAGAGATGGATTTGATGGGTCAATGTGGATTTGGTGGATGAGAGATTGGTTGGATGGTATGGTCAATGATTTGAGGTACACATGGAAACTGGTGGCAAGTTCTGTACTGGGACCAGTGTTAACTGTTTATTACTTTCATAAATGACATGGACAGTGGGATTGAGTTCATCCTTGGCCGGTGTCCAGATGGCACCAAGCTGAGTGGTTGACATGTCTGAGGGATGGGATCCATTCAGAGGAACCTGGACAAGCTGGAGAAGTGGGACCATGTAAACCACCTGAGGTTCTACCAGGCCAGGTGTAAGGTCCTGTCCCTGGACCCACTCAGGCTGGGGGATGAAAGAATGAAGAGCAGCCCTGCAAAGGACTTGGGGATGCTGGTGGATGAAAAGCTGGACACGAGCCAGCAATGCGCCCTCTGGATAACTTTCAAAGCTCCTGTCCCACCCAAACCATTCAGTGAGGCCTTGAGGCCTTGAGTAACCTGTACTAGTGGGAGGTGTCCCTGCCTATGGCAGGGGGTTGGAACTAGATGGTCCTTGAGGTCCCTTCCAACCTTACCATTCTATGATTCTATGATTCTATGATTCTATGATTCCATGACTGTAGACTCATCCTACAACACTGTTCTCTAGAGGTTTAGCCTTTCTGGGACCATGGCAACCATACTGCTCTGCTTGCTTTGCCACTCCCTGCCTCCTTGTGGTTTCCCCTTGGCCTTACTGCTCCATCAGGGTGGGGAAAAGGTGGGTAATGTGACTCCTTTTTCACTGTCCTTGACAAACTCATCACCCCAACAGGATCCAAATGAAAACCTGCCTCACCAAGTTCAAGGACGCCATTAAGCAGCAACTGAAGAAAAACATGGAGGTGTATGGAGTGGCTGACAGAAGCAATAATTTCCTTTACCAGGAGGTGTGGTCACCTTGTAAGGAGGAGGGAGGATGCCCACGAGGGCCTGTGCAAGAAAGGATGAGCATGAGGAAAGGGGATAAGGGGAAACCACAAGCTTAGCACCTCTTGAGGTGACCTTGGCATTGGTGAGGCCACACCTCAAATACTGAGTTCACTTTTGGGTCTCTCACTCCAAGAAGGACATTGAGGGGCTGGAGCATGTCCAGGGAAGGGTATCAGATCTGGTGAAGCACAAGTCTTGTGAGGAGTGGCTGAGGAAACTGGGGTTATTTAGCCTGGAGAAAAGGAGGCTCAGGGGAGACCTTCTCTCTTTGTAACTCCCTAAAAGAAGGTTGGGCCAAGGTGGAGGTTGGTCTCTTCTCCCATAAAACAAGGAACAGGACAAGGGGAAATAGCCTCAAGTTACCCCAGAAGAGGTTTACTCTGGACACAGGGAAGACTTTTGCTTCTGCAAAAGTCTTGTCAAGCCTTGGAACAGGCTGCACAGGGCAGTGGTGGAGTCACCATTCCTGGAGGGGCTTGAAAAACATGGAGATGTGATGCTGAGGGAATGGAGTGGAATGGAATAGAATAGAATAGGAATGGAGTGGAATAGGAATGGAATGGAATGGAATAGAATAGGAATGGAATGGAATAGAATGTCATAGAATAGGAGTGGAGTGGAATGGAATAGGAATGGAGTGGAATAGAATAGCAATGGAATAGAATAGAATGTCATAGAATAGGAGTGGAGTGGAATGGAATAGGAATAGGATAGAATAGGAATGGAGTGGAATAGGATAGAATGGAATAGAATGGGAATGGAGTGGAATGAAATAGAATAGAATAGGAATGGAGTGGAACAGGAATGGAATGGAATAGAATAAGAATGGAATGGAATAGAATGTCATAGAATAGGAGTGGAGTGGAATGGAATGGAATAGGAGTGGAATGGAATAGGAATAGGATAGAATAGGATAGAATGGAATAGAATAGGAATGGAGTGGAATAGGATAGAACGGAATAGAATGAGAATGGAGTGGAATGGAATGGAATAGAATAGGAATGGAGTGGAATGGAATAGAATAAGGATTGAGTGGAATAGGAATGGAATGGAATAGAATGGAAGAGAATAGGCATGGAGTGGAATGGAATAGAATAGAATGTCATAGAAGAGGAGTGGAGTGGAATGGATTGGAATAGGAGTGGAATGGAATAGGAATAGGATTGAATGGAATGGAATGGGAATGGAATAGAATAGGAATAGAGTAGAATAGGGATGGAGTGGAACAGGATAGAATGGAATAGAATGAAAATGGAGTGGAATGGACTAGAATGGGAATGGAGTGGAATGGACTAGAATGGGAATGGAGTGGAATGGAATAGAATGGAAATGGAGTGGAATAGGAATGGAATGGAATAGAATGTCATAGAAGAGTGGAGTGGAATGTATTGGAATAGGATGGAATGGAGTGGAATGGACTAGAACGGGAATGGAGTGGAATAGAATAGGAATAGAATAGAATGGAATAGGAATGGACTGGACTAGACTAGATTAAAATAGAATAGAATAGGAATGGATTAAAATAGGAATGGAATGGAATAGAATAGGAATAGAACAGAACAGGACTTTTTTTTCATCTGGAAGTGGTGTTACATCTGAGCACAACAGAGGTGATGCTCACCAGCATCAACTGTTCCAGCTAACTGTTTGTATGTAGATACTGTAGATAGTCTTTATAAGAATATTTTCATCAGGTTGTCAGCACAAATAATTTTCCATGACTAAAGAAAAGGTGTTAAGCATCTGAAGTTATTCTTGCAGACGAACTTCATTGTCAGGGAGACTGAAAAATTCATCCTCCAGAGGAAAGCAGAAATCTACAACTCCTTGACCACATCCATTCAACAGGACCTGGTGCCACATTATAAAGGTATGACCACTCATGGCCTCTTCTCTTCATTCCATCCTGATGGTTCTTTGTATTTGTACAGAATAGCCCAAGTGGTAGGACCACAGGAAAAGGCCTCAAGTTGTGCCAGGGGAGGTTTAGGTCAGATGTTGTAAGAATCTTCTTCACTAAAAGGGTTCTCAAACAGTGCAATAGGTTCCCCAGGGAGGTGATAGAATCAGCATCCCTGGAGGGGTTTAAAAGATGCAGAGATGTGGAGCAAGTGACCTAGTTTAATAGCAGACTTGGTAGAGCTAGAGAACAGTTGGGCTTGATGATCTTAAAAGTCTTTTCCAGTGAAAATGATCCTGATTCTATGATGATTTAATGAAAAATACCCTGGAGATGGGGCACCTCCAGTATAGCAGCACAAAGCATGGCATTTGCCTTTCCCAAACCATTGGTCTTCCTCCCTGTGAGCATCTTGGGTCTGGATCTCAGTGTGTCAGTCACCACTTTTCCAACAGATGCTGCCATGCAAACTGGACCACAAGCCTACAAGAGGATGACAAATATCCTTAGCAATGGGATCAAGAGAGAGGTAGAAAGTGGAATGTTTGAAAGAGCTCAGACAAAGATGAGAGAGGATTTTCAGCTCCTGAAGGTAAGCTGTGCATTGTCTTGCTCCTTAGAGATCTCTCTACAGCCATAGGCAGTGTTTGAGGGTAGAGATTGANGTAGTCTCCAAAATCAGCACAGATTGACAGCCCAAGAAAGGATCTGGTAAAAATCTGTGTTGTAATCCTCAGAGGATGCTGACATCAGGAAGCTCTCACATACACTGGGAGGTCACTGCTGGCATTATTTTTGCAGCAGGAGACACACACAGTAGTGCCCAGCAGCATTTTAGATCCCATTAATACATTATAATGAGGTACTGGAGCATGTCCAAAGAGCAATGAAGCTGGTGAAGGGTCTAGAGCACAAGTCTTGTGAGGAGCAGCTGAAGGAACTGGGGTTGTTCAGCCTAGAGAAGAGGAGGCTCAGAGGAGACCTCCTCACTCTCTACAATTCCCTGAAAGGAGGTTGGAGACAGGTGGGAATCAGCCTCCTCTCCCAAGGAACAAATAATAGGACAAAAGGAAACAGCCTCAAGTTGTGCCAGGGGAGGTTTAGGTGGGCTGCAAGGAACAATTTCTTTGTGGAAAAGTTTGTTGACCCCAGGAACAGGCTGCTCAGGGCAGAGGTGGAATCCCCATCCCTGGGAGAGATTGAAAAGATCCTATGGTTCTATGATTACAGTTGGGTCAAGGCACTGACCCAGCTTAGCTCACCCAAGGTACTAAAGTGGGTCTGAGAACCAAACATCTAACTCGGTAGCCATCGTCGGGCATCACTGGCAACTACATCGCTCATAGCCTCAGACTAAAAATGATTTGGGCTTTAGAGTAGCTGACAGCTGCTGCCTCTGCATCTGAGAGCTTCTCAGCCCCAGCAAGCAGTAGCTAGGGCATGGAGATCCTACAACACGAGGGTCTCCAAGCTCTGTCCCCTGCTGACATTCTTGGTTGTGTGATGGCTGCAGGAGCAGATCATCAGTAAGATGAAGAAGAACTTCTCTGACGTGCTCGACCTCTCCTTTTGCCAACCTGACTCATTCACCAAAGATCTTCCAGGTATGGTTCAACACAGGCTTTAGAGGGATGTTTTAGAATCATAGAATGGTAAGGTTGGAAGGGACCTCAAAGATCATCTAGTTTCAACCCCCCACCATAGGCAGGGACACCTCCCACTAGTACAGGTTACTCAAGGCCTGGTTCAACCTGGCCTTGAACACTTCCAGGGAGGGAGCAGCCACAACCTCCCTGGGCAACCTGTGCCAGTGTCTCACCACCCTCACTGGAAAGAACTTCCTCCTAACACCCAGCTTAAATCTCCCCTCTTCCAGTTTAAACCCATTGCCCCTTGTCCTGTCGTTGCAAGACCTTGTCAATAGTCCCTAGTAAATGGCTTTGTGCAGTGCCTGCAGCTCCAGCTCTTGCCCACCTGGTTTGGAGGTGGTGGGAAAGGGCAACAGGACTGGCCAGCTGTGGCATTGCCACAAAGCCCTCCACTCTTCTGCAAGCTGCCTTTCACTTGCTGTGCTCCAGTTTTCAAACCTTCAACACCAAATAACCAAACACCATCAGAGAAAAGAACTCGTGTGAGTGTGGTGGACCACACTTTTCCAGAGGGATCTGAGAGAAGGCTTGAGAAGTCAGCCCATGTGAACCTCATGTGGATCAATAAGGCCAAGTGCAAAGTCCTACACCTAGGTTGGGGCAACCCCTGGTGTCAGTCCAAGCTGGGGCATGAAGGGATGGAGAGCAGCCCCACAGAGAAGGGTTTGGGGGTACTGGTGGATGGAAAGCTGAACAGGAGCTGGCAGTGTGCACTCACAGCCAGGAAGGTAGCTGTCTGTTGGGCTGCATCCAAAGCAGTGTGGCCAGCAGGTTGATGGAGGGGATTCTGCCCTTCTGCTCCTCTCTGGTCAGACCCAACCTCCTGTGCTGTGTTCAGCTCTGGGGTCTTCAATACAGGAGGGACATGGACCTGTTGGTGCTAGTCCAGAGCCTGCAAAAATGATCTGAGGGCTGGAACCCCTCTGCTGTGAGGCCAGGCTGAGAGTTGGGGTTGTTCAGCCTGGAGAAGAGAAGGCTCCAGGGAGACCTTCTTGTGGTCTTTCTGTACTTAAATTGGTCTGTGAGAAAGATTGGGACAGACTTTTTAGTTGTGACAGGACAAGGGGTGATGGTTTTAAAGTACAGATTGAGATATTCAGGCTAGAGAGAAAGAAGAAATTGTGATGAGGGTGGGGAGACACTATTCCAGGGTACCCAGAGAGGTGGTAGAAGCCCCATCCCTAGAACCATTCCAGGCTAGGTTGGATTGGGCTCTGAGCAATCTGTTCTAGTTGAGGATGTCTCTGCTGACTGCAGGTAGGTTGGACTAGATGACACCTTTATATGTCTCTTCCACCTCAACCCATTCTGTGATACTGATTCAAAGATTTTGGGATGAAAGGAGACTGACCATGAACCATCTCATAAGAGTGACAGAGCACTGGAGCAGGCTACCCAGAGAGGTTGTGGAGTCTGCTTCTCTGGAGACTGTCAAAACTCACCTGGATATGTTCCTGTTTGAACCACCCTAGGGGATCCTGCGTTGGTAGGGAGGTTGGAATGTGATCTGCTGAAGAGCAGCCCTGTGGAGAGGGACCTGGGAGTGCTGGTGGATAACGAGTTAGCCATGGGACAGCAGTGTGCCCTTGTGGCCAAGAGGGCCAATGGGATCCTGGGGTGCATTAAGAAGATTGTGTCCAGCAGATCGAGGGAGATTCTGCTCCCCCTCTGCTTTGCCCTGGTGAGACCTCATGGAGTCCTGCATACAGTTTTGGGCTCCCCAGTTTAAGAGGGACAGGGACCTGCTGGAGAAGGCCCAGCAGAGGACTGCAAGGATGATGAGGGGACTGGAGCACTGCCTGATGAGGAGAGGCTGAGGGACATGGGGCTGTTTTGTCTGCAGAAGAGAAGACTCTTCCTGATCCCTGAGAGGGGATTTAATCAATGTTTATAAATACCTGAGGGCTGGGGGTCAGGAGGAGGGGGACAGCCTCTGTTCACTTGCTCCCTGGGATAGGACAAGGAGCAAGGGATGGAAGCTGCAGCACAGGAGGTTCCAGCTCAACACAAGGGGGGACTTCTTTACTCTAAGAGTCATAGAGCCCTGGAACAGGCTCCCCAGAGAGGTTGTGGAGTCTCCTCTGGAGACTTTCAAGGCCTGTCTGGATGTGTTCCTCTGTGACCTGAGCTAGACTCTATGGTCCTGCTCTGGCAGGGGGGTTGGACTGAATGATCTCTTTGAGTCCCTTCCAATCCCTAACATCCTGTGATGCTGTATTGGACTCCATGATCTCTAGAGATCCCTTCCAAGCTCTAAGGTTCTGTAATTCTGTGGTCTCTAACAGACACCTCTGTTTTCTTTTCAGACTTGGAAAAGCAGCTCAACTCCATCAGTACCATCCATGAGAATTTGTAAGCAACCAGCAACGCCTAAAGCCACAGGGTGTGGCTGGGTGCCTTCACAAATCACAGAGATCCAAAAGGTCCTACACAAGGGGCTAGATAGGTTCCAGGGCTTGGACATCAGGAAACGTAACCTTTGGGTATTTCATCCCATAACGCCTGCATCCCTCCTACATAAAGTTAATCAGAATCAGGGCTTCCTTCTCTGGAGACTTTCAAAACCCACTTGGGTGCATTCCTGTGTGAACCAGCCTGGGTGATCCTGCTTTGGCAGTGGGGGTTGGACTGGATGATCTCTGGAGATGCCAGTCAGTGATTCTGCACTGCCCTTTTTTCTCTCCCTCTCCGCTCCTGGGGGGATGTGTGGAGCCTTATCTCAGGTTTGGCACGAGGGAGTGAAGCCTGCTTCAGCCTTGCTCATGCCAATTTGGGCCTGGCTCACCCTGCAGCTGGAGAGATCAGTTGGTAAAGTGTGTGTGTGTGTGTGTGTGTGTGTGTGTGTGTGTGTGTGTGTGTGGTGGTGGTGTTACAGGGAGCCATAGTATGGGGGAGGGGGCAGATTCAAGCCTGAGATTTTGGCCTGGTTTTGGAGGTTGTGAAAGCTTTGGTGTAAGAAGGCTTTGCAGAAGCGCAGCCTATGGATTTCTTTGTATTTCCTATGCTTTCACACTGCTCTGTATGTAGTTTTGAGTAGTATTTCCATTTAAACTGCTAATCCAAGCCAGTCCTGATGTGGAGTGTTTCCTTGAGCTACTTTGAGAAGAGTTACAGAGCCCTTCTTGCTCCTTTGAGCAGAAGAGTTACAGAGCCCTTCTTGCTCCTTTGAGCAGAAGAGTTACAGAGCCCTTCTTGCTCCTTTGAGGAGAAGAGTTACAGAGCCCTTCTTGCTCCTTTGAGGAGAAGAGTTACAGAGCCCTTCTTGCTCCTCAAACTGAGATAGCTCTGCAGGGATCATCTCAGGTGACTCAGCTTTGTTACCCACCTCCCTGGTTGCTTTCTTCACTTTTGGTGTCCAGGGAGTTTTACCCCCTCTATAAAAGCATTCCCAAAGTCTGCACTTTATGATATCACACAAGCCCTGTACAACATCCAAGCACCTTTCCCCCACCACTGCTCCTTCATCCCAAAGTTGCTTTGACTTTGACTCTTCATGGCAAGCATCAGACTGGACCCTGGAGTTGATCATAGAATTGTCAGGGCTGGAAAGGGGACCCCAATGATCACCCAGTTCCAACCCCACTGCTGTGGGTAAGGACACCTCACACTAGATCAGGTTGCTCAGAGCCCCATCCAGCCTGGCCTTAAAAGCTTCCAGGGATGAGGCGTCCACCAACTCCCTGGGCAACCTGTTCCAGTGTCTCACCACCCTCATGATGAACTTCTTCCTAACATCCAATCCAAATCTCCCCACTTCTAGTTTTGCTCCATTTCCCCTAGAACTATCACTACCTGACATCCTAAAACATCCCTCAGGAGCTTTCCTGTAGCCCCCTTCAGATACTGGAAGGCCACAATAAGGCCTCCTTGAAGTCTCTTCCTCTCCAGACAGAACAGCCTCAACGCTCTCAGTCTGTCTCCATAGGAGAAGAGCTCCAGCCCTCTGATCATCCTTGTGGCTATTCTCTGGACACATTCCAGCATGTCCATATCTTGCTTATAAAAGGGGCTCCAGAACTGGATGCAGTACTCTAGATGGGGGCTCACCAGAGTGAAGCAGAGGGGGAGAACCTCTCTTGACCTGTTGGCCACACTTGATGCAGCCCAAGATCTGGTTGGGTTTCTGGGCTGCAAGTGCACACTGACAGCTCGTGTTGAGCTTCTCATTCACTAATCCTGTTCTCCCAAGAGCGGGATTGGGGTGCTTATGTCTCTGACCAGATGTGTTGGCTTTGTATCTGGTGAGGTTTTGGTAGCAGGAGAGGAGGTAGCATGTGACTCCTGTAAAAAGCTTCTAGAAGCTTTCCCAAGTCCAAGTTGGACCTCACGTTGGCCAAAACTGAGCCAATCAGCAACAGTAGAAGTGCCTCTGTGATGACAGGGAAAAAACTGCTATGAGAGGGCTTTTAATCTTGGAGAATCATAGAATCATAGAATGGTAAGGTTGGAAGGGACCTCAAGGATCATCTAGTTCCAACCCCCTGCCATAGGCAGGGACACCTCCCAC
>VWZE01018588.1:52009-66566 GCA_013396675.1 Eubucco bourcierii
CCTTGTCCAAAGAAGTCATGAAAGAGAAGAGGGAAAGACCCCCCTTCCACAAACACTCCTCCCAGAGAAGCCATTGGTACCTTTGCCCAGTGTGGTCTTCCACCATGCTTCTTCATGATGCCCTCATAGATCAACCAGTAGTTGAGGTGAGGAACATTCTTCCCATAGGGCCTGAGTGGGGTCAGACAGGGAGAGCATTAGCAGGAAACTGTGCACACCCAGGGAACCTCTCTGAGAAACCTCCATCTGAAGAGAAGGACAACATCAGGGATCCACCATGATCTCTCTGACTAGCACTGGCTGATGGAAACCCCCTGGGAACCAGCTTGCCACCAGCACTTGGTCAGAGGACCTTCATGTAGGACAGCATCATCAAGAAAATGGAGTGGGTGGCTCTAGGGTGCTCCAAGGCCACTCCATCTCTTCTGGCTTGGTGCCTGTACGTGTCTGAGTGGGGTGAGCAGGCAAAGGTGCAGGAGCTCGTTTGACCCAGCTTAAGGAAGAAGAGGAGGATGGAATGGAGCCGTGGCTGACCTGTACATGATGATGTTCATGTAGCAGCTGTCTCGCTGGAAGCAGGGACTCATCCAGACCTCATCGCCTCGAGCGAAGCGCACCTCCACGGGGTAGTGAGCCACCATCTTGGGGTTGTTCTCCAGGGCAGCCTTCAGCTCCAGCAGAGCTTCCTTTGTCTTCTCACTGCCCAAGTGAAGCCCCCAGGCCAAGTTAACACCAGCATGGGCACAACCATCTCTCTCAGGGTTTGAACTCTTAGCCCTGCAGCCCCATCCCTGGCCCCATGTTAACTTTAAGAACGGTGCCACCTGTCTCAGCACATCCCTGCCATTGCTTTGGGCTCATCAAACTCCCAGGTACAGTGTAGCATGAATTTGGTACTCCAGGACAGGGACAAAGAAGGGTCTGCAAGCTAAGCTTGCAGGTAGGAAAGATGTCTCCTAGACAAGTCCCTTTCTCCATGACTTTGCTTCTGCTCCATGAAGCTCGGTCTGAGGACCAGCACAGGCAGCACAGAGGGGATGTGGTTTGGGTACTGAGCTTGATGGGGGTTGGACAATGAGGGTCTGCAGAGGCACTCACATGGGGATGGCCCAGTCTTGAACGTGCTGCTTGAAGCGACACTCATAGTTGAAGATCTTGTAGCTGGTGGCAACGTTCTCCACCCGAGAGCTGAAGAGCAGCCAGAAGAAGCAGCGGTTGATCCAGCACACCAAGCTGGGCACAAAGGTGCTGCGGGGGAGAAAGCAGGACCTGAGATCTCACTCCATGTATTTGCCACGGGCAAACGAGCTGTGATGCCACAAGGCACTGCCCAGGGACGACAGAAGAAGAGATACCCTCTCAAGGTGTTGTAAGCAAAGCAGCAAACCTGCAGCTCCCATCCCAGGGTGCTGGAGCCCAAAGTGCCCTGCAGCTCTTCTGGGAGCTCACCTGTGCTCATGCCACCCGATCTCGGACCTTACCCTTACCCTCAGCTCCCTCCTCCTCCCCTTTCTGCAGGACTGAAAAGGGTGCTTGGTCATCATCTTCCCACCTCCCTGAGACCTCAGTGTCTGAAAGGCTGTGCACAGGGCATCCTGGAATTAGGGGATGGAGAGCTACTGGGCATAGGGTAGAGTGGCAGGGTAAAACCCTTGTGTGAGCCCTTAGCATCCACAGTTGATCTTACAGAATCACAGAATGGTAGGGGTTGGAAGAGACCTCAGGAGATCATCTAGCCCAGCCCTTCTGTTAGCACAGGTACACCTAGGCAGCTTTTGAAAGTCTCCAGATAGGCTACAGAGTGTCTGAGCAGCCTCTTCCTGTGCTCCAGCATCCTCAAAGTAAAGAAGTTTCACCTTAAGTTCAAGTGCAACCTCCTGTGCTCTAGTTCATAGCTATTGTCCCTTGTCCTATCACTGACCACCACAGAAAAGAGCTAGAATCATAGTATGGTTTAGGTTGGAAGGGACCTCAAAGCTCATCCACTTCCAGTCCCCCACCATAGGCAGGGACACCTCCCACTAGAACAGGTCACTCAAGGCCTCATCTAACCTGGCCTTGAACACCTCCAGGGAGGGAGTAGCCACAGGCTCTGTGGGCAACTTGTGCCACTATCTCACCACCATCACTGGAAAGAACTTCCTCCTAACACTCAGTTTAAATCTCCTCTCTGCCAGTTCAAATCCATTACTACTCCTGCTGCCGTTAGAGTGCTTTTAAATGCACTGAGAAGATCGCCTTTCAGTCTTCTCTTCTCCAGGCTAAACAGCCCAAGGTCTCTCAGTCTCTCCTCATCACAGAGATGTTCCAGTCCCCTAATTATTCTCACGGCCCTTCAATGGACTCTCTCCAGTAGTTCTATCCCTCTTGAACTGGGGATCCCAGAACTGGACACGATACTCCAGTTGCAGCCTCACTATGGCAGAGTGGAGAGGGAGAAGAATCCCCTGGTTCCACTATTCTTAATGCACCCCAGAAAACTGTTGCTTTTGTTGGCCATGAGAGCACATTTCTGGCTCATGAGGAACTTGCCCACAGCACTTCCTATGTCCTCTGCAGAGCAGCTTACCAGATCAATTTGCTCCTTCTCTGTGTACACAAGAGGGCAGTGCAGCCTCAACCATCAGTCCCAGCCCAAGTCTATTCCTCCTGTGCAGGAGCTTGCTTCTGAGAGAAGAAGCTTCTCCTTCTTCCCGAAGGACAGGGGTGCTGCAGGTCACAGTCCTCCAGTGTCAGCCCTTCGGTGTTGAGTTGAGGATTGGACTGGATGACCTCTGAGGTCTCTTCCAGCAAGATGTATTCTGTGGTTCTGTTCCTGGACAAAGCCACCCAATCCAACTTTTCCCCAACCACTCCCCAGACCATGCTCCTACCTGATCCAGAGCAGAAATTCCAGCAAATAATAGCCAACAGCATAATCCCAAAACCAGCTGGTGGAGGAAGAGGGAGGCTGCAAAGTCAGAGGAATATAATGGTCGTTAGGTAGTACAAGGGTTTGCTGCTTTCTTCCTAGGGTGTTATGAAGGTAGAACGTGCCTGGACCACAACCAAGCTGGGAGCAGTGGTCTGGGGAAGAGTACCCCAGGACTTCTGTTCTGGAGCCCTCAGCACAGGAAGGACATGGAAGTGTTGGAGTGGGTCCAGAGGAGGCCACAAAGATGATCAGAGGGTTGCAGCAGCTCTGCTATGAGGACAGGCTACAAGAGTTGGGGTTCTGCAGCCTGGAGAAGAGAAGGTTTCAAGCAGACCTTAGAGTAGCCTTCCAGTATCTGAAGGGGGCCTAAAGGAAGGCTGGGGAGGGACTATTGACAAGGTCTTGCAATGACAGGACAAGGGGCAATGGGTTTAAAGAGGCAGAGGGGAGATTTAAGCTGGATGTTAGGAGGAAGTTCTTTCCAGTGAGGGTGGTGAGACACTGGAACAGGTTGCCCAGGGAGGTTGTGGCTGCTCCCTCTGTGGAGGTGTTCAAGGTCAGGTTGGAGGAGGCCTTGAGTGACCTGTACTAGTGGGAGGTGTCCCTGCCTATGGCAGGGGGTTGGAACTAGATGAGCTTTGAGGTCCCTTCCAACCTTATCATTCTAGGATTCTATGATTCTATGACTTCCCAGATCTCTCTCCTGTGACCAAACTGAGCCACAACGAGCCCCAGAAATGGGTCAGGCTTTATCACGAGGATGCTGAGAGCTTGGACAGCACCATCTGCATCCATGTCCTGTGAATGACAGACCCTGGAGCATGGCCAAAGTGCAGCTCAGCCCCAAAATGCTCTTTCCCTACCCAGTCATTTCCCCTCACTCCCCAGCTATTGCACTGCAAGCCCATCCTAAAACACCAGCTCCTGGAGGGCATCCAGTTTTGTGCACAGGCTCTTCTCCCTTCCTGCAGGAGCACAGTGGGACCTACCTTGCTGGTGGGATCCTGGTAGATGATGCTGACATTCTCGCTGTGAGGGAACCAGAGGAACCGGAAGTATTGGGATCTCTTCAGGTGGTCATCAAGGTGATCAAGGACCTGCAACAACCAGGTCAGTGGACACTGCTTGGTAATTGTCCCTAGCCATGGAGCAGGGAAACTGGGAGCAGGGCTTGGAGGCATCTCAAGAGGACTCTCATTCATCACAGAATCACAGAATTAATCAGGTTGGAAAAGACTTCTGAGATCATTGAGTCCAACCTAACATCCAACACTTTCTAATTAACTAAACCATGGCACTAAGTGCCTCATGCAGTCTTTTATACACCTCCAGGGATGGTGACTCCACTACCTCCCCAGGCAGCCCATTCCAATGCCAATCACTCTTTCCATGAAGAACTTCTTCCTAACATCCAGCCTAAGCCTGCCCTGGTGCAGCTTGAGGTTGTGTCCTCTTGTTCTGTCACTGGGTGCCTGGGAGAAGACACCAACCCCCACCTGGCTACACCCTCCCTTCAGGTAGTTGCACACAGCAGTGAGGTCTGCCCTAAGCCTCCTCTTCTCCAGGTTGAACACTCCCAGTTGCCTCAGACCCTCCTCACAGGGCTGTGCTCCAGCTCCCTCACCAGCCTTGGTGCCCTTCTCTGGACACATTCAAGCACCTCAACTTCTTTCTTTAATTGAGGGGCCCAGAACTGGACACGTGCTGTGGAAGGTCCAAGAATTCCATCTGGACAGTCTTGATAAGCCTTGGGTTGGAGTAGGGTCAATAGAGTCCAGTCAAGTACTAAGAAGTTAACCTGTGGGGGTCCATGGGGAAGGGAACTGAGATGCAATGTGGCATAGAGGCAGGATACAACAAGGCATAGAGGCAGGATACAACAAGGCATAGAGGCAGCATACAACAAGGCATAGAGGCAGCATACAAGAAGGAATGGAGCTGGGGTGTAATGGAGCATGGAGCTGGAATACAACAGGGAATGGAGCTGGAATGTGCTACACAGCCCTGTCCCAGAGACATCCCTGCTTCAGACACAGAATTGCCAAATTATTCATAAAGACACAAAAAAGGGCTTTAGGAAAGGCAGCTGCCTTGGAGGACAGAACTGCCAGGAGCTGAGGACAGCGAGGCACAGGGAGTCTGAGCAGACAGCCCCATGCAGGTGATGGGGCTCAAGGAGGTGACCAGAGCCCTGGGATGTATCAGTCTGCTCCCAGGGCCATGGGAGTCTTGCTTCAGGGAAAATCCCACTGCATGACACAGCAGCCCCTGCAGAAATGAGCTGACCTTTCTGCCCTTGCCCCTCCTCCCTGCCTGTTTGTGCAAGCATGGAAGGACCCTGCTTGTGCAAGGACCTTACTTGTGCAAGGACCCTGTGCTCACTCCTTGCGTGATGCTATTTTAGCTGGGCCAGCAGCTCTCCAAAGAGCTTTTCCAACCACCCTCTACTCCTGCTGTGGAATCTCCCACAGTGTTGCAGAAAGGCTTAAAACTGCAGAAGCTTTGCTTTGAGGAGTTTGCTTGAACCATAGAATCACAGAATTGTTTTGGATGGAAGAGACCTTTCAGATCATCAAGTCCAACTGCTAACCCAGCACTGCCAGGTCACCACTAAACCATGTTCCTCAGCACCACATCTACACAGCTTTTCAATCCCTTCAAGGACAGGGACTCCACCACTGCTCTTAGCAAACTGTTCCACAGTTTGACAACCCTTCCCATGAAGAAATTGTTTCTTTTGTCCAGCTTAAACCTCCTCTGGCACAACCCGAGGCCATTGCCTCTTGTCCTACTGCTCATTCCTTGAGAGAAGTGACCATAGCTCACCTCGCTCCAAGCTCCTTCCAGGGATCTGAAGAGAGTGAGAAGGTCTCCCCTAAGACTCTTTTCTGCAGGTTGAAGAACCCCAGCTCCCTCAGCTGCTCTTCAGAGCCTTCACTGGTTTCATTGCTCTTTAGACATGCTCCAGCACTTCAATGTCCTTCTTAAGAGACAGGGGCCAGGAGAAGATGCAATGACTCATGGCTGGAGGCCATCCCCCTCTTGTTCTATCACTAATTACCTGTGAGAAGAGACCAGAACCAGCCTCTCCACAACCTCCTTTCAGGTAGCTGTAGACAGTGATGAGATCTCCCCTCAGCCTCCTCTTTTTCAAACTAAACAGCTCTGTCTCCTTCAGTGACTCTTCACAAGGTTTATTCCCCAGGCCCTTCCCCAGCTTTGTTGCCCTCCTCCAGCACCTCCACATGCCTCTTGTATTGAGGTGCCCAAAACTGAACACAATACTCAGGTGTGGCCTCACCAGAGCCAAGTACAAGGGGACAATCACCTCCTTACTCCTGCTGACCACAGCATTTCTAATACAAGCCAGGATGCCTTTGGCTTTCTTAGCCCCTTGGGCACACTGCTGGCTCATCTTCAGCTGCTTGTCAATTAGAATCCCCAGATCCCTTTCTGCCAGGCAGCTTCCCAGCCACACTGCCCCAGGCCTGTAGCATTGTTTGGGATTGTTGTGGCCCAAATACAGGACCTGGCAGTTGGCCTTGTTGGAGCTCATGCTGTTCACATCAGCCCATCGATCCAACCTATCCAAGTCCCTCTGTAGAGCCTCCCTAACCTCATACAGATCAATGCTCACAGAATCACAGAAACATTCCAGTTGGAAAAGCCCCTCAGGATCACCAAGTCCAACCAATATCCCTACTCCACACCTGAACCACAGCCCCAAACACCACATCTGAACGACCTTTAAACACACCCATGGTTGATGCCTCAACCACCCATTGGCAGCCCATTCCAATGCCTGACCAACTAATGCCTCCCACTTAACTTAGAATCATAGAATGGTAAAGTTGGAAGGGACCTCAAGGATCATCTAGTTCCAACCCCCTGACATAGGTAGGGACACCTCCCACTAGTACAGGTTACTCAAGGCTTTGTCCAACCTGGCCTTGAACACTTCCAGGGAGGGAGCAGCCACAACCTCCCTGGGCAACCTGTTCCAGTGCCTCACCACCCTCACTGGAAAGAACTTCCTCCTAACATCCAGTCTAAATCTCTCCTCTGCCAGTTCAAACCCATTGCCCCTTGTCCTGTTATTGCAAGACCTTGTCAATAGTCCCTCCCCAGCCTTCCTGTAGGTCCCCTTCAGATACTGGAAGGCTACTCTAAGGTCTACTTGAAACCTTCTCTTCTCCAGGCTGCAGAGCCCCAACTCTTGTAGCCTGTCCTCATAGTAGAGCTGCTGCAACCCTCTGAGCATCTTCGTGGCCTCCTCTGGACCTGCTCCAACACTTCCATGTCCTTCCTGTGCTGGAGGTTGCAGAACTGCACACAGTACTCCAGGTGGAGTCTGACGAGAGCAGAGCAAAGGGGCAGAATCCCCTCCTTGGTACCACCTGCAAGCTTACTGATGATAGACTGACCCTACTGAAGCAGGGTAGAAGCTACACTCTCGCGTTTTCATGTGTCTGGTTCAGGCACGAATGCCTTGAGCAGCTAAAACGAGCAGGGACAAGAAGGCTGCAGCCCTCCCGAGGTGATCCTGCCAGTGCCTGCTCATCTTGCAGGCACAGCAGCAACTGGCTGATGGGGGTGACCTTTTCTATCTGTGCTTTTGGTAGGGGGGATGAACAAAACAAGCCTGGCGACTCTGCAGGATAATTACAGCGCAGTGGGCAAGAGCCGACGGCAGGGAGCCAGGCGGCTCCGGGAGCCCTGAGGGACCTTCTCTGCTGGCTGAGCGCTGGAGTTGGAGGCCGAGGTGAGGCAGTGGAAATGTCGCCGCTGTGATGTGGCCAGCACAGGCAGCAGGGAAGTGCCTGGAGCATGCAGAGGCCTGGGGTCTATTGTCATCCTTGCTTCCCTCTTGGGAGCCCAGGATAAACCCCTTCACCGCATCACGGCTGGCTCAAACATTGCTGCTTGCTCTCTTGCTTGCAAACACCCTTGTCAGCAAACTGAGCTGAGGGTCAGGCACCCAGCCTGCTGCACTGAAGGTTTGGTTGCTTCAAAATCATAGATTCATAAGTTCATAGAATGGGACCTTGAAGACCATCTAGTTCCAGCCCCACTGGTATGGGCAGGGACACCTTCCACGGGACCAGGTTGCTCAAGGTTTTATCCAACCTAGCCCTGAACACCTCCAAACTCAACATTTCTGGCTAAGAGGAACAAGGCCAGGCCCAATAATGGAGAGGGGATTTAGGTGCTGGGTGGAAACTGGGCTTGAAGCATCCATTCCAAGTGTCTGGGACATCCCCCTAAGGGTTAGGGGGATATTAGAGGATAGGATTCAAATTAAGAAGTGACAGACCAAAAGAAGCACTTGGTCATCCACCAGGTCACTAAATTGTGAAAGCCTGCACATGGCTAAATGTTTGGATGGGTTCCAAAGATGATCAGAGACCTTCCTTGAAGAGAAACTCATAGTCTTAATATTCCCAGAAGGCAATTCATGTCCTGGGCTACATCCAGAGCAGTGTGGCCAGCAGGTAAAAGGAGGGCATTCTGCCCCTCTGTTCTGGTGAGACTCCACCTGCAGTGCTAGGTCCAACTCTGAGGTCCTCAGCACAGGAGAGACATGGACCTGTTTGATCTAGTCCAGAGGAGAACGAAAATATGATCTGAGGAATGAAACTTCTCTGCTGTGAGGTTGGGTTGAGGCAGTTGTTCAGTCTGGAGAAGAGAGGGCTCCAAGATTTTTTTGCACCCTTTCAAAACTTAAAGGATCTGGGGACAGGCTTTTTCATCAGGGCCTGTTGTGGCAGGAGAAGGCAGCATGATGGTCTTAAACTGAAAGAAGGAAGATTCAGATTAGAGAGAAGGAAGACGTTTTTCACACTCAGTGTGGCAAGGCCCTAGCCCAGGTTGCCCAGAGAGGTGGAAGATGTCCCATCCCTTGAACCATTCCAGGACATCCAACCTGGCCCTGAATACCTCCAAATTCAACATTTCTGGCTAAGAGGGACAAGATCAGGTGCAGTAACAGAGAAGGGATTTAGGTGCTGGGTGGAAAACGGGCTCGAAGCATCCATTCCTCAGAGATAGGGCTCTGAGCAACCTGCTCTGGTTGAAGGTGTCCCTGCTGACTGCAGGTAGGTTGGACTAGATGACCTTTAAAAGTCCCTTCCCACCCGAACCATTCTATGATATATATGAATATACTCCATCTCACAAAGCCCTAAAGCTACCTATATTAGGGTAAGAAGCACCATGTATGAGTCTGATCCATCCTCACCAGCTTCTTATCAGGTTTGGGGCAGGAGGAGGCCAACTCCATCCCTACCACCACCCAGGGATACTCTCTGGTGACCTCGACTGTGCGACCAACGCTCTCGTTCCTGTGCCTTGTCCCTGCTCATTGTCAGCAGCCACAGCAGCTGAGTTTATCCCAGTGATAAAGACAATCACGAGGCCAGGGAAGAAAGCAAGCAGATCTTATATAACCACAAATCCAAGCCTGGCCCCTCTGACACATATTATTTGCAATGTCTTAGATAACTCAGGCTTAAATATTTCAAGCAACCTGCTCCCTTGCCATTATTCTCTTCCGCCTCGCTGGGCTGCTCGACATGAAAGGCAGAGCTCTGGAAGCAGGAGAGGAGCAGCGATGACAGAGGATTGATAATGGCATTAATATTTATAGAGAGCAATCTTGCTTAAACCTCCTCACAGCCCCAAGGGACAGAGAAGGCTGCCCTGAGTTCTGCAGGGAGCAAAGCCCGGGCAGATGATGCTGAGTAGGGTAAAGCTCAGTCTGGGCTCAGGACAATGGCATAATCCTGCTTGTGAGCTTCAGCTACCCAGCTAGAAAGGTAGACTGGGAGGTGGAGGTTGGGTCTCTTCTCCCAAGGAATAAGCAATAGAACAAGAGGGAAAGGCCTCAGGTTGTGCTGGGGAGGTTTAGGTTGGACACGAGGAACAATTTCCTCATGGAAAGGGTCCTCAACACCTGGAAGAGGCTGCCCAGGGCAGTGGTGGAGTCCCCATCCCTGGAGGGGTAAAGACTGCATAGCTGTGTAGCTACTGTGGTGCTGAGGAGCATGGTTTAGTGGTGACCTGGCAGTGCTGGGTTAAGGGTTGGACTCAAGGATCTTAAGGGTCTCTTCTGACCTTTAAAATTCTATGGTTCCATGCTGTATACAAACCAACCACACAAACCAACACTCAGCCTGGCAGCTTGCCTGAGGAATGGTGCTCTAGGATGCGCTGAAAGTCTGAGGAGCCTGGCAGGGTGTAGGATGCAGTCAGGGAGGTTCTTCTCCCTCTCTATTCTGCCCCAGTGAGGTCACTTCTGGAGTACTGGGTCCAAGTCTGGGGCCCTTGGTTCAAGAGAGACGGGGAACTACTGGAGACAGTCCAGAAGAAAGCTATGACAAGGTTGAGGAGCATCTCTTTGAGAAAAAAAGACTGAGAGACCTGGGACTGTTTAAGCTGGAGAAGAGCAGCCTGAGAAGGGATCTTCTCAGTGCTGATCAATAGCTAAAGGGTGTGGAGCAAGAAGATGGGTCCAAACTCTTTTCAGTGGTGTCCAGCAACAGGACAAGTGGTAACAGGCACAAACTGGAACCCAAGAGGTTCCACCTGAATGAGAGCAGAAACTTCTTTTCTGGACCCCTGGACCAGGCTGCTCAGAGAGGTGGTGGAATGGCCTCTAGGGAGATTCCAAGCCTTCCTGGACACAACCTTGAGCAACCTGCTATGGGTGACCCTGCTTTAGCAGGGTTGTTGGGCTAGATGATCCCCAAAGGTCTCTTCCAACCCCAGACATGCTGGGATTCTGTAAAGACAACCTCTTCATCTCTCGACTAAAAATGCTGCTAATGAGCTCACTGCTGGCTGGAGAAATTATCTTGGCAGGTTTCCCTTATTCCTCTATCTTCTCTTCCCATCTCCCAGGAAAAACAAGACTCTGAAATGTTTCAGCTCTCAACTGCTCCAGTGCAGCTGCTCTTAGGGGCTGGCAGCAGGTGGGCAGGCACACTAATGGACTTGAGTAACATTCATGGACCTCCCTGTCCACTTTCTCACTCAGCCCAAGTTCCTGTGGCACAGCACAAGTTGCTCCAGGTGGCTTTGAATCAGGGCTGAGAAAGGAGATACTGCAAAAGCACATTAAATCCACTGTCATGGTTGTGTTCAAGCCACTCCAAACGGGGCACTGAATAATTCAGTCCAGAAAAAATTAAGAACAGCATTTCTTGGAGCTTGCCTGGTGACAGAGCTCTGATCAATCCTGCCACAAATTCTCCTGCTTGTGTCCAAGGACTGTTTATTTTTCATGAGCCAGATTCAACCAAGGCTTGTGGTGTCATTAGGCAGGGCTGGAAGTGGACCTGTGAGACCCAGATGAAGCAGTGGAGGAGGATGGTGCTGAGGATGTATCAGCAAGGTTGTCAGACCTCACAGGAGGACAAAGATGATCTTCATGAGGTTCTTTTCCATCACCACTGATTTCTTCCTGCTGCTGGACTTCATTCCTCAGTTTTCCCCCCACCAGAAATTCCTTCCAAGTGACTCCACAGAGCATTTAGAATGCCACCAGCTCTTTTGGTTTGCAGGTTGTCCCTTCTCTGTAGGCTTCAGCTTATGCAGTGCTGCAGCCTCCAGTGGTGATCTGGTGCCAAGAGACATGGGACAAGTTGGCTGATTGCTGGGCTCAAGGCTCAAGGCTGACTCAGTGGCTGAGCTGAACATCAAATGGAACAGCTCACTCCAACCTCCTGGCACCATGAGGGTGGGTGGGCTCCAAGGAAATGCATTCAGCAGTTAAAAGGAATTTATATAGTGGCAGAGACATGGAAAGTCAGTTTTGATGTCTTCCCAGGAGAAAGAATTCCTTCAAATCACTCAGCAGAAATGCCCACTGGGCCTTCTAAAGGCTTTCTGAGGGAATCAGATCACACCCACCCTTGGCCACAGAGCCACACGGAGATCCAAGCTTGTAAAGCCCAGCAGATGCAGTGCCCCCAACAAGGGCATTTCATGCCTCTTTTGAGGGAACTCAGCCTGTCTCAACCTGCTTTCTGCTGAAGATGGAAAGCCCAGATGGAGGCAACCACTCTCCAGCACTATGCAGCTCTGTACCAACATCCCAGCACATCAGTCTGGAGAGGAGAAGGTTCCCAGGTGACCTTGTTGTGGTCTTTCAGTATCTTAAGGGAATCTACAAGAAAGCTGGGGAAGGACTTTATAGGCTGTCAGGTAGTGATAGGACTGGGGGGAATGGAACAAAGCTAGAAATGGGTAGATTCAGATTGGATGCTAGGAAGAAGTTCTTCAGCATGAGAGTGGTGAGACCCTGGAATGGGTTGCCCAGGGAGGTGGTGGAAGCCTCATCCCTGGAGGTGTTTAAGACCAGACTGGATGAGGCTTTAGACAGTCTGATGTAGTGTGAGATGTCCCTGTCCATGGCAGAGGTTTTGGAGCTGGATGAACCTTGTGATCCCATCCAACCCTGACTGATTCTATGATTCTATGACACCAACCCCAGTACCTCAGCCACATACCAAGCAGAGACCTAAACTCATACTCTCCATCACCAATCAAGTTCCCTTACATGCAAGATGTCCTCCTTCTGGGAGGACATGGACACGAAGAGGGGACAACAGAGAGATGGTGGACAGCAGAAGAACTTGCTGAGGAGGAGAGAGCATGGAAAACCTTCAGAGCCATGCAAGATCCTGATCCATGAGGGAGCAGGTCAGAAACCCTCTTTAGACAGCCAGCACCTTTGAAGATGTCCAAGGCAGGCTGATCAGGAGTACTGTACACCTTAACCTGGGTGACAGCCACCTTTGGAGAGATGGAGACAGAGAAGGCCAGCAGCAATGTGACAATTTGTCTAAGGAGAGTTTTCCACCACATGGCATAAATACAGCTGTGGGCTTGGATCTTGAGAAGAGATTTGTTCATTCTGCACCTGGAAATGTGTCACTCATCACACTCCATCTCATCCCCACCACAGTTTGTCCCAAGTTCAGCTCAAAACCAGAGGGTTAAACCCAACCTTCAAACTGGGAGATCACAGAATAGTGGGGGTTGAAAGGGACCTCTGGAGATCATTTAGTCCAACTCCCTGAGGAGAGCCCTGTCCCAAAAAATACCCTGACCTCGTGCAGAAGAAGGGACCAAGTTATTATCAAGAGCTCAAGATGCTAACAGACAATTTCAGGTGGCCCATCTGCTGCTGGAAAAAAACCCCTCTGCTCTCCATCAGCTGATCAGCAGAAGATGAGATGGGAGATGGCACTTCCTCAGAGAGCTCGCAGCTCAAAGAGCAGCTGTACCCTGCGGGATGCTGCTCCTCTCCTCCAGGACCCTCCATACACTGCTTGCCTCCAGGGATGCTGGCACAGTGCAAACACAACCTTCTCCCTGTTCTTCTGAAGTCCAGGCAGCACATCAAGCTCCTCAGAGCAGCCCAAGATTTTCAGTAAGGGCAGTTTTCTGCAGCTGGAACATTAAACCTGCATTAGGCTCAGCCACGTGTGCCTGGAGTCATCAGATCTCTGCTGACCTGCCAGCACCTGGGAACAGCAGGGTAAAAAGAGCAGAGGCGTTGGGTGATCCATCTCATGGTGACATCTCCCGTGGACACAAGTGCCAAGGGCAGCAGTGCTGATGCCTGCAGGCTCTTTCAGCATCTCCAACTTGATCATCATAGAATCACAGAGTTATTTAGGTTGGAAAAGACCTTTAAGATCATTGACTCCAGCACTGCCAGGTCACTGCTGAAACATGCCCCTCACCACCACATCTGCACATCTTTTCAAGCCCCCCAGGGATGCCCACTGCCCCAGGCAGCACATTCCAGGCCTTGACAATCCTCTGGGGGAAGAAATTGTTCCTTATGTCCAGCCTAAACCTTCCTTGGTGCAACTTCAGGCCTTTTCCTCTTGTTCTATTGCTTATTCCTTGGAAGAAGAGACCAACTCCCAACCCACTCCAACCTCCTTTCAGGAAGAGAGAGAAGGTCTCCCTTGAGCCTCCTTTTCTCCAGGTTAAACAACCCCAGTTCCCTCAGCTGCTCCTCACAAGACTTGTGTTCTAGACTCTTCACCAGCTTCATTACCCTTCTCTGGGCACCTCAGAGTCCTTCTTGGAGTGAGTGGCCGAAAACTGAACAGGATTTGAAGTGTGACCTTCCCAGTGCTGAGCATAGGGCAGGCAAACACTGCTCTGGCCTTGCTGGCAAAGGACACATCTCCCAAGGATTGTACCTTGTGCTTCTCAGAAACCACCAGAAAGAGAGGAAACACCTTTCATCTCTCTGTCTTTCCCCACCACTCTCCCAGCCTGAGGGAGCTGAGCAGGGAGGATGCAGAGGGGTGGCTGCAGAAGGTTCCTGTGCGAGATGCAGAGATCCCACCTGCTGTATTTTGAGGACTGGAGAACACCTCAACAGCCTGGGCTTCCCCACCCAGCCTCCTCCCAGGTTTTTGCCAACCACCAGAGCCCATCCAGCCCTCACCTCCGCTCTGTGCAGCACCCCTGGAAATGAAGCAGATGTCTTACCCCAACACAAGAGGGCTCAGCACCTCCACTGCACACCACTTCACTGGCTCAGTTTGCAAACCACATGAGGGGTTGCACCCCAAACCCTGCTGTGCTGGTTTGAGGTTAATTGGAATATTTTAGTGG
>VWZE01018589.1:17073-30755 GCA_013396675.1 Eubucco bourcierii
GCCCTCCTCTGGACCCGCTCCAACACTTCCATGTCCTTCCTGTCCTGAGGACTCCAGATCTGCACACAGTACTCCAGGTGGGGTCTGACGAGAGCAGAGTGAAGTGGCAGAATCTCCTCCCTTGCCCTGCTGGCCACGCTGCTCTTGATGCAGCCCAGCACTCGGTTGGCTGTTTGGGCTGCATTTTCTGTGAGTACAGACAAGTATCAGCCTCATTTGTCCATCTTGAAGGAACACAGAGGTTTTAGGCCACAAGAACTCCATTTGAAGATATTTCAATTGCCTAACCAAATGCATCAGTTATTAATTTCCTGGGAAAAAAATGTGAAGATGTAATCACAATACCAAATTTGCTAATAAACATACCAGAGCTGTCTTTCTGGTATGACCAAGGTTAGGTAAGTTCTGCACCTGTTGTAGCAAAATGTTAACCAGTGAGCCTGTTTTTCTAAGGCAGATGTTGAACCCCTTTGACCTTCATCACATCATCCAGACAAAAGGAAAACTGTTTTTCTCAACAAAGAGCACATGTGTGACTTTGATATACAGTAGTTTCTGTGATTTTGAGAAAACCAAGAGTAAACTCTGAAGCTAGTAAAGTAGGAAACAGCCTTGAACACCTTCTCCAAGAGAAACTCGAACTCGTTCGATTCAGATGATGCCTCTTTCAAGAACACTCATTCTTGTTCTATCTATTCAGTTTTTTTAGAATCACAGAATGGTAAGGTTGGAAGGGACCTCAAGGATCATCTAGTTCCAACCCCCTGCCATAGGCAGGGACACCTCCCACTAGTACAGCTCACTCAAGGCCTCATCCAATCTCACCTTGAACACATCCAGGGAGGGAGCATCTACGACCTCCCATGGCAACCTGTTCCAGTGCCACCCTCACAGGAAAGAACTTCCTCCTAACATCCAGTCTAAATCTCCCCTCTGCCAGTTGAAACCCATTGCCCCTTGTCCTGTCGTTGCAGGACCTTGTAAATAATCCTTCCCCAGCCCTCCTGTAGGCCTCCTTCAGATACTGGAAGGCTACTATCAGGTCTCCTCAATGCCTTCTCTTCAGGCTGCAGAGCCCCAACTCTCTCAGCCTGTCCTCATAGCAGAACTGCTCCAGTCCTCTGATAATCTTCGTGGCCCTCTTCTGGACCCGCTCCAACACTTCCATGTCCTTCCTGTGCTGAGGGCTCCAGAACTGCACACAGTACTCCAGGTGGGGTCTGACAAGAGCAGAGTAAAGGGGCAGAATCCCCTCCCTTGCCCTGCTGACCACACTGCTCTTTATGCAGCCTAGGACTCGTTTGGCTGTCTGGGCTGCATGTGCACACTGCAGGCTCATGTTGAGCTTTTCATCAACCCAGACTCCAAGGTTCTTTTCCTCAGGGCTGCTCTCCAGCCATTCACCACCCAGTCATCTGGAAACCTGTAGTGGACCTGCCTCTTAAACATCTCCGTATGCACTTGGTTTTCAGCCACAACTACTTCCGAAATCTTTCACACCCTAATCTCTGTAATACCATCCAGTACAGGGCTACAGCTTTTGGTAAGATTATGTTTCTTGGCATTTATATTATACAGGCTTTCCAGTTCCTCCAATTGAATTTCTCACATTATGTAGTGCGTTGGTAGTGTGATAATCACACAATGAATATGAAGATTTATCTGAGTAGGTATTTTCCTTCTGAATCCTTCTTTCATCCCAAACTGTAGCTGTGTTATCTTTTTCCAGAGGGAAAATGTAGTATTCTCTATAATGCTTTCAAAGAAAGTTGATAACAATGTTGTTCATAAGGCTTTTAGGAGGAAGTTCTTTCCAGTGAGGGTGGTGAGGCACTGGAACAGGTTGCCATGGGAGGTTGTGGCTGCTCCCTCCCTGGAGGTATTCAAGGCCAGGTTGGATGAGGCCTTGAGTGAGCTGTGCTAGTGGGAGGTGTCCCTGCCTATGGCAGGGGGTTGGAACTAGATGATCCTTGAGGTCCCTTCCAACCTTACCATTCTATGATTCTGTGATTCTTTGTCCTTTTACAATTTTTGTAATTTTCAGATGCTTGGTTCAATAGTTCCACTTTTCATCTACAGGAGACTAAATAGTACTGGGAAAAACGTCATATTCATAAAGACTACATAATGATAAAATAGTAATAAGTTAACTTGTTTGCAAATCTTTAAAATACATCAGCATTTATATGTAAGTTTGAAATTAGAAGAACTGCAAAGTGTGTCACAGTGTATAATAATATTCACACACAGACATAATAAACAATTTAAAAGCAACCACTTCTACAATATTAAAAGTACAGAAATGCTGTTGCCAAGGCAAATAATATTTTACTGAGCAAAACTAAATAACACCCTCATGTTTTTATTTGTATCCTTGTGATTTTCTATTCTTCCTGCCCCTAACCAGTCACTGAATATAGAGAAATAAAGTAATTATAATTTCTCTGTCTCATTTCATGAATGTCCACTGTGAGCCATATCTAAAAACTGGATCATTAAGAAAAGAGATTATCATAAGCAGGGGATTACTGTTGTAATTTTCAATTTAAAAAGGGGGTATGAAGTTCATTCAATATATGAGCTGTGTGTTCCCAGGACTTCTCAAGATGTGCATTGTGAAAAAAAACGAAAGTATGTCCTATTTTGTCTATGTTTGGAAACAAAGTGGGGAAAAATAGCCTTACAGTTTGTATACTGAACTGGGATTTGGGACATCAGAATAGCATGTGTAAAATAATTGTTGGCTTGCTTTTAGTATTAAGACTCATGGAACTGGAAAGGGTTACTAACCTTTCTGAAAACTTTACATATATTGCTCTGGCTTCTGCCCCAAGAGCTAACTGTTTTGGAAGGGAGATAATTTCTCTGTCATGATATAAAACCAACTGTGAGTGATTACTTTTAAGTGAAAGCAAGTTAAAGACTAGAAAAGCAAAGCATTGTAAGTATTAATGCGATGGACACTGATAATTTGTCATGCTAGTGAGGTTGGGGTTTACTTTCTCTTTCTCAAGCAGGTGACTGTTTTTACACTTACACTGTGAGGCCCATGCACATTGTAGTCTTCCTCCCTGTCACAGAAGTTGAACAGATTCCAAAGCTTGTAGTCAGAATATTCACTCTCCACAGCTTCTCCTATTGCATGAATGGTTTGTCCTGTTGCTGTCCTTGCTACCAGACCTTCTCAGTTTAGGTCCTCCACTTGCACTTCTGAACAGCAGTATCTCACTTACAATGGCACTGAGGTTAATTAGTGGTAACATGTAGTGCACACAAGAACCTCATATGGCAAACACTTCAGTTGACCGTAGTAGAAAATATTATATTTGTATATTCTTACAAAAAACTACTTGATCTGTTTGATAAATATTTGTCATAAAACCACCTAACCTTTGGTTAAGTGGGACTGAACAATAGGGCATTCAGCCCAGACAAGTAGTCATCAATGAGCTTGCTGTAATGATCTTATCTGTAAAAGATTACCAGGTTTATGGGATACGAAAAGGTGGAATTTTCTCCAGTTTTCAATATAAATCATTCCCAGAACAAATTCTTTGGCATCCAGAAAACCATAATAGAACAAGAATCTGTTTCTTGATATGATATATCTGTTTCTTTTCAGTCTGGAGAAGAGAAGGTTTCAAGAAGACCTGACAGTAGCCTTCCAGTACCTGAAGAGGGCCTACAGGAAGGCTGGGGAGGGACTATTTGCAAGGTCTTGTAATGCCAGGACTAGGGGCAGTGGGTTTAAACTGGCAGAGGGAAGATTTAGACTGGATGTCAGGAGGAAGTTCTTTGCAGTGAGGATGGTGAGGCACTGGCACAGGTTGCCCAGGGAGGTTGTGGCTGCTCCCTCCCTGGAGGTGTTCAAGGCCAGGTTGGATGAGGCCTTGAGTGAGCTGTGCTAGTGGGAGGTGTCCCTGCCTATGGCAGGGGGCTGGAACTGGATGATCCTTGAGGTCCCTTCCAACCTCACCATTGTATGATTCTATGATTCTATGAAATATTAATCTAAATTGAAGTATATTCATCCTCTGGGGATCCTATTCTGATTTTTAGTGATTGCCAGGTATCTTTATTGATGGTTGATTTGGTGAATGCTCTACTCAGCATTCAGCAGTATAAGCACTAGAAATTTGTATTTGGTTAACACTGCAGAAATGGAATTCTCCCAATGAGATGTGGACATAAATTGCAAATAGAAAAAAAAATGTTTTCACTTGTCCTCTGGAGTGCAACTTATTGTGAACCTTCCCACTGCCATGCACCATCCTACATGTGGAAACTCCATCTAGAATAAAGTCAGAAGCACACTAAATAGTGTAAATCTGGAGCAACCCTCATTGTTGCCTTCTCCAGGTATTTCTTCATGATTTTGGAAGCAGAACATTGAGATGCTGACCTGACTGAACAACTGCCTACAATGCCTGCTGTATGCAGCTTGTTAATGCACTAAATACAGCGATCACTGACCTCGTGAAGCAGTAGCTTGGAAAAGCCATCCACAAGTGTGGAACCAAAATGCTTGTTAAAAAAAAAAAAAAAAAAAAAAAAAAAGCAAGCAAAATCTCACTTGAGGTCAAGAAATGGTACTATTAAAAAAAACCCATGTACTACTTTGTATTCACATATTAGAGTTTTACTGCTAGTGGCACCAATAGTCTTAGATCACAGCCAGCACAAAAAAAAAAAAAAAAGGTAAAATTTATGCCTATTTTAGAGGTCTACTTTGTAAAATGTATGCAAAATATCTTAAGAGTTTCTTCACAGATTTGGGATGATACTTCTCATCTCTCTCTTCCTTTGGGAGGCTATTAGCAAAAGCCCATACATTAGAGGAGATCTTATGTTATAGGCACTGAGAAGGGGAGCAGTTTCCACACTTTTCTTTAGATACTGTGACAGGATATTGCTTTGTCTACTACTAAATTTTAAAAGCAGAACTTTTTTTTTTTTTTTTGCCTGAGATGAAGTACATGCTATTTGAAGTGAATAAATGGGATGACTATGTAGTAAAATCAATTACTAACCTTATAGACTTAGTAAAATTGTAAAATATATAAAAATCACAGTATCAAGGGTTATTAAGAGGTTAATCTAAACTAGAAACATAGTTCATTTTTTAGCATTTTACTATGTTTTAATTTGAAATTAAAAAGTTAGTGTCACTTTGTATCTGCAATTATACTTGCCCAAAAGTCTGATAGAAAGGAGGGTCCTTTTGAAAACTAGTGCCAAAAATATTCCTTGTGGTTAGAAATAATAACAACAGTTACAACAATAATAGTAATCACCACCACCATCATCATCATCATCAGTATGTATGCAGACGAGAAATTTTCCTAAATTGATTGGGGAAAGTCTCAAACAAAGCAATTTTGGCAAACTGATGAAAGCCTGCAGTACAGAGGCAGATCTGCCAGAGCCAATGCCCTCATCAGAAATAATACTGGAGGGATAATTGGTAAGAAATGGATATGTACAGAATGCTGCAAAAGACCATCAAAGTAAACAAAGAATTGAAATCTTGCCATTTCCCCATCACTTGCTTATATATGGATTGAGTCTATTCACTTGTCTAAGTAGTTGTGGTGTACATGGGAGCAGAGACTATTTTCACATTGTAACCATTATCCCATTTTAACCCCAATCAGGAATACCTATCATGATACCACTTTCACAGGTGTAAAATAAAATACTAGCATCAGGACTTTATTTTTTGGAGTCTTGCAGTTTGCAGGCTCCATTAATTTATTTGTGGGTCGGTAAATGAGAGTGTTGTTGAGTAAGAACAAGGAGTACCCTCAGAGTCCATTTTGCCCAGTGCCTCTGATTCATATCATCTATTTGTTTAAAACCAGTTGTGACTTTAATACTAAACGAAGCACAAATTAGTTTATAGAGATGGTTGATACAAAACACTGAAGAACATTTCTTTCCCTCTTTCTGCTGGCAAGAGCTGAAATGGCATTTCATGATCTGGTGTGTTTCTCATTGCTACAGAAAGCCACCCTGCTTAATTTTGAAGTCACAGGGGGTATTGGTGCTACACAATGACACTTGGCCATCAGAAAAAGAAGACAAAAATGAACTTGTATGAACAGAAGTTAAAGTTCTCCTCCTGCCTTCAGAGGGTGGTTATTTTTAGTTCCTCAGGGAAAGGTCATCCTGCTGTTAGGTCTTTACGTTACTTTTTCACACCTTCCCTAAAAGTTTCTTTTGCATGAGGTGTGTGCTAAGCTTGCTGCAATGATGCAGTCTAACTACAAGCTATCTCTACAAGCCAGTGTGTAGCCCTACTCATCAGGAACTGACTAACACCACAGAAAATTTCTGCTGCACGTAATGAGACTTTTCACTCACATCTTTGTGACTAAAGCTACTGCTTGTTGTCGCTCATTTTCCTGCAGTTGCTGCATATAAAACACTGGAAATAGAGTTTTCTTACAGGGTAAAAAAAAAAAAAACAAAAAAACACACCAAAATCTAACTGAACTGAAAAAATGCTGGAAAGGAATTTGTTCTGACTTTCTCCCCTCACAGTATATATACAGACTATTAATCCTCAGACAGGCAAAGAATGATAACTGGTGTGAGCAGGCATGCACTACAATCAAGAATGCTTTAATTCCATTCCATTTCTAACATTTAAAAACATTATCCCTTCCAAGTATCATCAATCAAATCCTTGTTTAGGAAATACCAAATTAGTTGCTGATGCTAAAAGACCATTGATAGATTTTTTTTTTTATATTTAGGGGGAATATTCCACCATTATTTTTTTTGCTCAGATTTTGGTTGTAAGCTATTAACTTTTAAATAGGAATGTTACAAAAGGCTTGTTCAGCACATCTCTATCTTCAGACCTGAGATGGAAGGGAACCATCTGCACAGTGTAAAGTATCCTTGGCATGACCGTGATCTTACAGGCAGCTGCTCTCCCATCCATGACAGAGGTTGCTGGTTTCAGTGCCTGTCATTTCCTTCTAAATTATTTGAAGCTAATGTGCTTCACACAAGTGACTGATGGGGGGTGGGGTGTTTATTGTTTGGGGTTTTTTGGGAGGAGGTTTTTGTTTGTTTTGTTGGTTGGGTTTTTTTTGGCTTGTAAGTAATCTAATTAAGGTTTGATCACTAACTGGATAACACTCTGGTTTGCTAAATAGTGTAGAAGGGAAAAAAATTGTGTGTGTTCCATGCCTAGATAGAATGAAAAACAGTAAGATGGGATGTTAGGAACAGTTAGGAATGAAATTGTTTAAACCTACCTTGAGTTAAGGAATGAAATCGTTTAAATCTACCTTGAGTTAAGGAATGAAATCGTTTAAACCTACCTTGAGTTAAGGAATGAAATTGTTTAAACCTACCTTGAGTTAAGGAATGAAATTGTTTAAACCTACCTTGAGTTAAGGAATGAAATCGTTTAAATCTACCTTGAGTTAAGGAATGAAATCGTTTAAATCTACCTTGAGTTAAGGAATGAAATCGTTTAAACCTACCTTGAGTTAAGGAATGAAATTGTTTAAACCTACCTTGAGTTAAGGAATGAAATTGTTTAAACCTACCTTGAGTTAAGGAATGAAATCGTTTAAATCTACCTTGAGTTAAGGAATGAAATCGTTTAAATCTACCTTGAGTTAAGGAATGAAATCGTTTAAACCTACCTTGAGTTAAGGAATGAAATTGTTTAAACCTACCTTGAGTTAAGGAATGAAATTGTTTAAACCTACCTTGAGTTAAGGAATGAAATCGTTTAAATCTACCTTGAGTTAAGGAATGAAATCGTTTAAATCTACCTTGAGTTAAGGAATGAAATCGTTTAAACCTACCTTGAGTTAAGGAATGAAATTGTTTAAACCTACCTTGAGTTAAGGAATGAAATTGTTTAAACCTACCTTGAGTTAAGGAATGAAATCGTTTAAACCTACCTTGAGTTAAGGAATGAAATCGTTTAAATCCACCTTGAGTTAAGGAATGAAATTGTTTAAATCTACCTTGAGTTACCTCATCAAGTTCCATGTAGTTTAAGGAGAGGAAGGAGAAACATGAGCCTGTTTTCTCTCTAACCCAATTCATAGTTCATATACTTACACCCAGTTTATAGTAGTTTTCTTCCATTTGTAGTTTTACAGCTTAAATTTTATAAATAATATTGCAGTGTTTGGACAGATTTCATTTCCAGACAGCATTGCTGCACATTTGTGACCCTCTACATAGTAAATATCCTGCACTGAGTGTCACATGTTTGCACAGTTGAAGGAAGAATGGATTAAATACAGAGGAAAGCATGACCATTTCAAAGTGTTCTGTGTATGAGTAGTAGGAAATTCTACTAATATTTGAACAGTTTTGTTGAGATGAGTGAAATAGGCCTGAGCAGCTGGGTAACTCCCTCATGAAATGGCTGCTCTATTAAACTGATTTGAAACTGCATCAGTTTTCTCCAGAAATATCTGGGACATGTTTCAAGCTATATTTTTTGTGGCCTGCTTGCAACATTGAGAATGCAGTAGTCCACAGATTACATCATAGTTTCCTAAATGAACACTTCAATCGGGCTTAAACTTTCTGTCCAACTCAATTGAGAGAGCTTGAGAATATACAGAAAACATCAAGAGTTCTTTATAGAAAGACTTCCTCTAACACTGTGCTTAATTAAGAGTTGCATTTGCTTATGTTGTGCCAGGCTAAAGCTACTATTTAGGAAAGATTTGTGGCATTCCTATAAAATCCATAGAAATCAAAACATACTCTCCAATCTGAAATGCAGAGTAACTTTCCTGGGGCAATGAACTCAGCTGAAGGCAAAATTGTGGTCAGAAGCTGCACAGACAACTGCCTAAATCTCTAGGCTATATAAAACACCTTTGTCCCCAAATTCCCAAGTCATTTTCTTTATCTGTAACACTAGGGACTATGTTACATAACAAGGATTATGTTGTGTTTATGTCACTGTTATTTCCTATGAATGTGCCAAGTATTGGTGTGTGTTTGTGCTGGTTTGAGGCTAATTGGGATATTTTAATAGAGAAAATTACACTGTAGGCTGTGAAAGGAAAACAATGGTGATGTCTACTTCACTCACAGGCTTATTGAGATGTTTAGGAAAAGAACTCAAAACATTAGATAAGGTAGTCTCAGTCTGTCTCTCTCTGGGAACACAGCGTCTCAGGCGGTCTAGCTTCTGGCTCCTCTTTGCAGATTAATCTTCACTAACCACTTTCCTTCTAACCTCCCTGGCTGATCCTCCTAATTCACCTTGCGTGTAAGGCAAACCTTGGGGTAAGGTACAAGTGTGGGGAGAAGGTGGAAGGGTGGTTGGGAGCCCCTCCTGGGGTCTCTGATTTCTGGGAGGGGAGTTTGTGTATTCCCTTTAACTTGTCTATTTCTGTAACTATTCCTGTCTATAGTGTATATCTCTGCTTGTACATTGTGCTGAGCTATAAACAGAGCTTTATCTCTTAACTTCCAGCCAGCTGAGTTCTAGTCTGGGTCATTTTACAAAGTATGGGGGGTGGGGAACTCCCAAACCATCACAGTGTTCAAGTAAGGGTGGTGAATAGTTTCATGTAGGACTGGTTTACTGTGGAAAGGTTCAGACAAAGCAAGTAGCAGCCACTACAATTATAGGAATAATCTAAAGCTGATTAGGAGGATAAAGGGAAATTTTCTAATACATTTGGATGCATTTGTGTTGATCCTTCAGTAGCTGTGCCTGACAAGGTCATCTCTGGAGGAATTAATATGGGCATCCATTAGAGGATAAGCTTTGCAGCAGCATGCTCTGTGATACCAAAAGTTACTCTACTGTATCTGTAATCTGCAAACAGTGAATAGTCTTTGCAAAAGGAAAGAATGTGTGAACAATGGATCACCTTGTCTCTTTCTCCTACCTTGACAGCTTAAGACAAGGAAGTTGTTTGTTTGGGGTTTTTTTAGATTATTATGGGTTAGGCATTTATTTTTGCTTATACTCTCATTTGCATTAGAGTATCCTTTTTGTCTAGTCTTCTTCCCTATGTCCCAATATCTTCACATCCGTTCTTTTCCTTATTATTCTCCATTCTCTGTTTCTATTTATTTCTTACTTTCATGAACAGCTAATTCAGTTCTTGAGTGAACTCAGCATTCCTTACCCCATTCCTTGTATTTAATGGTTTGCCTCAGCCTCTAACCTCCCCTAGCTGTCTCTACTTCCTTTATTGTGAGTTTCTATTGTATCACTTCTAATCTCACTTTCATAATCCTTTTGCTCCCCTATGTCTTTTCTTCATGTTTCTACCATTTTTGAACCCCACTTGCCTAGCCTAAGCAGTGAATAGTTTCTATTGCCTGGTTTCAGTTTTGTGCTCCTTGTTTGACATTTTTCCCTGGCTTGCTTCCTTTCTTTCAAGCTGTTTTAAGGCTGTCAGGCTTGTTCTTCCTTGTGGCCCAACATTTCTCTTTCAAAACACCACGTATTTCACATTTTTCTCTGTGTGACTGTTGTCTCCTGTCAGTTCTAGCTATGTGTTGTGTGTTCTCACAATTGACATGTGGGAAATAAGACATTTTGAAGAGATTGATGCAATTTGATTTTGAGAACAGTCTCTGGAAAGAGTACAGCTATTTCAGTGGGTAAAAGACAGGTGCTAATGTGACAGTTTGATTTAATAACAAAGATGACTATGAACACGTAGTATGAACACATCCCTGTATTAGGGGTAGGTATCCTTGTCCTGAACAGTTTTGCTCATATGTCAGTAGTAAAATTTTCTTAGGCAGCCAAATTCACTCCAATACTGCAAAATTTCAAACAGTCTGAGCCCTGTTCAGATCAAAACACTGCAGGGGGTGCCCTCACACTTTCCATTCTTGATTTGTGCTTCTGAGTGACTGTATTTTCTTTATCATGGTAGCCTTTTCAATCTGAATTTGACAGATTTCTATTACAAGACAAACTTTTGATGGTCTTAATTCTGACAACCATTTTTTTTTTCCAAACTTTCCATCAGTCACCAAATAAAGAAAGGAAAGGAATACTGAACTCTTGGTGAAGCACCTGAGTCCAGTTTCGAAAGCAATGACAACCTGAAGACAGAGTATCCTTGCTTTTTGTATTGAAGGCTGTGATATAGCAACATCAAATTCAGCACACTGATAAACCAGCCTCAGCCTGTGCAGTACCCTGCCTTATGGCAGAAATCTTTGCCTGCAGAAGGCATACTTAGATACACTTAGTTTTGGCTAATTTTATTGAATCACTAATTCTATTTCTCTGCACTGGGGAAAGTATTTTCCCAGTTTCATGAAATGAAAAAGTGCATGTAAGCTAAGCTAAATATTTCCATTCATCTGTTCATAAAGATGATGTATTCTGACACATCTAGCAGAAGGCTGCAATTGCCACGTGAAGGCTTGGGAACGCTTTGATTGCTGAGTAGAATTAGCTATGTTCTGCAGTCAGTGAAACAGTTGATTTTTTTTTTTCTTTTTGTGTCCTCAAAATATATTTCACACAACCTGCCACCTAAAAGAAACAAAACAAAAAACCCAAAAACCCCCAAACAATCAGTTATCCTAACAAAGGAACTTCTTAGCTGAAGGGAGCTTCAAAAGATAAAGCCTTTCACTGATGTTCATGACTGCCAGAACTGTTCTTTCCTGAAGCTGCTGCTGGCAGAAGTTTGTGTTGTGATGGATCTGTGATCCATATTTTGAAAAGAAAGTTTAGAAAAGCACTGATACATTTTTTCTAGTGTGCTTGAATATGTCAGTAATAACTATGAGATTGTAACCTGGTGAGCTAAACTTTGTGCAGGTGCCAGATACAAGAAAGTTTGTTCTGTTTCACTTTTGTTTCGTTTAATTCTTCTCTCTAGTTTCTAATATAATCAACATTGTTTTCTTTAACACAATCTTATTTCAGGAATTGTTACTGAAGTGGGCTGCTCTAAAGTGATGCAACTGAATTTCTGACCTCTTGGGGTGAAAGAAAAGAGGTAAAAGACACTCACCCTGTAGAACTCTGCAGAAAATGACATCAGAATGCAGCCAAGATGATGGCAAAAGTTAGTCAGTGCACAAAGGAAGTCTAAAAAAGAAGGACATGTCAGCCACAGGACCAAATACAGGTGTCAAGAAAAATTCTCTATTACAATATCAACATTTTTTTGTTTACTTTGTAAAAACATTTGCCCTCTGCTGTCCTGTATTAGAAACACATTTTTATAGTTATTATATTTATTTTTGTATTTATTAGAAACACATTATTAGAAACACATTTTCAGATGATATATAGAGAATCACAGCTGGAGGCAGTTATTTCAATAAAATGTGTTTCACTTAATTTGAACACAGTTAATCAGGACACCTCTTTTATTGAAGAAGTTTCTAGAAAATCAGTTTGTGATAGTACATATAAAAGTCAGGGACTTAATTAGGACAGTAGTCACAAGTTTTCCTTAACGAGGTGTATTTGGCCACTGCCTTGGGCTTACCTGGTGTTTAACCAGGTGTTAAATACGTGTGAAACACTAAACTTCAATCTTTTCAGAGAAAAACTGCCAAACATTTATAGAAGAACCAATGAAATTCAATATTACTATTCTTATTTCCTTTAGCACTTCATTTCATTCTGAGCTTGCTGCTACGTTTAGTGTGGGTTTCAGTGTCAGGTCTGGGAAATGCTACAGATTTCCATTTCTGTATGTGAATATCTGCATTATATAAAAAAACAAAAAAACCACCAAAAAAACCCCAACTTTCCTCAATGTGCTAGGGACCTGGAGGGCAGCAGGATGGAGATTCTGGAAGGTCACATATCATAGAATCATAGAATGGTAAGGTTGGAAGGGACCTCAAGGATCATCTGGTTCCAACTCCCTGCCATAGGCAGGGACACCTCCCACTAGCACAGCTCACTCAAGGCCTCATCCAATCTGGCCTTGAACACCTCCAGGGAGGGAGCAGCCACAACCTCCCTGGGCAACCTGTTCCAGTGCCTCACCACCCTCACTGGAAAGAACTTCCTCCTAACATCCAGTCTAAATCTCCCCTCTGCCAGTTTAAGCCCATTGCCCCTTGTCCTGTCATTGCAGGACCTTGTAAATAATCCTTCCCCAGCCTTCCTGTAGGCCCCCTTCAGATACTGGAAGGCTACTATCAGGTCCCCTCGAAGCCTCCTCTTCTCCAGGCTAATATGTCATTCCATCCACGTTATTTTAGCTCTACTGATCCATTTCCACTCTATAAATTGCTATGGAGTCCAGGTAAATGTGCAGGCTTCAAAATTACTGAAACATCATTCAAACAGCTTTTTCTAACAGTAAATGTTTTGGCAGAAGGATTGAGAGCACAGCTTTATGTGAAGGAAAAAATTCCTCCAGTGATACCCAAAGGAGGGGGACACATTTGTTTCCTTCCACAGAACTTCCACAAAGTTCAGAATCTTTAACTATTTTCAGTGAGGTTTTCCCAAAACTGAAATTTTAAAAGTAAAATACACTCTTTGTCATTGCTTTATATTCCTATCCAGAGATTCCATCTAGACAAGAAAGGCATTTTTTTTTCTGTACAATCTGATGTGTAAAAACAACTTATGCTTTCTGAGCAAATAATTTGTTTTATGTTTTCAATGTGTGTGATGGTTTGGGAGTTCCCTGCCCCCCAAACTTTGTAAAATGACCCAGACTAGAACTCAG
>VWZE01018589.1:30963-70026 GCA_013396675.1 Eubucco bourcierii
GTTTTCCTTTCACAGCCTATAGTGTAATTTTCTCTATTAAAATATTCCAATTAGCCTCAAACCAGCACAATGTATTATTTGATCCAGTTCTTTCATTTAGAGAACAGTTAACTGAAAAGATGTTCTAAAGTTTAATGTCAATAAAGAAGTCTGCAATTAGCCTGCTGAACTGGGGGCAAACATCTTTTGTTTTCACCCTTACGAAGGATAGCATGATAAAGTGAAACTGAAGTTCTTGTATGTCCCATGACAAAAGAGGTCAAGGACAATGTTAAGGAAGATTTGAAAAAATAAAGGACATTTAGATGAGACATATTTTTTCAGTTTTCTGCTGAAGTACATGAAGTTAAATCTTTTGCTCCACCTATTCAGGACAGGCTCTTTTTGAGATATTTGGATGTCTAAACACTGGGGGTAGGTTTCTAAGATGCTCCTAGTCTTCTGAACAGTAAAATCAGTCCTTGGAAACCACATGAGACAGCTAGGAATAATCCTTTAAGAAACAGCATAGTACTGAAGAAAGTGATCACAATTACTAGCGTGAAACGGGGCATCTCTCTTCTTGCTTGTCTCAAAGAAAATACAGGACTTCAAAGTTAGCATTTTTCCTCATCACCTTGATAGTCCCTGCTCCACAGATTGTTTGAGGCTGCTCTAGTGATTTGGAAGGGTGTTGGAGAGAGGAATTCCAGTTACTTTGCAGAATAAGAACCTGAGAATAAATGTTTTCCTATTTAGCTGTGAGCAAAAAAATGAAACTGGAAGACAGACAGCAGTCATGGAACGATTTGATATCCATACTGCTTTGTGCAGTCTGGAAAACCTTTAGCTTGCAATAGGAGATGATAGAAATAAGGAGCAAGCATTTATGAGTTATTATGGATGTGCTACATCTTCACATATGCTTAGTTTTTCTAGGGACTGAAAGAGAGGCTAGCACTATTCTGGCTTGCTTTGTCTCTCTCTGAAGTTGAACTAGGTTTTTGGGATAACCAAGGTTAATTTGAGCAATTAGGCTGTAAAAAAATGGAAAGGTAGAAAGCAGTTCAAGACATCAAGAGAAGACAGAGATCCAATCTATCACTCCTCCATGTAAAACTATCTGTCCCTATATCCATCATGGTATACTCGTAGAATCATAGAATGGTAAGGTTGGAAGGGGCCTCAAGGATCATCTAGTTCAAATCCCCTGCCATAGGCAGGAACACCTCCCACTAGTACAGCTCACTCAAGGCTTCATCCAACATGGCCTTGAACACCTCCAGGGAGGGAGCAGCCACAACCTCCCTGGGCAACCTGTTCCAGTGTCTCACCATCCTCACTGCAAAGAACTTCATCCTAACATCCAGTCTAAATCTCCCCTCTGCCAGTTTAAACCCATTGCCCCTTGTCCTGTCATTGCAGGACNCTGGACCCACTCCAACACTTCCATGTCCTTCCTGTGCTGGGGGCTCCAGAACTGCACACAGTACTCCAGGTGGGGTCTGACAAGAGCAGAGTAAAGTGGTAGAATCCCCTCCCTTGCCCTGCTGGCCACGCTGCTCTTTATGCAGCCTAGGACTCGGTTGCTGTCTGAGCTGCCTGTGTACACTGCAGGCTCATGTTGAGCTCATAAGAGAGCTTTCCATACACCTGATTAGGGGGTACACTCTTGAGGTTTTCTATCTCCCTTAGTTTTGCAAGTTGGATCTGCAGCCCTCACCTTAGTTCATGTATAGAAAATGTGACCCCTAATGACTTTGAAGCTAATACACAAAGCAGTTATGTTTGTATAGCAGCATAACTGCAGAAGTGTCCAACAAAGTCTGCCAGTAGAACTTTAGCCTATTTCCTATTTTAACAGTCTGTCATTTGAGTGGTTGTTCTCTTGAGTGCCTTCAAATTATGCCAATTTCTAAAGATTAGAGTCTAGTCTAAGTACTCTCCATGAATAGATATACAGTGGATCTCTGTTTTAGTTGGAATAAGGTATATGTTTGAACTGATTGCTCCTTGCCTGAAAGAGCTATTGAGCTGGCTATAAAATTTGTGGTTTTGACATGGGAATGTTCCTGTGGCATTGTTTTACATATCAGTGGCTGAATCAGAAACCTTAGATTCTCTTTGGACATTTCAGCTGTGATGTGGGTTGAACTGGAATACCTACATCTCTCTTTGACTCCCTACCAAGGGAGAAGTAAAATATTACTGCAAGTTTTTGATGTTCAGCAAAGTCTATGTTACACTTTCTGCAGGACTGCCTTGTTATGTTGCAGGTGGACTGCCTTCCTGGTGAATAATCACAGTTAATTGATTTTTTTTTTTTTCTGGTGCAGGAAATTGAATTAAAGATGTCCAGCTTATAAACTTGAACTTAGTCTAGCTAGAAACTAAGTAAAACAACAAGCACTGTAGATGCTGTGCTCCATATACAGCCTCAATATTCTTTGACTGAGTTAAAGATCGTCACGGGTTTAAAAAGCTGACAGAGTAAAGCTCTGAAATGAATTGGAGAAAAAAATAGATAGAAATTACAAAGTAGATACAGAACCCATAAATGAACGCCCTGAATTTTCCCCCAACCCAAAACTAAATCTACAATCCCCAGTGCTCCAATCCTCCCCCCCACACACACACCTCTGCCATCCAAAAGGCCTAAGTACAGCCTCTGGGGGCCCCAAACCAGGCCTATCCTTACATGTTTGTCCCAATAATGCAGCTCCTGCCTGGCACAAGGCTGGAGGGGGAGGAAAGGAGAACAAGTTGCCTTGCCATGAGTTTATGAAGAGATAGCAGAATTGTGGGATTGAATAACAATCTTCCAGTCTCCAGAGGACTCTTTTTAACCTTATAATTCCCAACCTGGGACAAAGATCTTTAAAAATGTAGATGAAATGGCTATGTGTTACCGAAAACTTTTATGTGCATGGGTGGATTACCACACACACCATACAAAGTAACACTGCCTCCCGATAGCAGAAAGAAATTAGAAAAGTCAGATACATATTTACATGAGCATCAAAAACTAGAAAAAAAGATTAAGAAACACTTGTAACAAAAGACTCTGGATTTTATGAATTTTCTGAAAACTAGATATGCTGCTTATTCAGGGAGACAGATGTGGTGCTATTGCTGTTGCAGGTTAAGTTCATGAGACAGTAAATGTTTATTCACCATAAATTATTAAAACAAATGAACTTAACTTTAGATAGTGGAGAATCTTCTAGGTTTCATGTCACATATAATTGAAACTTTAAATTGAAAGGATTTCCAATACATATTTTTAGTTGAGTTTTTCCATTTGCATTACATTTGAATTAAGACATTTTTGAACCACGCATGGCAGCGACTTCAGAAAGAATGACCTGGGTTTTTAGAGTACACTGTTCTTAGATGAACTGGGGCTAAGTTTCTTCCTGAGTTTTGCTTGAGTAAGCCCTGTAGGATTTGGCCTAGCTTTGCCTATCTTCAGTAAGAACCATGTAACTGTGGTCTGTTCTTAGCCTGCCACAACATAAATGGCCTCTTGAAACAAAGACTTAAAATGCCACCTTTAGGAGTCTGTATGGATGTTGACTTTAACTTTGCTTACTCAGGAACATTATTAAAGGAAACTGCATGTAGATGGAAAAAAACCAGAGACACTAGAATGAAAAGATTCAGTTGTTTTAAAATATGTTGAGTCCTAAGTGACTATTGAAAAAAACTAAGCTGTAACAGTCACAGTTTAAAATAAATAAATAATATTAGAAAAGTTCTGCTGTACAGTTTTCACTGTCTTTCATCAGAACAGTGTTGTGTTGAATTTCAAGGTTGATCCTGGAAAGCATCTTAGGTGGCAAATCAAAGATCAAGGCAAATGTCAAATTTTTCTAATTTATATTTCTCCTGTGCTTCCAGAGTCTTGAGGCAAGATGAAATCTGACTGGATTGAGGCCATTATATTCCCACATACATCTAATGAAGTATTTCTTAGGACTATGAAAATCATGGAAGAAAAAAAATTCCGTATTCTTTTTTGGTTTAGAATAAGATGTGATTCTGCCACTTTACTCTGCTCTTGTCAGACCCCACCTGGAGTACTGTGTGCAGTTCTGGAGCCTCCAGCACAGGAAGGACATGGAAGTGTTGGAGTGGGTCCAGAGGAGGGCCACAAANAAGGTCCTGCAACGACAGGACAAGGGGCAATGGGCTTAAACTGGCAGAGGGGAGATTTAGACTGGATGTTAGGAGGAAGTTCTTTCCAGTGAGGGTGGTGAGACACTGGAATAGGTTGCCCAGGGAGGTCATGGATGCTCCCTCCCTGGAGGTGTTGAAGATCAGATTGGATGAGGCCTTGAGTGAGCTGTACTAGCGGGAAGTGTCCCTGCCTATGGCAGGGGGTTGGAACTAGATGATCCTTGAGGTCCCTTCCAACCTTACCATTCTATGATTCTATGTGCACAAGTGAAGTGTAACTCAAGTGAGGATTTTCAAAATCTCTTGTTTGAGGCTAATACTCATGACTCTGGTGAGTATTCTTGAGTAACAAAAATGTTTTCAGCAAATGACTCTCTTCTTCAGGAGTGAATGCCACTCTGATGTGATGAAAAAAGGAAATAAGGTAGCATTTCACTTAAGGAAAAAAAATGAAAGCTGGAATTGGTTTCATATTTCCCCCCCATATTTTCTTTTCCACTCTCAGTCATATCTGCATGGCTGATGGTTAACAGGGTGCTTGGCTTCTATGTGAGGAGGCATTTGTTATTGCTTGCTCACTATTTTCCATAGCAACAAAATGTCTCTGTTTAAGATCCAGTGGAGATGAGCAAACAGAAAAGCCTCTATGAAGCATTTTGTAAAACAGGCCAAATTAAATGCAAGTCTTTGAGGTTAATTGTGCAGCCACTGTTTTATTCTGGTACTAAAATATACCTTGCTAAGGGCCAGAATGCCCTCAATCTTTAAGCACAAGAATGGCTATATTAGGCCAGGTCCACTCCTTAGCACAGAAAACCATCTCTGCCAGCACTAGGTAGTGGATTCCTTATTTAGACTGGCATGAAAACATTATTCTCTTTCATTTCTGATTTTAGTCAACTTTATTTTCATGGTTTGTTTCATTACCAGACCCACACAATTGAATTGCCTTTTTACACAGGACTTAGAGCTACCGCACTGTATCCAAGTACCTATATATGGTATTATAATTAAGATTTTTCCCCTGCTGCAACAAAATTGTGGTTATAGATGATTTAAAAATAGATTAACCAATCTTAATATACCCAGTGATCAAATTATGAAAATATCAGGTGACAGCAAATGATAATACAGTTTTTTTTAACGTCAAAACGATTAAATTAATGGAGGTGACAGCCTGATATGCTTCACAAAAGAGAGTAGGGGGAAAATGAAAAATGGCCAGAGGTTTTAAGCGTGCAACTGTGCTGGTTTGAGGCTAACTGGAATATTTTTATGAAGAAAATTATATTATAGGCTGTGAAAAGAAAACAATGGTGATGTCTACTTCACTCATAGGCTTGCTGAGATGTATAAGAATAAGAACAGAAACATAGATAAGACACTCTCTTGGAGTGTCTTGGGCTCTCTATCTGTTTTTGGTCTTGGTCTCTCTGCTGAATAACCTAACTGACCACTTTCCTTCTAACTCCCCTGGTTGATCCTCCAAACTCATTTTGCATGTAAACCAAACCCTGGTGTAAGGTAGAGGAGTGGGAAGAAGGTGAAAGGGTGGTTGGGAGCCCCTTCTGGGAACTCTGATTTCTGGGAGGGGAGTTGTGTTTCTGTATTACCTTTAACTTGTCTCTTTCTGTAACTATGCCTGTCTATAGTGTATGTCTCTGCTTGTACATTGTGCTGAGTTGTAAATAGCGCTTCAGTCCTTAACTTCCAGTTGGCTGAGTCTAGTCTGGGTGATTTTACAAAGTGTGTGGGGGGTGGGGAACTCTCAAACCATCACAGCAACAGCAACAGAAGAGAAGCAAGAGGGAACACAGAAAAGCATACCACAATTTGTGTAAACAATTTCTAATGTCACAAGTTTGACAGCCTTTCAGTAATAGCTATGTGTACAGCACGGGATGTTTCTCAGAGTCATTTATAAGTTATAGAACTATGTGTTTCTTGTAATAACTGCTATTTTTTTTTTTTAACCAGCAGATCAATGTGATAAACATAAGACAAAAATCACCTAAAGTCTGAAATGATTTCAAGAATTGATGTGTGGTCAAACCTATCATTGAAGTCCAGATATGCTGACAAAATATCTCAGATTCTATGTGATTGTTGTGGTAGGCCTAAACAGGCCAAAGTGGGCTTATACATGTCCTGGTTCATCCAGGCATGCTCCTCTGCTCCCCTCCTTCTGTGTTGGGGCAGGGGCGGCCACGGGAAAGGGGACAAAAGCCCCAGCTTCACCTAGTATGGTCAAACTGGGCAAACTGCCATCCTGATTGGCTGATCTATGTCCAAAGGCACATTCGTCTTGGGCTGAATGGATATAAAGGATGAGCAGGTAGCACATGGGTGCTCTCTGCTATTGTATCCCTGCCTGCTTACTACCTCATTGATCCTGAGCTGTGTGGGACCCCAGCAACCAGGATCAGGCTCTAAATGCCTCCACATGTTCAGCCTGCACAGCCAGTGTGACATTGTGCCAAGACTGCACACCACAAGACATCCTGCCTGCACCTGAAAGCCTCCTGCCAAAGGAGCCAGAGCCGGGTCAGAGACTGTCTGCCTCCTTTCTCCAGCACCCAGGAGCCTGGGGAAACTCCAAAGCCTCTAATGGCCTTTGGCCTGGTAGCAACCCCACCACGTGCTTTGGGTATTGTCCCATAATATTTTTGTGAGTAAATACTTAAAGCCTCTTGCAATCACTAACTGCCTTCTGCCATACACAGAAAGGAGCTTCCTGCATCCATGTAGTGGCTAAGCAGGATAACAAACCACAAGCAGTATGAGTGACCACACAAACCTTCTCTGCCAGTAAAAAAAGTTCTCTTATGCTGGTTACCTTTAAAGTGTTGCAGTTTTGCCTGTTCCCTCTATGTATAAATTTCCAAACCGTGCGTTTTGAACCTTGTAAATTAGGTTTCTGGCGAGATTTAATGTTAATAAACAGTTTTCATAGGTATTAACAATCTCTACTTGGATATCAAAATTGATATCAATTATTAACTTTGTAACCATGGAAATTGCCTGATAGGCAAGAGGTCAGATCAGGCCATGCCATTGTAACTATCGTGTTTACTATAACCCACAGTCATCCTCCTCTGTACCTAACAAGCCACAGACCGAGAGATTTCCAGGCAAGCAGTACATTTTCTGAAAAAGTTGACTTGAAAGCTAAGTTAGAGTGTTCCATCCCAGATTTCATTGAAGAGCAGATGCCTTAAGTGGCCTGCAGAGAACTGTGAATCTGGGGGATACCCTACAGTTGAGGCCAAATACAGTTGGCTCCCTTTATGTGACTAAGGATTTTAGAGGAAGCAATCAGCCCAGAGTAATGTAAGTGATATACAAACATGTATCTTTGCTTTCCAGTTTTGTTTAGTATTGGCCACTTCAAAAAGAGTGTTTGGAAAAGCTTTTGTGCCTATATTGGCAATTTCTTCAAAGAACAAAGACACAGATATAATTGATTTTAATTTCACTAAACACATTAATTTTAATTATTTAATATCAGAATCCATATTAGAAAAAAAAAATAATTGAAAACCTCACTTCAACAAAATCCTGACAAGTCCTCTATATGTTGACTTGAACAGCTGCATTTAGTATGGGATTTTTTTTCCCTAATGTCCAGCTAGCAATAAATGTTCAGAGGGAAAATTTAACAGAATAGAAATAGGAAAAAATAATTAGTAAACAGCAATACCTAATGTAAAACTGTACAAGATTACTCAGCAACACTAATGGAGTTAAATCAATATACTGGCATCAGTGCTGAGTTTTGGTATTTTCCAGACTCTTCCACCATATAGTTGCCCATTAATTACCTTAATTTGCCAGCTGGCAGCACAAACACGGTGCAAGTGTTTAGTCTGCTGCTTGTGTTGATATCTAGGAGCTGCAGTAGACAGGTTTGCAGAACTCTGCTATATAATCATCCTAAGAAACTGCTTAGCTCTGATATTTGCTGGAACATCATGCTTGCATGTTTTCTTTTTCTTACAAATAAAACAACAGATGAAAATATCTCGAGCTAACACTGGCTTGTTTGCATTCTAAACAAAATAATTTTTAAGCAGAACAGTAATTCTACTTCAATATGTTGTAGATGTGCTTACTCACAAGTTGCATTTTAGTTTTCGGGCCAGAATAATTTACGTGGTGAAATATTTATGTCAGTAGCTTTGTGTTCCCACCTCCTGAATAACAGTGTAGGAAGAAATTGAGGTAAAAGCTGTTTCATACATTAGCATGTTCTGTAGGTCTTTTCAGGCAGTGAAATAACAGCAGAACAAGACAAGAAGTACGTTGAATCTTACTGCTGTGCACCCACCATGGGAAAAAAAAATTGACCCTGAGCATTGGATCACTCATTGACTTGGTGGGCAGAAAACAAACCAGAGTATAAACACACAAGAGCTTTCCATTGAGCCTGGCATTAGACCAGGCTTCCTCATAGCCATGTAAGCTAGCTAGTGGAATGCATCATCAAAACTCTGACTAGAGATTGTGTATCATTCCTTTTCTGAAGCATCCACTTATTAGTGGCCAGCAGTTCAGCACTGAGACAAATCCAAGCAAAACNTTCAAGGCCAGATTGGATGAGGCCTTGAGTAACCTGTACTAGTGGGAGGTGTCCCTGCCTATGGCAGGGGGTTGGAACTAGATGATCCTTGAGGTCCCTTCCAACCTTACTATTCTATGTAAGCTAGCTAGTGGAATGCATCATCAAAACTCTGACTAGAGATTGTGTATCATTCCTTTTCTGAAGCATCCACTTATTAGTGGCCAGCAGTTCAGCACTGAGACAAATCCAAGCAAAACATAACAATTAGGACCCAGCATCAAAACTTCTACTGCCACTTCTTTAAGAGGTAACCTCAACCTGCTTGACTACTCAACCAGGACTGTAACTCAGCTTTCCTCAGACTAGAGCTTTTCTTTGACCATCAGTATCAAGTGCTCTGAATGCCATTTGTTTTTCCTTCAAGCTGGGGGTTAGCTCAACTGATACAGGTGAGATTCAGTCCTGTTCCTTAAAAGGTTTTCTCAGAGCATAACTGTGATTTTTTAAAATTCACACTTGCTTTCTCTGGGGGTTTTTGGGTTTCTTTTTTTGTTTGGTTTTTTGCACTGTAGCTACAGGAAAGGAGTAATTCAGTGGCATACTAACTTTTTCCAGAGCCAGCAGCAAAAGGACTAGCATTTTAACATAGTTCCTCATATTGCAGTAAGCTGGCATGGGTGTGACAGATGGATATGTAAGGTACCCTGACCTTGCAGTGTTTTACAAATGTCATCTAACATCAATAGATTTCTCAGATATTTAAATACAAGTTAATTTGCAGGACAGGTCAAATAAACTATAGGTGTGCACAGAAGAGAGAATGTAGCCTTTCCTGTCTGTCCATGTGGAAGTACACACTTCAGTTTTTTTTGCAAGATCATCTGAAGACAATGATAATGCCAGTTTACTTGTCTCTATATGTAGATGGAATACGATGAAGATTTCTATCTTTAGCGTTGTTGCTTCTGGCTCTTTCTGAGGCAGCCTGCAGGTTTATACAGCTGAACTGTCCTCATTTACTTTATATTTTATTTGTTTGGTTGGGTTTTTTTTCAATATAAACACAGAGCAAAGTTAAATATTCAAAAGAAGCTAGAGACAAAAGACAAAAGCTGGTCCCCAGAGGGAGGGTTTAAGCCTTCAAGTCAGAGACTGGGGGATTTTCTCTTTGTGTCTCAAAGGCTGTTGCTAAGGGGGCCACTTGTGCTTCCATGAACATGTTGGATGGACTAGTTGACATATACGCAATATTTCTGATAATAAGACAACAGAGAAATGCAAGCTGTGGAGTCTCTGTCAGGTTAGAGCATAGAAACTCCCTTACAAGGCCCTTTCCAACTATTATACTTGCTTCTACTAACAAAAAATTGCTCACCTCATCATTTTCCCCTTTTCCTCTACAGTCATCTTCATTTCAGAGAAGAATGAAAATGTTTCTGTGAAAGGTAAGAAGATGATACACCTGATATAATTTGGGATGTCCCTGCTTACTGCAGGGTGGTTGGGCTAGATGACTTCTAGAGATCCCTTCCAATTCAGTGCATTCTATGATACCTTACTCCAGCAGAAATCCACAGAAAGCACAAACTTTCCTGAAGAAAATCTCTCCAGCTAGGCATAGACCTCCCAACAGAAGTTCAGCAGGCAATCATCCTAAACTTAGCACCAGCAATATGTTCTCTAACAGTATTCCTTTACAAAAAGAGGAGGTTGTATAAATGAACCTGAGCTTGCTTTACTCCAGATAGTGCTCCTGTGCTACTAACCAATTTGAATGGTGGTTCTAAGTAGCACAAATATTTGGCTTGGTTTAGTGCTCAAAATTACTATTTTTACATCTACCCTTCCAGCATTCCCAGTTTTGATGATTTTATGTTTTTTCACATTAACTTTTGCTATTTGACATTCACATCGGTTGTGTGACTGAGGTCACAAGACCCCTTTCGTCCAACCTATTGTTTCCCCGTGATGATCATTCAATGAGATAAATTAATCTTGATGAACATTTCCTAAAAAGGAAGAGAAAGAAGTTTCCACTGAGGGACTATTGAGAACCTAAAGGTCATTCCAATCTGATATACTTTGAAAAGTTTAACCATTATTACTCTTCCGCTTAGAAGTGTACTGTTTTACCAAAACAGTTATATGAAGGAAAGGCTGTTGGGTGGGCACTTAAATGCTACACTGACATAGCTTCTGGAATAAGCTGCATTTGAATAAGGATATTCATCTGCCCTAAGGAAATTCAGTAAAACCTTGTAGCAGTAAAACTACTGTAGATAAGGCTCCCCTAGCAATCTATGGCTCATCTAGGAATAATAAACAGTAAACCCTTCCCTTGTTCTCTGAACTTTACTTTAAATAACTGTTGCACAATACAGAGGAAGGGCACACAATTTTTATCAAGAAGCTTCATTCTCTTACCAGATGAAGTGTTACATTCTTCCCTTTACACCTGCTCCTTTAAATTAGGACTCATTTTTTATCTTTAGCCTTTAAGATATTCTCTCTGTCACTGATGTAAAGTGGCAGCAATATATATTTGAATTGCATGGGTTTTTCACACTGAAGGAGAACTTAAGGTGGATGGCAAAGAGCCATAATAATTTCTTTTCAGTTCATTTAAACTCATCTATTTCACCATAACAGACACACAGTAAAAATATAATGTGGCAAGATAGTGCAGAGTGAATGTGCTTCATTTCAACCATTGTCTATCTATAATTCTCTAAAGAGAGATTATGAATAGATTCATAGGTTGGAATCCTGGTTGGAAGGGACCTCAAAGATCATTAATCCAACCTTTCAGGGTAAGAATATATGTAACTCAAATGAGATGGCCCAGCACCCTGTCAAGCTCAGCCTTGAAAAATATCTAATGCAGGGGAATCTACCACCTCCTTTGGGAATTTGTTCCAATGTCTAACAGTTCGAATGGTGACATTTTTTTTTCCTGGTATCCAGTCCAAATCTCCCCAGTAGCAACTTGTACCCATTACCACTTGTCTTTACCATGTGACTCTGTAAAAAGGGAGTCTCACTCCTCATAGCTGCCCTCTATATACTTGGGTCATGGTTATGAGGTCTCCCCTAATCCTTCTTTCTCAAGGCTGAACAAAAGAACTTTTCTAAGTAACCAATTCATTCAATAAAAAAACATGTATTTACATTTTTTCATGCATTTACACCCATTTACTCATTTCACTAGAGGACTGTGAGCACTATTAGCTTTGGAGCAAACAAGGCGCATAAGCTATTTGCTTCCATGACAGCTTTTTGCTTTGTACTTCTGTACTTTAAGGAAAGAAAACCAAAATATTAAAGGTGCAATGAAATGAGTGCAAAAGTGTGAAAATCATACCTCCTCCTTAAGAGCCACTGTTCCTACTGCTAAAAAGGATGAGGTTCCAAAGCAGGCAGGTGAGTGAAAGCTGGTGACAGCTGAAGAAAAAGGAAGGGGGAAAAAAAAAAAAAAAAAAAAAAAAAAAAAAAAGGCTTATTTAGTGTGGGAGTGGTTGCTTTTTTAAGGTCGAAAATTGCAGCAAGCACACCTGGGAAATGCCCTTGAAATTAGCTAGCTGCCACAGTTTGTGTGTCTTTTGTGTAAATTGAAAGGTAATTTTTGTATTTGCTTTCTATGTTTTTACTTCTTATATGAGGGGGAGGTATAATGATGTTCTGCAGTACACTACATTTTTATGGAGCATTGTTTCATAGAATTATCACCTCCTCAATGCTGAGCTAATAGGAAAGAATGAAATTTCATTGTAATGTCACTTAGATCTAGTACAACTCAACTCTGATTTCTTCTCACTTAATTATTCATCTCATCCTAAACTATTTATAACTTAGAAATACTTGGTTATTTTTTTTTCCACTTACAAGGAATACTACTAGAAAAAATTGAAAACAGAAGGAAAAACCTGAAGTTCATAGAATCATAGAATCATAGAATGGTAAGGTTGGAAGTGACCTCAAGGATCATCTAGTTCCAACCCCCTGCCATAGGCAAGGACACTTCCTACTAGTACAGCTTACTCAAGGCCTCCTCCAATCTGGCCCTGAACACCTTCAGGGAGGGAGCAGCCACAACTTCCCTGGGCAACCTGTTCCAGTGTCTCACCACCCTCACTGCACAGAACTTCCTCCTGACATCCAGTCTAAATCTCCCCTCTGCCAGTTTAAACCCATTGCCCCTTGTCCTGTCGTTGCAAGACCTTGTAAATAGTCCCTCCCCAGCCTTCCTGTAGGCCCCCTTCAGATACTGGAAGGCTACTATCAGGTCCCCTCGAAGCCTTCTCTTCTCCAGGTTGAAGAGCCCCAACTCTCTCACTCTGTCATCATAGCAGAGCTGCTGCAGCCCTCTGATCATCCTCGTGGCCCTCCTCTGGACTTGCTCCAACACTTCCATGTCCTTCCTGTGCTGAGGGCTCCAGAACTGCACACAGTACTCCAGGTGGCGTCTGACAAGAGCAGAGTAAAGTGGCAGAATCCCCTCCCTTGCCCTGCTGGCCACGCTGCTCTTGATGCACCCCAGGACTCGGTTGCTGTCTGGGCTGCATGTGCACACTGCAGGCTCATGTTGAGCTTTTCATCAACCCAGACTCCAAGGTCCTTTTCCTCAGGGCTGCTCTCCAGCCATTCACCACCCAGCCTGGATTTGTGCTTGGAATTGTGCCTACTCAACACTTCCATGTCCTTCCTGTGCTGAGGGCTCCGGAACTGCACACAGTTATCAATATTGCACACTCTTATCAATAAAGGATGAGATGGAAACTACATGAAAACTTCCTGAGATATTTTGCCACCACAAATAGTGCACCTCAAGCACATGTTTTCACTTTATGAGGATTTACTAATGGCAACAACTCTGTGTTTTGTAATGGACATACAGAGAACAACCTGTTTTGATGCTACAGTCCAGGCCATGCTGCAGGACGATAGGGGTCCAGGTAAGCATGCAGTACTAATAGTAGTGGTGGATAGTCTACAGGGTCTTCCTTTCAAATATACATAGCACAATGTTCCAGCTTTTTATCAAAGCGAGATTGACCACTGCTTTGAGAACAGCCATTGGGAAGTGAGTAGGGAGAGCAGGGAACTGTGATGGTTTGGGAGTTTCCCACCCCCTACTTTGTAAAATGACCCAGATTAGAACTCAGCCGGCTGGAAGTTAAGGACTGAAGCTCTATTCACAGCTCAGCACAAGGTACAGGCAGAGATATACACTATAGACAGGAATAGTTACAGAAATAGACAACTTAAAGGGAATACAGCAACACAACAACCCTCCCAGAAATCAGAGATGCTCCCAAGCACCCTTCCACCTTCTTCCCACCCCTGTACCTTACCAAAGGTTTGCCTTACATGCAAGGTGATTTTGGAGGATTGGCCAGGGATGTTAGAAGGAAAGTGGTTCGTTAGGTTACTTGGCAGAGAGGAGAAGGCCAGAAGCTAGACAGCCCAATAGTGTCTGCAAGCCCAAGTGTCTTATCGTTGTTTTGTATTCTTGTTCTTAAACATCTCAGCAAGCCTATGAGTGAAGTAGACATCACCATCGTTTCCTTTCACAGCCTACAATATAATTTTCTCTATTAAAACATTCCAATTATCCTCAAACCAGCACAGGAACAAAAATGGCCTTGTAGCAAGAAGAGGGAATACAGTGGAAAAACACCTAAACCTAATTCACAGAAGTGCTCAACAGCTTTTAGGTTCCTTCAAGTATTTCAGCACTATTAGGTATCCAAATGTCTGCTTATGCTTAAGTTTGAATTTTCCTTTCAGAAGCAGGCCTGACCACAGTGATCTGTAAATTCAGTAATTTAGAACTATGTTATCATAGCAATTGTGAAGTCCAGACACTAGTGAAATCATTTTTGGGAAACTGCATAATCATCTATGAAGATCGAATTTAAACTGGAATGTTTGCAGAAAAGAGATGGAAGGATCATTAGGGAATGAAAGGCCTTTTAAGAGCTTGTTTAGTCTAAAAAAATTAAGACTGAGGGAGAAAATGAGAGCTGTCAACAAACATGTTAATGAAGAAGGGTAAACAGTAGAGGGAAAAGCTATTTAGGGTAAAAGACAGCACTGGCATATGGCTACAAACAAACCCTTAACAATTTCAGACTGAAAAAATAAGGAGAAGGTTGTTACAAGAGTGAAATGCTAAAGTTATGACAACAGCAGTAGAAACAAAGATCAAGTTTGACCTGGGTATGAAAAGGTTGATACCACAGGAGTAGCTATGATGTGGGAAGCTGATCTTGATAACTGTGATACTTAATGCTGTTCTATCTTTTTAAAGAACTAGTCTATAAACAAGCATGCATGGAAATAACTCCAACCATTGCCTCTCCAACTGCAAGCAGGGCCTTCACAGAGCAGTTGCATTCCACAAGAACAATGGAATTAGACCAGGCTCCCTCATGAGTAAGAAAGACAGGGATTTGGCCTCCCTACATTTGGAATATGTTGCTTGTAGAACTAAAGACAAGTTTCAGATCTCCTTGCATTCATAACTAAACACAAAACTAGCTTTCTTGATTCTCCACAGTAAGCTTTGTAGGCACAGAGGTGTGTTCTGCTTGTAATGATGTTTTTGTTATTTCTGCCACTGGGGAGATAGAGCAAGGTGGGGGAAAGCATGGTTGTAATTTTCAGAGCTGTTATAAAAAGTTCACTATAAAAACTTTTTTGAAAAACATTGGCAGGTGTCTAAGTTTAACGAAGGTTTCTGCATCATTTCCTTTGAGCAGTTTGTTTTAGGATATGCATTTTTAGACATTTTAGGGACTTAGAAAAACAATTTCAGAGCTACTTTAAGTTTTGCAGTGCTGTATTAACAAATAACTTGACAAAAAAAAATTGCCTTTGCATATGAGCAGGCTTATGACTGTTCCTAGAATTGTCTTTCTGTTGTACTACGTGCAGAGACCATACAGAGCTTCTTAGAGTTTTGTCACGGCCTCACGCTCTCGTGCTACTGATAAAAGTTCTTCTGATCCTCTAGTCGAAACAGATAAAAAGGATCTCTAAAGAAGATCTCTCCTATGAGGACAGGCTGAGAGTTGGGGTTCTGCAGCCTGGAGAAGAGAAGGCTTCGAGGGGACCTGATAGTAGCCTTCCAGTATGTGAAGGGGGCCTACAGGAAGGCTGGGGAGGGATTATTTACAAGGTCCTGCAATGACAGGACAAGGGGCAATGGGTTTAAACTGGCAGAGGGGAGATTTAGACTGGGTGTTAGGAGGAAGTTCTTTGCAGTGAGGGTGGTGAGACACTGGCACAGGTTGCCCAGGGAAGTTGTGGCTGCTCCCTCCCTGAAGGTGTTCAGGGCCAGATTGGAGGAGGCCTTGAGTAAGCTGTACTAGTAGGAAGTGTCCCTGCCTATGGCAGGGGGTTGGAACTAGATGATCCTTGAGGTCACTTCCAACCTTACCATTCTGTGATCTGTCTTTTCCCTGTCCTATTGCTGAAGAGAGACCTAGAGGTGTCTGCTAGTCTTCCACATTTCCACACAACAAGCAAACTCTTGCTTGAGCGTGTGGTTTGTTTTAGAATTACTGACTCCTCAAGTCTTAAATAGACATTTAAAAGTAAAATATTAGAGCTGCACATCTTTGTAAGCAGGCTTAGATTTGCTGGTTTTAAATTCCTTGTTATATTTCATCTGATCAGAAGAAACTGTTCATCAAGTACAGTAAGTGCTTGCAGGCAGACTGTAAAAGTATTGTTTATTCTCTTTCAGCATATTCATCTAATGGGTAATCTTACCCAAAGATCTAAACAATTTATTTATAAAACAAAATTTAAAAAGAAAAAAAAAGTGCTTGCTGTTGTTAAGAAGTTACTGTAAGAAGAGTTTGGGCCAGCTGGATCTAATAGTGCAGCTAAGAAAAGGGGAAAACAATTCTATAAATGGATGAGATGAAGACGATTTATGAGATCATTTTGAAATTCCCCTAAGATAAACATCAGGAATAAGTTACCATAGAAAACAAGTGATGATTATCTATGAGTTCAAGAGGTACCTGGTTCTTGCTCAGAAACACTGAATTGCATTATTCCACCTCAGCATGAGGAAAAACTTTACTGTAAGAGTGACGGAACAAGGTGCCCAGAGAGGCTGTGGCGTCTCCTTTTCTGGAGGCTTTCAAGACCCATCTAGGCATGTTTCTGTGTGACCTGCCCTAGGTGATTCTGCTTTGGCAGGGGGGCTTGGACTCGATTTCTGAAGGCCCCTTCCAACCCCTACCATTCTATGATTTCAGAGTAGGATCCCATCATGGTTACATTTCAGATCCATGATCTAAACAGATTGAAGGAGAAGCTTCCAAGGCCATCTAGTTGTTGGAAATACAACTAGGGCTTCTGTGAAAGACTTCCCAGCTCAGTATTCATTTCTGTGTATATTAATGTAAGGGGTTAAGCCTCCTGGGTCCTGGGAGTGGTCAGAACCTGACCCTCATGTTTGCTCGACCCCAGGTGTAGTGTTCAGCTTCCTGTCTGGACCCCTCTATATAAACAGGGGATCTTCCTGTTTTCTTCCTTTCCCTCCTTCTCCCACCTCGTGGCTAGCCTTTACCACGCGGTAGGCATCTCCTTGGACCCCTGCAGTCCAATCTGGTTATATATATACCTTTTTGTACCTTGTTACCCCTTCCCTATACCTATTTGTAACTTCCCTGTTCTGAATACCTTTCATTTGTTGTTAAAAATCTTTCTTTTGCCTTCCAAATCATGGTCAGACTGTTCTGTGGGTGGCTTTACCCCTTCTGCCTTTTTTTTTTTCTTTTTCTCTCTCCCCACCCCTCCTTGATTAAAAAAACCTTTAGGATATAATCATTGCAAGAAAGTTTGAAGCCTTACCTGCCCACAGGGANATTATCATTGTATTGGTTTCCCCTGAAAAGCTAAACTCAAACCAGTACAATTTCTTGTGCTCTAGACTGGTCAAGGAGTTGTGGCCACAAGAAAGACACACTTAGTACTTTATTGTGGTCTTGTTGCAAGGAATTGAGGGGAAGAGGATGGGGCAAACCCAGAATCAGAGCATTATAAACTCATATAGCTTCCTATAGATAGCTCTGTTCTCTGATTGTATTCTGACACTCACTCAGATCTATAGATAATTTATTTAAAAGTGATAATTCTTCTGGGAATTAAAGGAGCTAAGCCTTGCTTCACAATAAAAAATGATCTGAAAGATATTCAATACGAAAATACACTCCACCTATGCTCAGGTCAGATCTATAGTTTTCAGTCTGTTAAGCAATTTTACAATGGAGAAATCTTAATTTGTACTGTGAGAATTCCTCACAGGTACAAATCACTTTGATTTGAGATATCTCTTACTTTCTGTCCTTCCTTTTCTTTATCAAGTATGGACATCACTGAGTTTTGTAGAACATAAAGGAAACCCTATTTAAAGCAACATCTTATATTACAGAAAGAAAGAAAACCACCAAAACTGTATCATATGTTGCTTTTGCAACTAGTTCTTCTGAGTTAGGAATTCTTGGTTTATTCAGTTAATATATCCAAGGACATTTCCCAGTAGCACACCTTTCTAACTATGAAAAAAAGCTTTATACCTTTGTGAAGTCTCCTACACAATACATACATTTGTAACGTGAAAAGCACTTCAACTAGATAGGAAAATAGTTTCAAATGAAATGTAGATTTAGTCAGGAAATATGAGTGAATAGATGATTGCATGAATTTTAGAAGGAAAATATCAAAGTTCAGTATTTCAGATTGTATATCCTCTCTACTTTGACTCTAGGGTGGTGAGGCACTGGAACAGGTTGCCCAGGGAGGTTGTGGATGCTCCCTCCTTGAAGGTGTTCAAGGCCAGGTTGGATGAGGCCTTGAGTAATCTGTGCTAGTGGGAGGTGTCCCTGCCTATGGCAGGGGGTTGGAACTAGATGATCCTTGAGGTCCCTTCCAACCTTACCATTCTATGATTCTATCATGTGCAGACTTCTTGCACACAAAAGAAAAGACCTGGCTAATCTGAAAAGCTGGTATATATATCAACTAGTATTTTTAATACAAATATAATGCGGGTAGAATGTAAAACATATATTTAAAAACATGTACAGAATGCAAATAACAGTGTATATCTATCTCCATTGAAGAAAGACTAGTGGAAGATTTCCCTGTCAACAGGTTTTCCCCTAAAAGGAAGCAGTTCAGAGAATCCAAAAAATAGCCATATGCGAGCCCAGTTGTACATATCTCTGCCTGACAGTGACGAACTCTTTACGAGATAGTTTAAACTGTATCTTTAATACATTACCTAAAAAGGAAGAGATAGAATTGTCCACAGCAGATTAAAAGATGTGTTAAGGAACAATGAACAAACAAGCCTCAATTGAACTCCATAATATTTAAACTCATTTGCACTTAGCACACATCGGTATATCAAAGCACTGAAGTAAAATTCAGCCTGACTTCCTAGGCTTCAGTGTGGGATACAACATAATGCCCAATTAGACTGACTTTCTAAAGAAATGTGGTTTGCAAATCTCACTGTGCCTGAGATCCTGAAGTGCTTTTGAAAACCTCGGTCGGTTTCAGTCAAAGTTCATGGAGAGGTAAACGGCTCAGTTATGTTTGCTACACACCATGAAAATAAGCAGCCAGGCAGCAGAGAAAGACCTTTTAAGTGTGCCTACACTCCCCTGATGAAGAAAAGGCTGTAACATAAAAGAAGCCTTTTTTCAGACCTGAGAGACATAACAGGATCTCCCCCTGCTCTCAAAGATGTCAAAGCTCTTAAAATACATTAGCAATAGTGGTTTATTTATACGTGTGTATATGGATGTCTTAACAGATCTAGATTGAATTTCATACCCAAAGAAGCTGCAGCACCCAGCAGGTCAGCCATTAGCTTGTTCTTTCCTCAAATTTGCCCACTGACATGATGTATCTTCCAAGATGCAAAGGGCTAAATGGACATTATTTAACATATAATTTAAGGGGGCTTTCAGAACGTACCTTGTAAATGCAAGTTAACAATGGAGAGAGAGGAAGAAAGACAACTTTTTAAAAATCCATATTCAATGTCCAGAACTGCAAGAGAAGCCCTGCAAATGGAAAATTGTGTGATTCCTCTTTTGCTTAATGCCATGTTATACAATAGAGAGAGAAAGAAAGGGACAGTAGGGCACACTTTAATCTGAGTGACACACTGGAAAAAGAAGCAAAGCCCACGATTCCAGCAGGTAGAAGCTCTAAGATTAAGTATAAATCGATGTGCTCTTGGGCTTCTGGCTGTGGCAGATACTCTGGCAACATCCTGTCTAAGACTGAAGCGAGATTCAAGCAGATATTTGTTTTTCATTCCTATATAGGCTCAGTTTTCAGTAGAGGGAACTGAACATATGTGGTAGAAGGAGGGTAGGCATGGTCTGCTATGTCTTAATGCTGTTCTGATGATGGATCTTGGCCTCAGCATGCACTGTCTCTCCATCTGAATGCCAACACAGGCTGAATTAATTAATTTCTAAGTGGAAAAACACAGAGGCTTTTTAGGTTGGTGTCAAAGGACAAAGACTTAGTGAGCAAAGGCACAGCTTTCTGCAGTTGTGGAAAAGCTCCATGTTGGGCTTCTAGCCATTTTCTTGTTCCATGAAGTGCAAAGTAGTCCTCTTGCTAGACGACGTTTTCTCACCCTGATGAAATGATCTAGTGGAACGATGTCACCTTACACAGACCACTTACATTTTTTTCTCCTTTCATTCCGTAACAGTATGAAATTAAAATATACTTTGATTAGTCCCACATCAGGATGCAATCCAAAATATTAAGAGGATAAATATTTTTCGTGATGCAGTAGTAATAAAGATGTGCATTTCTCTCTCTTGCTTTAGGAAGTGACAGGTACAGCATGGTTTAAAGTTATAAATATTCCTAGGGTAAAGTGTCTCATGTATCATTTAAAAGCACATAATCAAAGTTATTTCATGGTGGTCTGGTCACACCTGTTCACATATAACTGATTCTGCACGAATTTGACCTCTGTCTGACACTGCTGCTAACATGTCATGAGACTGTGAACATCCCTCTGTTGCTGGACATGTGTTGTGTTATTTCTTGAACTGTGGTGACAGCCAGGTTGTTCTAGCTGCCCTCCAGACACAGGATGAAACAGTCCTTGCTTCCCAGCACAGTTCTAAAAACATAAACAACAATGGTTAAACAACATGTAAGTCCTGTCTGCAACTCCTAAATATTAGATTTACTGAAGCCATCTATCCCATCTTGCTCTTTTTAACAAATCATGTAGTCATATTCCTTTATGACTGCTTATAGGAAAGCCTAGATACTTTGTTTAAATATTTTGTTTAAATGCAGGGCAAGGGAGGGGATTCTGCCCCTTTACTCTGCTCTCCTTAGACCCCACCTGGAGTCCTGTGTGCAGTTCTGGAGCCCTCAGCACAGGAAGGACATGGAAGTGTTGGAGCGGGTCCAGAGGAGGGCCACAAAGATGATCAGAGGGCTGGAGCAGCTCTCCTATGAGGACAGGCTGAGAGAGTTGGGGCTCTGCAGCCTGGAGAAGAGAAGGCTTCGAGGGGACCTGATAGTAGCCTTCCAGTATCTGAAGGGGGCCTACAGGAAGGCTGGGGAGGGACTATTTACAAGGTCTTGCAATGACAGGACAAGGGGCAATGGGCTTAAACTGGCAGAGGGAAGATTTAGACTGGCTGTTTGGAGGAAGTTCTTTACAGTGAGGGTGGTGAGGCATTGGAACAGGTTGCCCAGGGAGGTTGTGGATGCTCCCTCCCTGGATGTGTTCAAGGCCAGATTGGATGAGGCCTTGAGTGAGCTGTACTAGTGGGAGGTGTCCCTGCCTATGGCAGGGGGTTGGAACTAGATGATGCTTGAGGTCCCTTCCAACCTTACTGTTCTATGATTGTGTAAGATTTCGGTTTCCTTCAAAGAGAATATACAAATCCATGGGCCCTGAAGGCATGCAACCACAAGTGCCAGTTGTTACTACAAGGGCATTTTTGACAATCTTTGAAAGGTCATGCTAATCAGAAGAGGATCCTATAGACTGGAAGAAAGCAAACGTCACTTCTGTCATCAAGATGGGAAAGGAGGATCTTGTCAGCCCCATCATAATCCCTGGGAAGTTGTCGGAGCAAACAATCCTTTAAACCATTCTGAACAAATGAATGACAAGAAGGTGAATGAGAATAGTCACTTCACATGTACAAAGGGAAAATTATGCCTCACGACCTAACAGTCTCCTATGCTCTATAGTCCTCACTGGGCACTCACTCTGGGGTTAAAGAACATTGGCTAGATGGAGTTTGATGCAATCCAGTACAGCTGTTCTTATGTTCCTGTGACACCAATGTGTCATTTCAGACCTCAAAAAATACCACTTCCCACAGTGCAAGGGGAAGCCAAGCTAAATATTCCCTGCTGAAGCTCTGTTTAGAGACACTATGAAAGCTTAGCGAAGATACTGCTATCCTAGGAAATACTTCTCACAAATTTACTCCCATTGAGGTTGCAACAGATGGCCCCTGGAGACAAAATTATGGTGAGTGGTTTCTACTAGGAATAGTTCTATCTCTGGATTGGGTCTGGGTCTGACTTGCTTTCATTAGGTGCAACAAAGCTCAGAATATACAGTGAAGTCTGGCAAGAAGCAAGGAATGGCCCAGGTCCATTGTCTTCTAAAAGTGCATGAGACAGTATCTTATATTGTAATGTGACCATCTCTGGGGAATATCTTGAGACCGTGACCTCTAAGCACTTAGAGTTAGAAGAATGCAAGGAGTGAGTGGCAAAAAAATCTGCTTGGCTAGCTGCTGACATGTGGTATCTAATTTGGTGTGAATGTTCCCAAAATAGAACTATCTCTGCAATACATGGGAGCAACTTTCTTCTTGAGAAACGGTTTTATTGATCAGCACTTTGTCTTGTAGCACTGCAGGATTTGTTAATAAGGCAGTTCACTGCCCTAGAATGGCATTAGAAATTTGCTAGATGAGAAAACGTTTGACTCTCTTTGGTGGATAGTTTCATCCTGGTTGGCAAAAAGGAAATGACCCAAGGCTCCTTCATGTATAGCAAAGCAAAATCCAATGCCATGTTAGATTAGGCTTCTGTTACTAGCTATGACCTACTGATCAAGTTTAATCTTTCAGGTCAAAAATATTACCCACAAAAATCCACCAGAAGTGTCAGGGTTCTCAGGTGGAACCCCACTCTTGTCCATGGGCTCAGAAACTCCATTTCAGCTCAGCCCAGGGCCTTCAGTCCCTGAGCTAAATGTTGCTGTAGGAGCACTGGTATCCACCTTTGCCCTGACTTACAGGACACCCTGACAGGAGGTTCTAAGAGGAGAAAAGTTCCTAAAAACATGAATACCTTAAGAAGCAAAGGCTAAAAAGTCACCCATCCACAAAAATGAAGTCTTAAGATTTTCTGTTAACATACTTTACCTTTATTGAGATGTATTCGTCAGCAAGTCTAATAGTTCTGTCTTTACCTAAAGAGATAAAAATGAAATGGATACCTTCAGTACACTAAAGTTTCAGAGTGTGAATTCAAGCATATGTCAATGATGAGCTGAGGCCTTCAGTGAGCTGTACTAGTGGGAGGTGTCCCTGCCTATGGCAGGGGATTGGAACTAGATGACCCTTGAGGTGCCTTCCAACCTTACCATTCTATGATTCTATGAGTAATATTTATTACTACAATATAGTTTTGTCAATGTGGGGAATAAAGTAAGGTTTCTGTGGAAGTCATCAAATAGAATCATAGAATGGTAAGGTTGGTAAGCAACCAGGACTCGGTTGCTGTATGAGCTGCATGTGCACAGTGCAGGCTCATGTTGAGCTTTTCATCAACCCAGACTCCAAGGTCCTTTCCCTCAGGGTTGCTCTCCAGCCATTCCCCACCCAGCCTGTATTTGTGCTTGGGATTGTGCCTACCCAGGTGCAAGACCTTACACTTAGCCTTGTTGAATTTCATGAGGTTGGCCTAGGCCCACCTGTCCAGGTCCCTCTGGATGGATCCCTGTCTTCTAGGAAGTCGACTGTGCCACACAGCTTGGGGTCATCTGCAAACTTGCTGAGGGTGCACTCCATTCCTCTGTCCATGTCACTGACAAAGATGTTAAACAGCACTGGTCCCAGCACTGACCCCTGAGGAACACCACTTGGCACTGGTCTCCAGGTGGACATTGTGCCCTTGATCACCACTCTGCATGTGACCATTCAGCCAATTCCTTATCCAGCAGTGCTCCACCCACCAAATCCATGTTTTTCCTGTTTGGTGACCAGGATGTCATGTGGGACAGAGTCAAATGCCTTACTCTGGTCCAGGTAAATAATTAATGTCCCTATACAAGCAACTTTCAAAAGCGACTGTATGTTTGGACAAACTACATGTGTGCATCAAACCCCTCTCTCTGGGTTTCCGCTGGCCTCCTCATCAGCTTGTTTTCCACGTTTCAGCTGTGAGCTAACTTGGAGGTTTGCTTTGCTTTTCAGTTTCCTCTACAGCATTGAATTTGATCCTTGTTAGAAAAACACAGAGAGCAATGTGGAGTTGTGCACTTCCCAGGATTTGACCTGCTCCTTACCTCCCACTGACATCCTCTGAGCAGTACTGATCAGCTCTTAGATGGACAGGGGCAACTGGGACAAGGGTTCAAAGGTTCTCAAATTGGATAATCGTTGGACTTTCTGGTGTGTCTTTGTACGGTATTGTGCATAGCACAGCTTGTAGGATTGTTCAGGTGAGGAATTTAGCAAATACTGATGCAGGAAGCAGGTATATACTTTATGGCTTCTGCTTTCTTCCTCTGGCACATTGAGATAGTATTTTTAGGTCTTCACTGTACTACTATAGTTAGTAGAAGACATGAAGTGTTTTCTAGCACACTGGAAGATTTTTGCAGCACCTGTGGAACTTCCTGAGCAGTTGTATAGTTAGCATACATTTTCTTCTGACCACAGAAAATTGATGTGAAATCTCAGGCAAATTCTTTAAGTTCTCTCTTCTGGTCAAAAGGCCAACATGCAGCAGTATCTTGGTTTTCAGGAAATTGCTGTGTAACTCCCCCTTGGAAAGACTAATTTCCATAAAGAATTTTATCAGGGCTTCAAGAAGGCAGAGCTTCTCACAAATCAGAAAATCAAGGTTTTAATCTGACAAGCTGTATTGTGACAGCTGAGATGCCAGATCAGATTACACAAAGCGGTATTTCACAGAAGACTATGCCAGAACAAGCTGAGCATGTTTCAACTTTGCATCTTCTAGGTCTTTACATGTAAGACTGAGCAGATCAGAGCAATTGAGGCATCAAGCTTCTGAGGGAAACAGCAAGAAAGCTTTAAAGAATGATGAAATACATTTTGCCAGTGTAAAAGTTCTGTACTTGACTTGAGCAAAGGCTCTCCACCACACAGTTCTTTTGCCTAGAGTGATGGTTATCATTTTAGTTCAGACCACTCACCTTTATCACAGGACCTAAGAATTTACAAGTTTAGAATAGTAATCACATAGGAAGGATAATACAGACAAAAATTCCTGCAATAATGGGACATTTTTCAGCAGACTAAGCCAGGATATCAAGTAAAAAACGCAGTATGGCAAAACCAACTGAAAACAACTGCAATAGCTGCTGTTATGAATCTGTTTCTGCTTTCTAGAGAATACTTGCATGAAAATACCTGCAACACACTAACTTTTCATTCAGCAAATACTTTTCATGTTCTGATCATGGTATTTGAAACTGATCTACACAGAATATGTCTAATCATCCATTTCACTCAAAATTCCTCTATACTTATTATTTTATCAGTGAAAGTTTAGGCCTAAATTCTCATTAGGTTCCCCATCTTCAGATCCCATAAGAAACATGTGGCCAAGAAAAGCCTTGAACCTGCTTTCTAAAACACAAAAAGCACTATAATCACAGAACCACCATTCTTCTTGGATCATGAATGCACTGAAAATTTGACTCAAGCTTATAAACAGAGACTATGAAGTTGAAAGCAATTAAGAATTATTAAAAAAAAACAAACCAAAACAAAACACAGTTCTTGGCCATTCTACAACTCAGTTCCTGCTTTATGGGAATAATATGGGAGACTGTATCTGCCTGTCACATTACTGGAAAATAATGTAAGTACTTAACCAGAAATGGTGATAATGACTGTGTTTCTAAAACACACTGAATCAATAGTGTTAGCTGGCATTGACTCAACAGACATGGTAAGGATAAATATAGTATCTATTAAGTTATCTATGACTTAAATGTTGAGATAGTGAGGTACAGGTAAATGCAATTACCTAATGAAGAACAGTTTACAAACTGTCAGGAATTTACCTAAAGATGTGAAAACTGCTCAAACTTTTCCATTAACATCACCAGGACCAAAGTACTGCTCTCTTGTCTCCAATTACCTAAAATCAATACATATCCTAGAGGGTCCTGCTTGCTTGGAATTTGCCCTTAAAACTTTCAGGAAAATTCTTCCTGAAAGTCTCCAGACTTCCAAACTGGAGAATTCACAGGATCGCAGGATGTCAAGGGTTGGAAGGCACCTAAAGAGATCATCGAGTCCAACCCCGCTGCCAGAGTAGGACCATACAATCTAGCTCAGGTCACAAAGGAACACATCCAGGGACAGGCCTTGAAAGTCTCCAGAGATGCCACAGCCTCTCTGGAGAGCCTGTTCCAGTGTTCTGTGACCCTTACAGTAAAGGCAACTGAATTAAGAGAGTAGAATCTATCTGCCCCTTGGTGGCATGTTTCTGCATCTCTGCTACAGTCTGTTTCATTAGAGTAGAAAACAAAACTACATGTTGTACTACGTCAGTACTGTGTGCAGTTCTGGAGCCCTCAGCACAGGAAGGACATGGAAGTGTTGGAGCAGGTCCAGAGGAGGGCCACAAAGATGATCAGAGGGCTGGAGCAGCTCTGCTATGAGGACAGACTGAGAGAGTTGGGGCTCTGCAGCCTGGAGAAGAGAAGGTTTTGAGGAGACCTGATAGTAACCTTCCAGTATCTGAAGGGGGCCTACAGGAAGGCTGGGGAGGGACTATTTACAAGGTCTTGCAATGACAGGACAAGAGGCAATGGGTTTAAACTGGCAGAGGGGAGATTTAGACTTGATGTTAGGAGGAAGTTCTTAGGAGTGAGGGTGGTGAGGCACTGCAACAGGTTGCCCAAGGAGGTTGTGGCTGCTCCCTCCCTGGAGGTGCTCAAGGCCAGGTTGGACGAAGCCTTGAGTGAGCTGTACTAGTGGGAGGTGTCCCTGCCTATGTCAGGGGGTTGGAACTAGATGATCCTTGAGGTCCCTTCCAACCTTACCATTCTATGATTCTATGTTTTGGTGAGTCTGTGTATTGAATCACAAAGACACAAAATTCAAAGTTTTTTTTTTTTAATTTTTATTATTATCATTGTATTGCACAAGATATCTATGCAATCCATGTAGGTAATTTCCCAAAACATTGTTTGTTGCAGCACACATCACAAGCATTGTGAATAACCAGTGCCTCCTTCAAAAATTCATTGGTTGCAAGTTTAAGCACGTGTGGCAATAAATGAAGGAAAAAAAAAAAAGGCAAGGAGTATCAATACATATTTCTTTTCAAACACACAAATATATAATTTTCAGAAGAGCACCAATAATGTTAAGCAACTATTTTGATGAGATACTGCAAGTGGCGGCTCCGCAGTAAAGAGCCAATATGCACACGAAAATATATTTCAACTTTTAAAATAATTTAAACCGTAATACCTTGCACATGTCACCTGTTTACAACATATCATTTCATATACAATGTCAGGCCCAAGCCTCAACTTGTGTCAATCTATGCATATTCACTTAAAGCATTCGAGACTCTGGACCAGGTATCCAAGCTGAAAAAGCCTTCAAATTGTTCACATCTGACTACAGAGCGGTAAGTGTAAGACTAAAAGTAGTTACAGTGAAGGTATAACAGAAATGGTAATATGGAAAATGAAGAAAACCACTATTTAACCCTCAAACACAAGGTTCTATAAAGAGGCCTACAGGTAAAATGATCTATAAAAGTGAATAATTAATATCAATCTCTTTTCTGACACTTAAGATTCTCATACATTCAGAAGCTTGTAGAAGTGAACTAACCAAATGTCACAATTGCTATCACCCTCAAACTCTTGTTCCTTAAGTTCCTGATTGTTAATACTGGTACTGAACAACATTTTACATTTGCTGAAAACTGTTATTAAAGTTTACCTTCCTGCTAAGAGAATTTAGTGTAATAAAAATCATGAAAAACGATGAGTAAAAAAATAGTACTTTAAGAACACTTTTAGAAAACCCGTCAAACAACTGCAAATACAGCTGATTTTAAGTGTCTCTGCTTTTTGAACTATGCTTTTTCGTTTGTTTTTGTTAAAGTGAATCACTCAAAGCAGCAAAGGAGTACCAGCTCTAAGATTTATTCTTGTCCATTACATTGAGGACCTCATCCAAAAGTGAAGGTCCCAAGTCAAGTTGTAATGAGAGAAGAGAGCCTGCGAGATCTGAAAGGGATTCTTCTGACTTCGTCTTTGTCTTCGTTAGTTCACATGAAAGTCGACTGTCATCAAATAAATCAACTGTTTGCCAATCAGTGCATCTTTCAGAGAAGCTGGATGAGTTACTGTCTCTACCATTAGTAAAACATGAAGAATCACCATTTTGCTCCCATATGTCATCTTTGTATGTTTCTCCCTCTTCCATCTGTTGACTTTTCTCCTGCAATTTTTCTTCTATTACTGGCTCACAGCTAAGCCTAGGATTTCTGGATGATCTGATAGATTCTTGCTTTGAATTGAATGTCACTGGTGACAATAAGGGCAACATAAGGGCTTGAGAACCCCCAATGGCAGGAAGGGAAATAGCATTTTTGAGCACTGGTGATGGAGTTTCTGTAAACATGGATTCAGAAGTGCTGTTTGCCCGTAAGAATTCATTGTGGCCACCAGACTGACTAACTCTGCTTTCTCCTTCATTTCCAGGCAATAGCTCATAGTTGCCCTGCAAAAAGGAGATGTCACCAAAAACATCATGTTGTCCTTCTTTCCCAATGTGTATAGTATGACGAAAATCTCCAAGTGGTGGACTGATCATATCAGGAGACAAGATATCCCTTAGTTTGAATTTCTTCCCTTTCTTGTTGTTAGCAGCTTTCAAGTACATCGGTGTCTTGGCTGGCATCTTGCTTGCAGTTTCTGAGAGGAAGTTATTTACAAAACAAACAAACAAACCAAAAAATCCCAACGAAACCTCCCCCAAAAAAGGAAGGGGAGGGAGAAGCCTCTTAACAAAAATCAGTTATTCTCGGCAGACCTTCGGTGTTATCAATATTACATCGTTATCTTAAACCACTCTTGCACATGAAATCCTTTTCTCTCGCTGCAAAGAACTGTGGAGTATGTGAAGGTGAATGTCTCCCACTGCAGATCTTTCCAAGGTAGAGTAAAAGTTTCAGGTCAGCCAGCAACCAAATGCTCTGCTACTTCCAGAAATTGAGAAAACCTGCATGGAATACAAAACCACGTTATCATTAATTGATTTTTTTTTTTTAATGGTTCATTCAGTTTTGTTTTTACAAACAAGAAAAAAAAAAAAAATCCATTTGTAATGCTACTGACAGTTCCACTCTGCGGATTACCTTTATGATGGTGTTTCCCTTCATTAGGCAGGATAAAAAGAGTTCAGATTAACAAGGGCTAGTTAACCTTTCTCTGACTTTGCAGGTTTTTTTTTGAAGTCAGAGTTTCTTAGACATGGTTGCTGAGCACAATTCATCTGACAAAATACGAATATCTCAATCTTCTCCTTATTCTGTCATTCAGAATGCTGGCCTTTGAGAGTAATGCAGAAACACATTTATCACATTCAGCATCCAGCTCTTGGTAGAACCAGGAAGACTGACAGTCATTCAGCAAACTTTTTTTTGGAAATGGAGTAGACCAGGTTGGATTAGAGAAATTCAGGTACCCCCATTTAGTGTTGGAAGTCTGGCCAACCATCATTAATAATATTTTGGATAATTGTGCCCATTTGAAAGGACAGTTTTAGGTACTTGAAAAAAAGAGCTAGTCCAAATCTTTACAATTAGTTAGAAACAGCCAAATGCAGATGCCTTATAAGAGATTAATTCTTGTGACTACAACCTTCAGACTGCAGGAATTTTTCATAGCAATTAGTTATAGCCTACCTCATGAGTTTGGTAGGCCACGAGGCCACAGTGACTCAGAGATGCTCTGTGCAGTCAAATGACGCAGTGTTTGCAACCCAAATCATTCTATTAGAATGAGGTCTCTAAAAAGCCTGATAAAGCAGTCCTCATGGGCTAACAGGCTATTGCACTGACAGTTTGTTGTTAAACACTCTTCATTAACACTTTAATGGGAGTATTTCTTTCACACAGTACCAATTTCTGACTCCTGAACGATCTTAGAATAAATGCACCCTCAGCAAGTTTGCAGATGACACCAAGCTGTGTGGCACAGTCGACTTGCTAGAGGGCAGGGATGCCATCCAGAGGGACCTGGACAGGCTGGAGAGGTGGGCCCAGGCCAATCTCATGAGATTCAACAAGGCCAAGTGTAAGGTCCTGCACCCGGGTAGACACGATCCCAAGCACACATCCAGGCTGGGGGTTGAATGGCTGGAGAGCAGCCCTGAGGGAAAGGACCTTGGGGTCTGGGTTGATGAAAAGCTCAACATGAGCCTGCAGTGTGCACATGCAGCTCAGACAGCAACCGAGTCCTGGGTTGCATCAAGAGCAGCGTGGCCAGCAGGGCAAGGGAGGTGATTCTGCCACTTTGCTCTGCTCTCGTCAGACCACATCTGGAGTACTGTGTGCAGTTCTGGAGCCCTCAGCACAGGAAGGACATGGAAGTGTTGGAGTGGATCCAGAGAAGGGCCACAAAGATGATCAGAGGGCTGGAGCAGCTCTCCTATGAGGACAGGCTGAGAGAGTTGGGGCTCTTCAGCCTGGAGAAGAGAAGGCTTCGAGGGGACCTGATAGTAGCCTTCCAGTATCTGAAGGGGGCCTACAGGAAGGCTGGGGAAGGATTATTTACAAGGTCCTGCAATGACAGGACAAGGGGCAATGGGCTTAAACTGGCAGAGGGGAGATTTAGACTAGATGTTAGGAGGAAGTTCTTTACAGTAAGGGTGGTGAGGCACTGGAACAGGTTGCCCAGGGAGGTTGTGGATGCTCCCTCCCTGGATGTGTTCAAGGCCAGATTGGATGAGGCCTTGAGTAACCTGTACTAGTGGGAGGTGTCCCTGCCTATGGCAGGGGGTTGGAACTAGATGATCCTTGAGGTCCCTTCCAACCTTACCATTCTATGATTCTAAATGCATATTTTCCCTATTATGTCCATGGACCACAAGGGCATCATAGGTCACTTGTCCTCACCACAATACTCAACCAGGAATCTTTCACACTGCCCATCATCATCATTATCTTCAATCCACAAAATAAGCTTGCATGTTTTCCACTGAAAGACTGTTATATGGAATAAGTGAAGGAAGCCATCTTTTGCTGCCTGTTATCCATGTCCTAGCAGACACTATCAAATCACACCCAGTAAGGATCATCAGTTTTAAAACTTCATGCTGTATTAACAACCAAATTGTCAGGAAGTATTTAAGCATTTTCACAAATAACTTAAACCTCAGTAACTAACTTTTACAGTGAAGTACTTAACTGTGCATAACAAGGAGAGCTGGGAATCTAGCCAGGTTAGCATTTTGTATTTTTGATTCCCACCAGATATTAACTCCACTTCAAATATCATTGAAAAGTTCTCCCCCCTATATTACAACACATAAATAAATGAAAGCTGGCATGCAAAACAAGCTAAACGTTCAGTAAGTGATGAGGACATTTTATACTTTTAAGAACAATTTTTAAAATCTATTTAATTTCATCTATCAGTTAGAGACACTTTAAAGCTTCCTTCTCCACAAAAAAAGAAAACAAAAAAGGTAATTCATTAAGATCTACAGAATACCAGGAGATTCCCATTACATATCAAAATTCCACCACCTTAACTCCATGTGAATACTGCAAGATACAAAATTAAGTCCTAAATAAGACCTCTACTTGCACCACAAGCCATGGGAACAGAACTGATTAGACAACTCAGCTACCTTTCAGCTTTAAAATGAAACATTCACTGCATTGTTTCTCCTCCTGATTATCATTCTACCAAGCAACCCACTTAGTTATCACAATACCCATGACTCTAAAGAGAAGAATATCCTTAGCAAAGCTAAATGGTGAGGTTGTTTATCACAGTATCACCAGGGTTGGAAGAGACCTCAAAGATCATCAAGTCCAACCCATCACCACAGACCTCAAGACTACATCATGGCACCAAGTGCCATGTCCAAACGCACCTTGAACACCTCCAGGGATGGTGACTCCACCACCTCCCTGGGCAGCCCATTCCAGCAGCCAATGACTTCTGAAGGAAGGACATTGAGATGTTTGAACGGGTCCAGAGGAGGCCACGAAGATGATCGGAGGGCTGCAGCAGCTCTGTTATGAAGACAGGCTGAGAGAGTTGGGGCTCTGCAGCCTGGAGAAGAGAAGGCTTAGAGGAGACCTTACAGTAGCCTTCCAGTATCTGAAGGGAGCCTACAGGAAGGCTGAAGAGGGACTATTTAGAAGGTCTTGCAATGACAGGACAAGGGGCAATGGCTTTAAACTGGCAGAGGGGAGATTTAGACTGGATGTTAGAAGGAAGTTCTTTCCAGTGAGGGTGGTGAGGCACTGGAACAGGTTTCCCAGGGAGGTTGTGGCTGCTCCCCCCCTGGAGGTGTTCAAGGTTTGTTTGGATGAGGCCTTCAGTGACCTGTTCTAGTGGGAGATGTCCCTGTCTATGGTAGAGGGTTGGAACTAGATGATCTTTGAGGTCCCTTCCAACCTAAATCATTCTAAGTTACCTCCAGGGACGGTGACTCCACCCCCTCCCTGGGCAGCCCATTCCAGTAGCCAATGACTCTCTCAGTCAAGAACTTTCTCCTCACCTCCAGCCTAAACTTCCCCTGGCACAGCTTGAGACTGTGTCCTCTTCTTCTGGTGCTGGTTGCCTGAGAGAAGAAAGTAACCTCCCCCTGGCTACAACCACCTTTCAGGTAGTCGTAGACTGCAATAAGGTCTCCCCGAGCCTCCTCTTCTCCAGGCTAAACAATCCCAGCTCCCTCAGCCTCACTTCATAGGGCTGTGCTCGAGGCCTCTCCCCAGCCTCATTGCCCTTCTCTGTGTTTATCTAGTGAACACAGCTCTATCTCACTTTTCAGGAATAACAGGCCAAATCATCTCTGATTCTTAATTCCTCATTCTTTCAGCTCTTTTAGTCTGGAATGAATGGCAATGTAGTTTCAATGTGGCTCAAAGTTGTGTCTCTTGGTCACTTGTTTAAAAATGAGAGAGGAATTCTAGTTCACTCAGAGTCCTCATAGCTTTCACCATTTTGGATATGTACCAAAAAACATCAATAAGCTTCTCAAGAAGACTTCTAAGAAACCTGAAGGACACAATGAAACACCTAAACATCAAGAAATACTAAAGTGAAGTGTAAAATAACTTCTAATATAATTGGTTGATCAAGATGATCAGAGGGCTGGAGCAGCTCTCCTATGAGGACAGAGTGAGAGAGTTGGGGTGTCTGCAGCCTGGAGAAGAGAAGGCTTTGAGGAGACCTGATAGTAGCCTTCCAGTATCTGAAGGGGGCCTACAGGAAGGCTGGGGAGGGATTATTTCCAAGGTCTTGCAATGACAGGACAAGGGGCAATGGGTTTAAACTGGCAGAGGGGAGATTTAGACTGGATGTTAGGAGGAAGTTCTTTGCAGTGAGGGTGGTGAGGCACTGGAACAGGTTGCCCAGGGAGGTTGTGGCTGCTCCCTCCCTGGATGTGTTCAAGGCCAGGTTGGAGGAGGCCTTGAGTGAGCTGTGCTAGTGGGAGGTGTCCCTGCCTATGGCAGGGGGTTGAGACTAGATGATCCTTGAGGGCCCTTCCAACCTTACCATTCTATGGTTTTGACACACAAAAAGAGCACTGTATTTTCCTTAGCTCAGTGCTGTGGGGAGGAGGGAGACAGGCAGAATGCGAACCCTCAAAACAGAGCAAGTATTCGGGCATCCAAATCCCCTTAAATTTCTGCACTATGAGACAAACCCAGTAAGGGGCAGTGTAAAACCACATTACCCCAGAGGTCCTTGCAAGAGGCTCCAGTGTCAAGAATTATAATAACCTCTTTCTATACAGCAGTTCCTGCAATTGTGATGACCTCATCTACCACCTGGCCAGTGCGAGAGTCTTAACACTTGATGAGAACTTTCACAATGATGTGCTTTTAACACAAGCATCGTTTTCCCTGCTGAAAACAAAAGCTATCCTTGTTGCAGATTTCACTAGCCAATCTTCAAATTCCACCTTGTAAGCAAGAGAGAAGGGTTCCCTTTTCAATGGGCAAGCTTTCTGTACATCCTAACATAGGCTTCAAAGCCAATGTGCTTTGTTTCTGCATATCTAACCTCTTTGTCAACTAATGCCAAAGGAATATAGACTATAGGTAGATGAAATAGAAATGCAACTATGAAATAATAAATATGACATATAAATGTGGAAATATTAATTTAGTATAAAATATTGTTGTTAGTCTTATTTCATTTACAACTAAGTAAGGAAGAATCCATATAAACACAGAACGTGATTTAAAATTAATAAAAAGTAGTTATTTTAGTAAGAAAATACTATAGATCAATTTTTGGCAAATAAAAAAAGGGATTAATGAGCCCTCAGTTCAGATCCTAAAAAAAAAAAAATTAAAAAAAAAAAATTAGTCCACAAAGTTGTCATAAGAACCTTACACAGTCTTTTACATTCAGCAAGACTTAATGAAAGCAACAGTACACATGGGCTAAGAAAAGGGACAGAACACACTCTAATCTCAATATCAAGCCATGCAGTAACATTCACCTTGTCTTAAAACGAGACCTTTTTGTGGTCTTGCTGCTAAAAGAGTTTCTGTTTTGGCTAATTTCGACTGAGTAACTAAGTGAATGTATAGTTGAGTGAGAAATTATCAGAAAACCTAATGTGTGACCTAAAGTCTACAGTCCTAGACTGACAGCCTGCAGTGGAAGACCTTCATTTAGGAGAAAAAAAGAAAAACATGAAAGGATTTTTCTTCTAGTTGAAGAGATTTGTTAGATCCCTTTCCTAACAAATCCAAACATAAGCCAAGCCAGGGAAACTTGAGCCCAGTGAAAACGAAAGTTTCAGCTGGGCTGTAACACTTGCTCATTTTCATTCCTGTCACTCCACACTCTCAAGTAAGTGTTTTGCTTGGTAACAAAGACTAATATTTCCAGAGGCACTTCTCAATCCGCCTTGTGAACCTTCTGTCCACTCAGCAGTCATCACCTTCCACACGGCTCAGTTTTCCACGGATGCCTTAGTCTCTTCCACAATCTCCTTTAAAAGAACAGACTGAAAGCACCTCAACAGGTAAGATTACAAGGCCAGAGACAAATTAAGGGTCAAGATGCAAAATTCGATTTGTGCACAAATATCAAGATACCTAGATCCTTAAGCAGTGTCCTAGGTAAAGACATTACAGAAAGACAATTCTGTTTCCAAGGCACAGGAGCAGAAGGAAGTGTGTGCTCTGAGAAACCTATGGGCTTTCTACAGGACAATCCCTTGCAAGGGCTCTGCATCACACATCATTGACTAGAAGCCTGTGAACTTAGAATCATAGAATCATAGGATCATAGAATCATAGAATGGTAAGGTTGGAAATGACCTCAAGGATCATCTAGTTCCACCCCCCTGCCAGAGGCAGGGACACCTCCCACTAGTACAGCTCACTCAAGGCCTCCTCCAACCTGGTCTTGAACACCTCCAGGGAGGGAGCATCCACGACCTCCCTGGGTAACCTGTGCCAGTGCCTCATCACCCTCACTGCAAAGAACTTCCTCCTAACATCCAGTCTAAATCTCCCCTCTGCCAGTTTAAACCCATTGCCCCTTGTCCTGTCGTTGCAGGACCTTGTAAGTAATCCTTCTCCATCCTTCCTGTAGGCCCCCTTCAGATACTGGAAGGCTACTATCAGGTCCCCTTGAAGCCTTCTCTTCTCCAGGCTGCAGAGCCCCAACTCTCTCAGCCTGTCCTCATAGGAGAGCTGCTCCAGCCCTCTGATCATCCTCATGGCCCTCCTCTGGACCCGCTCCAACACTTCCATGTCCTTCCTTAAGAGGAATCCATTTCAAAAGCATCATTTAAAATAACATTGAATTATTTTGTGGAGCAAATGACTAGGGAGAAACAGTCTGTATGTTATTTAAATATCCAAATGAGAATGCAGCATCACAGCAGAAGACAGACACAAAACAGGCAATGAGCTGCTGCAACTTTTTTACACAATGAAGTATCTGCAGCATAGAAGAATGGGCTTTGAGAGCTCGTTTTAGCTATGAACAGCTTTCAGCAGCACAAATAAACAAACTGTTGAGAATGTCAGTGATGTTACTTTCACTATGTATCAGTACAAACCATTTTAATTGTTTTTGTAACAAGGGCTTGAACTCATGCAATTACTATTCCTGGCTTCTGGTAAAAACAAACTCTCAGTATAACCAATTCTTCCAGTACAAGAAAAGCAGCAGATGCACGATAGAGCTTGTGTCTCATGGTCTTGTGGACTTAGGGGTCTGTACTAACTGGGAGCCTTTGAAGGTGAGAGGCCACAAGCCTGTCTGCTTCTAGACCAGGCCACTAGTGAGCCTTTGCTTACAGAGCAATCACCTTCTCAATAGCTTTAAATAAATAAAACACTTATCCCTCCACATTGCTCATCTAAATTTACTTTGAAGAGGTCCAGCCTTTTAATTAGCTCCTATTAAATATCAGAATCTACTTCCCAGATCCGAAGTCCCCCTCACTTTGTTTCTACCTCCCAAGAATTTGCACACAAAGCTAGGTTTACTTTATAAAAATAGTCTAATCACACTTCAGTTCAACTAATTTTCTCAACCTACTTTCCTATATCAAATCTAACTTATTTTGTCCTATTGTCACATACACTTTTCAGAAAGTGAAGGAAAAATATCCTCAATCTTTCCCACAGTTACAGAAGCACAGGTCAAGAGGAGACCCTGTGAAGCACTTCATTCATTATCCCATTGTCCTTCAAAGACCCAGATGCTGCCTCCTAGTTCTGCAAGGTGTTCATCCACCTTCTTAAAATATCCTGGAGGTGCAGATTGCACATATTCATTTACTCCACAGAGGCTAGTCACAAAAGATGCACCTAAAGCCTCCCCTGCAACCAAGCTGGACCCAGTTCAGTATTTTATGCATTCTACATCTCCTTCAGATTGAAAAACACAAATATTTTAGTCTTTCAACACAGGTCATGTTTTCTGCTGCTCAAATAGTTTCCCCCCAAAACTCCTTTTCTTGTCTTCCTCCTCTTGGCTCAAATTTTCCTTTAAACGTGTCCCAAAGCAAACACAATATTCAAGCTAAGATCTCAATTTTTCCTCTTAACAGACTTACTATTCTTTCAGCATCATAACGTTGCTGGCTTTTGCTTAGTTAGTGGCCCACTAAAAACCTAGTCATTTGAGTGATGAGCTGTTGTCTAGCCAGTTACTCTACAGCTTGTTCTTTACTATGTTCCTGAAGCAAAGTGTCTGTACTCACTGCACTGTATTCTATCCATTTCAAACTTTGAATGGACAGCATTGTTTGGGCAACTTGAATCTCAGCCTCCTACCACATACAGGGCTAATTAACATCATCTGTCAATGTAATAAGCATACAACAAAATAATTGATGAAAATATTGCGTAGTAACAGAGATGGAAGTCAGCCCTGTAGAGTTCCTCCTCATATACCTTTCTAGACTAGTAGTAGCTAAATACTCCAAGGTACTGCTACTTGAAGCACCTTGAGTTAGAATCATAGAATGGTAGGGTTGGAAGGGACCTCAAGAATCATCTAGTTCCAACCCCCTGCCATAGGCAGGGACACCTCCCACTAGTACAGCTCACTCAAGGCCTCATCCAACCTGGTCTTCACCCCCTCAAGAGAGGAAGCAGCCACAACCTCCCTGGGCAACCTGTGCCAGTGCCTCACCACCCTCACTGCAAAGAACTTCCTCCTAACATCCAGTCTAAATCTCCCCTCTGCCAGTTTAAACCCATTGCCCCTTGTCCTGTCATTACAAGACCTTGTAAATAATCCCTCCCCAGCCTTCTTGTAGGCCCCCTTCAGATACTGGAAGGCTACTATAAGTTCTTGAAACAATTGTCTGCTCAAAAGTAAGCAAGGGAACACAAATATTGACTACATCACTTTGCCTCGTTCTGGCAAGCAGTATGTGCTAACGATGGCAGAGGCCAGCACTGGATGGTTGGAAACCTACCCAGTTCCACATGCTACTGGCTGGTTAGAATTCAAGCTGGTTGAAGAGACCTGAGTAGTTGTACTCTGCTTATCTGAATTATCCATATCCATAACACGCATATATTAATGGATTACAGGGACAGCTTGGAAAACTCAAGCTATGCCCTAGGTGTGGAGAATTTAATGGTTTTTATTATTAAATAATGGAATTAATTCACTATCAGCAATCTTTGGAAGGCAAAGGGAAAGAAAATGTGAGAAAAAATCATGATACATTTTCATCTCCCTTGCTATCAACACCTTTTTACATGTAAATTGAAGGTAAATAATACATTAGCTGTGAGTTGTCCACCAGAAAAAGTGTTAATCATCAAGAATCCTAATTACAAACAAGGACAGAGTGCATACAGTGCCTTTCTCTCCAGGTGTCTTCAGTTTCCCTGTCTCTCCCACCCCAAAACCTACCTTCGGAACATTCAAAAAGCAAGAAAAAAGAAGTTTCTTAAATGATTTTAAGTTATACTCCTTTAAATCTTGCCACCTTTACCTGCATAGCACCCTTTCAAAAGGAGCAAGCCAGGGTTTAAGCCAATTAATTTGCATATTGAAATGAACATGGCATTTCACCTATGTAAGAGTTTTCTTTTAGCTTGTAAGAAAAAGAAATGAAGGAAAGCCAACCGGTTTAGGGAAAAATAAAAGCAAGTAATTTTCACACAAATAATATGGACACTCTTTCTTTCTTGAGTGCAGGGGTATTTTGGAGACTACACATTTCCAGGATTCAGTCAAATTGTCAAACCTCTGCATGATGTGACTCGCAAGAGAAACAATTTCGAGTGGGGAACTGAGCAAGGAGCAGCCTTTGATCAGATAAAGTGAG
>VWZE01018589.1:70933-84553 GCA_013396675.1 Eubucco bourcierii
AGCGTGGGCAGCAGGGCAAGGGAGGGGATTCTGCCCCTTTACTCTGCTCTCGTCAGACCCCACCTGGAGTACTGTGTGCAGTTCTGGAACCCTCAGCACAGGAAGGACATGGAAGCGTTGGAGCGGGTCCATAGGAGGGCCACAAAGATGATCAGAGGGCTGGAGCAGCTCTCCTATGAGGACAGACAGAGAGTTGGGGCTCTGCAGCCTGGAGAAGAGAAGGCTTTGAGGGGACCTGATTGTAGCCTTCCAGTATCAGAAGGGGGCCTACAGGAAGGCTGGGGAAGGATTATTTACAAGGTCTTGCAATGACAGGACAAGGGGCAATGGGTTTAAACTGGCAGAGGGGAGATTTAGACTGGATGTTAGGAGGAAGTTCTTTGCAGTGAGGGTAGTGAGGCACTGGAACAGGTTGCCCAGGGAGTTTGTGGCTGCTCCCTCCCTGGAGGTGTTCAAGGTCAGACTTGATGAGGCCTTGAGTGAGCTGTACTAGTGGGAGGTGTCCCTGCCTATGGCAGGGGGTTGGAACGAGATGATCCTTGAGGTCCCTTCCAACCTTATCATTCTATGATTCTATTATTGTTAGGACTATTTAGAATCATAAAGACTCTCACTTCTTCATTGAGAGGAGTGAGAAAAAGGAGGGAGAGTTGGTTTGGAACCCTCCTGGGCAGTCTCACTGTTTGGGAGGGGTAATACAGAAATTCAAAACTTTTAACTGGTACATAATTGTAAATATGTATATATATTGTGTATATATGCTTGTGAGTTTTTTGCAGTGCTGTAAATATAGCTTCATTTTAATTTCCATCTGAGTTAGCCTGGTAATTTGAAGGCAGGGGGAACTCCCTAGCCACCACAATGGTACCATTCAACCATCTGTACCACACAGCATGAAGGATCTGCTGAAGCTCTCTCATTTGGAGCTGCTGTTTAATTTGAGCAATTTGCCCCAGCCTAGAGATATTATTTTGTTCTGTATCAGTCTGAGATTGCAGAGGCCCTTTATCATCTAACAACCTTCACTCTTTTTAAGTTGCTTTAATACTAACCAAGCTGTTTCTCAGTCACCCTTTTTGATCGAAGTGAGCAGGGGGAATTCCTCATGTGGTGACGGTGGGTGAGTAATTTTAAGCCTTCAAATATATTTCTGTCTCTCTCTCTCTCCTTTGAAGCCTGTCCAATTTTCCAATATCTTTTTCAGAACAGATCAGAGTTAGTGACAACACTATCATTCTCCCTAACAGTATGTCCAAAAGGTAAAAATCCTTTTTTTTCTTCCCATCATTGCTGTCCTGTTCACAAATAAGATCATACCTCCATTTTTACCCTCGTCATCTTACAACAAGAGTTTTCCTATATCTACAGGGTAGCATTATATTGCAAACCAGTTAAGAGTTCTTGCACTGGTAAAATAAAAACACATTCTCCAAGCAAAATAAACTATACTGGCAAAAAGTAGGAGTTTGTTATCACTGTCATTTCTTGATCCATAGTAAACACCCACCCACCCACACCCCACACCCCCAATTCTGCTTTTTGGGGATGAAGATACACATAGAAATTCCAGTGGCATGGCCAATGGTGCTGCTCCTATGATACTGTTTGTCCAGTAAGACTATTCCTTAGAAGAACAACAAACAAAAACAAGAGGGGAAAAAAAAAGGCATTCCAAGCTAACAGCAAATAAGCTGAATTTATATTCTTTAGTATATTTAGTATACTAAAGAGAATATACTAAAGCCTGGAGAAGAGAAGGCTTAGAGGGGACCTGATAGTAGCCTTCCAGTATCTGAAGGGGGCCTACAGGAAGGCTGGGGAGGGTTTATTTACAAGGTCTTGCAATGACAGGACAAGGGGCAATGGGTTTAAACTGGCAGAGGGAAGATTTAGACTGGATGTCAGGAGGAAGTTCTTTCCAGTGAGGGTGGTGAGGCACTGGAGCAGGTTGCCCAGGGAGGTTGTGGCTGCTCCCTCCCTGGAGGTGTTCAAGGCCAGGTTGGAGGAGGCCTTGAGTGAGTTGTACTAGTGGGAGGTGCCCCTACCTATGGCAGGGGGTTGGAACTAGATGATCTTTGAGGTCCCTTCCAACCTTACCATTCTATGATTCTATTTTGTCAGAAAGACAAAACATTTTATTTGACTATCCTCAAGCTGTCAATCAATAGATCAGTAAAGATTTCTCCATCTTCCTCATCAATATCCTTCCCCACTAATCTCTATCACTTGCAAATTCATACTGCAGTAATTTTACACTTATTTGCAGGCTGCTCATAAAAATACTGTGCAGCCCAGCACTGTATAGAAGCTCTCTGCATCATTTCAATAAAAATACATCTCTCTTTGATACTGATTTCTTTCTGACATCTACTCTGAGATTATATGTATTTTTCAAACATGCTTTGTCAACACCACAGAGTACTAACATTATAAAAATCTGGTTGTGATGTAATATTAAGTCAAATGCCTTATAATGTCTGGTTTTGCAGATGTGCTTTTGACTGACCACATATTAGAATGCCTTAAATAATTCTCTTTTTTTTTTTTCCCCACCAAGCAGGTTTTTTTTCCAACTTCCAAAGTGTTTCAGTGGCAGTTTTCTTTTATCTAAGAAAAGTTAGGAACTTCTAGAGTAATAAAAACCTTTTTTATTTTCTTATCCTCTCCAGAGAAAAGAATCTACTGAGATCACTGTATTATGTTGTTTGGCACCAGGGACTAAAACAGGTCCCTCTTTATTATCTTCTCCTTAGCTTTGTTGGCTGCTACATTCAGACATACGGATTTAATACCACATAGTTCAGTTTTAGCACTGGCTTTCAAAAACTGGGTGAGTGCAAGATCATACAGAATCAGACACAGGTACATGTCAGCACAAAGTCTAGCATCTTACCTCATGCAGCCAGTGAAGGTGAGGTTATGCTACAGCGGACAGACTGTGTGCTAAGGCACGATCACATATTTCCTCCTACAAAGCCAGCAGACCAGATGAGCAAATAGTTGAGGTCCATAAAATAAGCAGCCACAAGATGGAGAGGCTTAAAAATATGTCCATCAATTCCCTCAGGCCAGAGGAGAACCATTGTAAAACGAGACCTAAAAACTCCTAAGCCTATGTGCTACCTAAGGTAACCAGCCTGGTTAAAACCTCATCTGCCAAGGGAGAAAAAGAAACCGTTTTTAGCCAAATCAGTGGCCTGACAACTCAAAGCTTGTTCACTTAAGTGCTGGTATTGCCACAAGAAAGAATTTGGGAAGATGTGAATTAAGACAGGCAGTACTGCCCCTTTTGATGTCAACCAGTACTCCTATCAGTTTAAATGGATTAAAAATCCACACCTTTTGTAATCCTGAAGCAGGTTAGTATAGACTGCTTTCTGTTTTGTTCCCCAGCACATCTCTGATCTCAAAGCTGAAGTTCCTGCTCTGGATTCCTCATGTCTAGGTGCTGGATCCTGGTTCTGCACTGCAGTGCCTTGCGCTCTCCGTGGGCAGGAAGGCACAGTGCAAACCAGGCACAGCAGCAATTCTCCCAACTGACTCCGTTTACAGTAAAGGTTTACCAACAGCTGCAGTGTGACTTATGGCAGCACAACTTATGGCAGTGCTTCAATAGCGTTCAAGCCCAATATAACTGTTGCTATCAGAAAGGCATTCTCCCCTTCCCCCCTACTGTGTGCATACACTTGACTCCTCCTAAGCCAGATCGGCACACTGAACTGTGTGAAAATTAACTGAGAAAGGGGCGTAAGATCACAAGACTAGGAAGGAGACTGCTACTTTCATCTGTAACAAGTCATTGGAATATCTCAGCTGTTTTGTGAAACATCACTCTCAGAGAGCAAGGGGTTCTGGCAGAAGGAATTAGCAATTCCTAACCAACTCTTCTGCAAGAAAAAACAGCAATGGAATTACATCCAGATTTTATTACTTCTGATGCAAAACGACTTAGTGGTTCCACTAGTTCCCAAGGTTGCTGTCACGTTGAAATGAAAAATTTCTGACCAAAGTTCTTCTGTTTTTTGGGGGTCTGTTGTTGCTTTTTGAAAGGATCTCTAGCTTAACAGTTCCTTAACTGAAAGCTCCTGACAAAAGGCCATCTAAAATAAAAGCATCTTGTAAGATCCCAATCAAAAAACTTAATCAACCAAAAAATGCCCTACCTGAACTCCTCACCTCCAGTCCTCAAGCACCTTTCATCTTTAAGTCAAATATTCTTTATCATCTCCTTGAAACACACATGAGACAGTCGGATTATAATCATCAGCTCTCTTATTATACAATTCTCAAAGCGTTTCACTTGAAATAAGTATTTACCAACTTGAAGTGGTTGATAAACTAGGTTTAAAACAAACTTGACGGCCAGAGAGCCCTTTACATACAAAGGCTAACAATGAGGTAGAGATATATGTATTTTTCTGTGTCTTTATAACTGTACAGGGCTTACTTGTTTTATTGCATAGAAAAAGGATGAATCCTCTGCTCTGCTGCAACTCTGCCTCCTTTAGAGAGCTGAACGGTCATTAGGATCAGATTAACAAGTAGAAACAAGGAAATTCTTCAATGGATTATGAAAATCTTCACTCAATTCCTTTTTTTTTTGGTCCAACACATGCCACTGTCACAGAATCACAGAATTGCTTTGGTTGGAAAAGACCCTTAGGATCACTGAGTTCAACCACCAACCTACCACCACCATGGCCATTAAACCATGTTCTGAAGTGCCACGTCTACACTTTTTTTAACACCTCGAGGTGTACTGAGTACCACTTCCATGGGCAGCCTATTCCAATGCCTGATCACTCCTTTGGTAAGGAATTTTTTCCTAATATCCAACCTAAATCTCCCTTGTCACAATTTGAAGCCATTTCCTTTCATTCTATCACTTGATACTAGAGAAATCAACTCCTTCCTCACTACAACCTGATTTCAAGTAGCTGTAGGGAGGAATAAGGCCTCCTCTCAGCCTCTTCTTCTCCAGACTAAACAACCCAATTTTTTCCAGCTGCTCCTCATAAGACTTGTTCTGCAGAGCCTTCACCAGCTTTGTTGCCCTTCTCTGGACACATTTCAGCAATTTAATGCCCTTCTTGTAGTGAGTAGACTAAAACTGAACACAGTATTCTAGGTGTGGTCTCACCAGTGTCTTTAGCAATGGAGATGAAATCATGGACTAAACAAGACTTCTAAAATGTTGTTATCTATATGCAATTCAAGGTTGATTGTTAACTTAAGCAACTACTTAATCACCTTTATAGGAAATAAGAAGAGAAAAAAATTGACATCTTCACTGTGAGTTCATACTACAGGCCTAACAAAACAACTCCACTAATTGAAGGCAAAAATTGAGCAGAGGCAAAAATCTGGTGGAGATGACTTGCAGTGTGAGTGCAGCCCAGACAGCTACTGTGCACTGGGCTGCAGCAAGAGCAGTGTGGGGGTAGCAGGGCAAGGGAGGGGATTCTGCCACTTTACTCTGCTCTCCTTAGACCCCATCTGGAGTACAGTGTGCAGTTCTGGAGCCCCCAGCACAGGAAGGACATGGAAGTGTTGGAGTGGGTCCAGAGGAGGGCCACAAAGATAATCGGAGGGCTGGAGCAGCTCTGCTATGAGGACAGGCTGAGAGAGTTGGGGCTCTGCAGCCTGGAGAAGAGAAGGCTTTGAGGAGACCTGATAGTAGCCTTCCAGTATCTGAAGTGGGCTTACAGGAAGGCTGGGGAGGGACTATTTACAAGGTCTTGCAACGACAGGACAAGGGGCAATGGGTTTAAACTGGCAGAGGGGAGATTTAGACTGAATGTTAGGAGGAAGTTCTTTCCAGGGAGGGTGGTGAGGCACTGGAACAGGATGCCCAGGGAGGTTGTGGCTGCTCCCTCCCTGGAGGGGGTTAAGGCCAGGTTGGATGATGCCTTGAGTGAGCTGTACTGGTAAGAGGTGTCCCTGCCTATGTCAGGGAGTTGGAACTGGATGATCCTTGAGGTCCCTTCCAACCTTACCATTGATACTATGATAGGAAGACATCATGATGGACAGCAAAGCAGGGGATGCCACTTCCTCCTGAGATCTATCTGCCAGAAATGCTCAGATTTTTTAACTTGAGTTGCTTGTAATAATTTCATTAGACTTCATTTTTTTTTCTGTAATATATCAATATTATGGGAGAGTCAAGGCGTATTTCACAACCTGCTCTTAAAACTCAGAGTTAATCAATTTAATTTGAGAGAAATTGGTATCATCAGCACTTGTACAGATGCATATTTTCTGAGTTTTCAGAATGGTATAGTGGCAATTCAGCAATAAAGCTAGTCCACTGATTAGCAGCTGACATTTCTTTCAAATTCTACATCCCATGTATTTAATTAAACTGCCTGAAATATTCCTGTCTCAATTCCCACTCAAACTACCTTCTCAACACTCACAGGGTTTTACCTCAGCCAGTACTCAGCACCTATCTTCCCATTACTGCAGCCCTATTGAAAAAAAATAAGCACACCTCTAAGACACTGCTTGAGAGAAACGGTGAGTGAGAGGACAGCATCTGCATACAGAGAAGACAACCACGAGCTTGCATGTGCAAGCAACAGGACAGAATAATTAAATGGGTCAGGGAAACATGCAGTACCCAATGAACCCAAGTAGACCTAATGTACTGCAAGTCAAGTCCTGCCCTATGCAGCTTTCTGGAAAAGCATTCTGCAGACGTCTGTGTTCTCTCTGCACTCTGCAGGGGCTCCTGCACAGAACTTTGCCTTGAGACTGCAAGAGAACATAAACCCCTTCGCTTAAAAGGTCAGTATTTCAAAGTGCTTAAAAGTGGACATTTTGTTTTGAGAAGTAGTGTCAGGGGAAAACGTATTGGCAGCAAAAAGAAAACTTCTAGTAGGCAGTCACATCAGGGTAATGCAATCATGACTCATGCTCCTCACCCATTTCCTGACTAGAGCTGTGCATGATCAAAAGAAAACCAGCCGCAGTAATGCTGCCACTTATTAATGTTAGCTAGACTGAAAGGATTACAGACTACCAGAAAACAAACTCATTGCACAGTATCCTATTTAAAGCCTGACACTTGGCAAACACAGTGGTGTAATACCATACTCAACCAAAACAACTTGCCTTTGTTGCGAGAGACAAGTTGCAACTTTTTATGATGTGTTGTCCTACCTGAGCAAGCCTTCTCAAACACCTTAAAACACTGTAAATCCTTGGGGTGCATAGGGAAAGAGAGGTGACTATCCAGCTGTTAGTTATTATCTACAGAAATACAAGATACATGGCCCTTTCAAAAAGGATCACAGCAAACTCAGACTGCTATAAAACAATTACTGCCTCTCCAGAAAAGCTGTAAAAGAACACACACACATAAGCCAAAGTGCAAGCTGGGCCTAAGTGGTTGTCATCTTCTAAGAAAGCCACCGCAAGAGGCAATTTCTGTCTCAGTGTCTAATCCTGTCGGGCAGCCTGAGTGGAGCATGTGCTTAATGATGCAAATTGGTGTTCATTTGTATAAAGAGTTCTTCAGCAGAAAACAAATTTCAGATCCTTGTTGGGATCTTGGTTACATTTAATTGGCTCCAAAACCCAGATTAATGAAAACCCCAAAAGCAATCAGCTATTTCAACAGAAACTAGGCTAGATATTAGGTGACAGATTAAAACACCTAACTGCCTCTCTCTGCAGCCCTCACAGGACAAACAGATTCACAGAGTTATCTAGGTTGGAAAGGACCCTTAAGATCATGAAGTCCAAATACACTTATCTTCCCCTCTCCTACCTCAGAAACAGAGCCTTGCATTTAAGGTCTCTTTCACTCCCCTTTACAAACATCAACTAACTGCTAAACCTGCCTCTCAGCACCAGCTGCCCTGTTCCTTTCTCTGCTTCTGACAAGGGAAGTTCAAAGGAGAGCAAGATCCTGAACTTGACTATTAAATATATGATCCATTGTCAAAACCACTACCCACAGAATTAAGACTTATCAGCGGGAAGACTCAGCTCCCAGGATATTGAGACCTATGCCAGGTGTCTGATAGCCAAATTCAACTTGAATTCAACAACCTGTCTTTTTGGTAATGCCTCAGCATACCTTTTAGAAATCTCAGATATTTGTTCCTCACATATATATACAGTGTACTGGAGGACTGGCAGGAAGAGCAATCAGTTGCAAAGGGTAAAAGCTTTGTTTAGGTTTGACTAAACCAACACCAGTTAAATATATTAACCCCATACTTTATCTAGGTTGCACTAATTCAGAGTTGAGAGAAGCTAGTGCTGAAACTGAGCACATACACCAAGGCCATATGCCGCAGTGTGACATTGCCTCCTAGACAGTTATAACTGTATTTGGTCATCACGTCTCTTATTTATACAACTCTAACGGCACAGAAATGAGGTGCAGTAATCCCTTTGGGCATGCATGCACCTTGAACTTGACCAAGAATGAGCTGTTACAACATGCTACAAGTCGTTCATGTACCAGTTCACAGAGCTGGTATGGAAGGCAGTAGAGTGTAGGCAGAAAAATAACATCATTTGGGGACCTACTTTCCTGTGTAAAGGGCACACTTATTTACTTAATCCTGTAATAAGGTGAACTTTTTCCTTTACTGAAGGCTATTTAAAGCAAATTTCTAATGACTCTTGTGAGCTTCAAGGAGTCAGAATTCAAGTCATGGGAGGAGTGATATGTTGCCTAGTATGCTCTACCATCCTTCAGAAATTTAAGAAAAGCTGCCACATTGTAGATCATCCCTGGATAGTCACCTGCAGTGCTGACAAGAACTTCTGTTCAAACACTAGGAAAAAAAATCCACACAAAGCCACACGCCAACTATGACAAGAAAAACCTTCACTAACTCAGAAAACAAAACCAGTGTAAAGACTGCCAGAACCCAAGCCACAGAAGCAGCCAGGTATTCTTCATTTCCTTATTGCAGGCAGGGGGAGCAGAAACTGAGGTCAATTTGTTTTGCCTGAAGTGCAAACCCAAACCATTCCTAGAAAAAAAGTCCCCCATATAATACTGTAGCAATGCCTCAGGACTGCATTAAATTTAAGGTGTAGTGTGACACTCTTGTGAAGTCCATACTGCTTCTTTCAACAGCCTCTATAGAACACAGGAAAGTAATACACTTTGGCTGCCTGAATTACAGAAGAGCAAATAACCAGAGACACTATACTGAAAAAAAGTCATGCACAGGAACTTCTAAAAGGAAGATAATATTATCAGACTGGCATTTCTTCTTTTGCCCTGTACCTAGGTGCTACCTGGATTTACCAGAGGTATGCTCCTTCTGGTTGCAAAAGCAGTGTGGTAGCACACTCAGGTTCCAAGAAGGAGCCCAAGGAAATCCTTACTGGAGGAAATTGTGAAATTGTTCACCAACAGCTACAAAGATCCATGTTAGGAATAGTTCAACAACACTCCTATTGCTATCATTCTGTGCTTAAATTAAACTACATCCTTCAGGAAAACAGATTCCGTAGTTTTGTTTGTTTAAGCTCTTCTGTTCTCTCTTTGTTCTGTGTTCAGAACACTAAATATGGGATATCCTACAGTAATTAAAATCAAATGTATGTATTCTTTTAAACAAAAATCCTACCAGTCTTTGCTGTTAAACTCTTGCCATTCCTGAATACTATAATCCACTTCAGAGAAAAAGTAAGAAGACTGAGACAATTCAGTATAAGAAAGGCTAAAACAACAATGAAAAGAAAAAAAATCTGCACCTACTCAGTAAACCAAAACCCTCCAAACGCACACCACCTTAGCAGCTTGCAGTAAACCAGTTCACAGCTCCCAAAGTGAGTGTTTCAGACTGTCTAAAACAAGGCAGAGGGTTTCAACGAGGGTGCCAATGCAGGCTTAAAGAGCATTACCTCCTAAAGTGGAATCTCAGTTCTTAAAACAACTATGGTGAAAACTTGAAAGATCCAGAAAGACTCTTAATCTGCCTTGCTTTTGGCTGTTACCACAGCATCGCTATGGTTGGAAAAGAATGTTATGATCATCAAGTCCAACCATTACCTAAGACTACCAGGGCCACCACTACACTATATCCTTGAGCACCACTATGTAGATAGTTTTTGAATACATTAGCCATTTCCCTGGGTAGCCTGTTCCAGTCTTTGATAATCCAGTGACTTACTATCCAACAAGACGGACTGCATCATGCTTCAGAACTCAATTAAGCTAAATAATGAAACTCCCTTCACGTCTCACACTACTCACCTTTTTTTTATGCAGAAGAAGATACAGAAAAAATTGTATGTTTTCCCAGAAACTATTACTCTTGAGTTTTCCAGTGAAAGGCTGTCATTTATTTAGACACCCAGAAATAGCCATTTGCTCCTTGGCCAAACTTAGCCAAACTCACCCTCAGTTGAGTATAGCAGAGTTTAGCAACATAATTAACACCTTAGAACACCTGCAGTATTTGAAAAGCAATGAACCTTCACCCCAGGAAGTACAACTCCTATTTATGATCTTTAAAAAACAAACAAAAAAAACCAGTCAACCGAGTCCTGGGCTGCATCAAGAGCAGCATGGCCAGAAGGGCAAGGGAGGGGATTCTGTCCCTTTACTCTGCTCTCATCAGACCCCACCTGGAGTCCTGTGTGCAGTTCTGGAGCCCTCAGCACAGGAAGGACATGGAAGTGTTGGAGCAGGTCCAGAGGAGGGCCATGAAGATGATCAGAGGGCTGGAGCAGCTCTCCTATGAGGACAGGTTGAGAGAGTTGGGGAGTTGGGGCTCTTCAGCCTGGAGAAGAGAAGGCTTTGAGGAGACCTGATAGTAGCCTTCCAGTATCTGAAGGGGACCTACAGGAAGGCTGGGGAGGGACTATTTACAAGGTCTTGCAATGACAGGACAAGGGGCAATGGGTTTAAACTGGCAGAGGGGAGATTTAGACTGGATGTTAGAAGGAAGTTCTTTCCAGGGAGGGTGGTGAGGCATTGGAACAGGATGCCCAGGGAGGTTGTGGCTGCTCCCTCCCCGGAGGTGTTCAAGGCCAGATTGGATGAGGCCTTGAGTGAGTTGTACTAGTGGGAGATGTCCCTGCCTATGGCAGGGGGTTGGAACTGGATGATCCTTGAGGTCCCTTCCAACCTTACCATTCTGTGATTCTATGATCCTATGTATGTTCAACACTACTTCAAATCCTGCATGGAGAACTGAATGAATTATTTCCTGTCAAGTTGCCACAACAATTTCAGACCCGCAAGCTTTAGAATCTGTTTCTCCTTTGACTCTGTGCTAGTATGTATTTCACAGCAACTTACTGTATTCAAAGAGAAGAGGGAAAACTGAACATTTCAAAGTGCAACATTCTAACTGAAATCTGTGACTGAGCAAAATCCAGTGTCAAACTTCAGCTACTCAGTTGTGAAGAAAAGCACAATGAAAAAAACTGACTTCATTCACTTTTACTCAACAGAAACTGAGGTAGTTCTCAAATTTGGTAATATTTTATATTACCACTTTTTTCAAGTTCCTATACATTGTTAACACTGTAAAACTTGACTTTGTGACCACGTTTGTACTTTCAGGGTACTAATCCAAAAATCAAAAAACTTTGAATTTCATAAAGGCCAGTAACTAGTGACCAGCTACCTCACCAGGTGGACTGAAAGAACATACTGAATCAGAGCACCTGAAAAATTATCTGGTAGCATTTCAGACAAGGATCTTAGACACATCCAGTCTTACTTCTACAGATACCACACACTGTTTTATTACACAGAGAATACACTCTGTTTCTTAGATGATGCCTTTTTAGCATGTCCACCTACCCTTCAGATATCTTGGCAGCTTTCACTTGAGAGCTCACTTTCAAAGTTCATAAATATCACTTTCCATTCAAATCAATATTTTCTATCCTTCATCTGCAACAATCTGTACATGTTTGTTTACTGGGGGATTAGAAAGAGGTGGGAGAATTTTAGCTCAAGTTAAACTCAACTTAGCTCAAGAGCTTTAGCTCAAGAATTTTTGGCTCAAGTTGTGCCAGGGGAAGTTTAGGCTGGAGGTAAGGAGTAAGTTGTTGACTGAGAGAGTCATTGGCTACTGGAATGGGCTGCCCAGGGAGGTGGTGGAGTCACCGTCCCTGGAGGTGTTCAAGGTGGGTTTGGACGTGGCACTTGGTGCCATGGTCTAGTCTTGAAGTCTGTGGTAATGGGTTGGACTTGGTCTCTTCCAACCCTGGTGATACTGTGATACTGTAAACTGTTTCTCTAATGAGACTATACAAAATTATGTATTTGCACTCCCCTGCTCTAGCATAATGCCCTTTACTCCTATGTGCATATCACCCATCGAAATCCAAAGGCTTACTAGAAGGCTCTACCACTTCCGGTTTTTTTAAAGCTAGTCTTGACATTCAGATTTGTATCTGGGAATGGGTCTTTTCCTGTCACTGTGCCTTACTAGGACACCTAATTTTAAGGTATTTTAACTGAATCATTTTTTCCAAGATGCAGTAGCTTAGTGTCTGCAGTTTAAGTCTTCCAAAAGTCCCTCTCTATCAAAATACCACCCCTTCTGTTTACATTGCTCTAGCTCCACAAACAACTCGGCAGGAAGGAATTACTTGTCAACCTAAATTCAGAGAACAGGAGATAAGAGTTTTTTGAGTAAGAACTAGGAAAATGGAACCAGGACATGGATAACAATGGAAGTGGAGAAGAGATTGACCCTTATTGCAACAGTTGAAAAGGAAAAAGACATGTAAGCAGTCTTGGTGAAGGAAAACTGGATGGAATTCAGCAACGGAAGTTAATTTCATGTTTATAGATTACTGATTTGGGCACTGAAGCCTGCTCCTTCCCTTACAGATTCTTCAGTTTCATGTAGATTACATCTTTGTATTTTCAGAGATTACTTGAGTACACAGAAAAGTGTATCAATGGATATACTCTTCTCACCAAAGGTAGTGCCAAAAGCTTCCAACTTCCGTGTTGCTTCATTAGATGCTATACCTGTCTGTTCCTCCTATATGGCTATAAAGGTCTTATTTACCTTGCATCTTCTTCTGCCAAAGTAGGGATGCCATTGTAGGCTCAAGGTGAAATAGCTACTCTAAAAGTGAAATTAATAACAAGATAAAAATATTAAAGCTGTTTGTAGTGAAACAATTTGATTATTCATAATTATTGTGTGGAGAGGTGGATTTTATTTTTGTCCTCACAAGTTTCTTTAGGAAGGCTGGGGAAGGATTATTTACAAGGTCCTGCAATGACAGGACAAGGGGCAATGGGTTTAAACTGGCAGAGGGGAGATTTAGACTAGATGTGAGGAGGAAGTTCTTTCCAGTGAGGGTGGTGAGGCACTGGAACAGGTTGCCCAGGGGGGTTGTGGATGCTCCCTCCCTGGATGTGTTCAAGGCCAGATTGGATGAGGCCTTGAGTGAGCTGTACTAGTGGGAGGTGTCCCTGCCTATGGCAGGGGGTTGGAACTAGATGATCCTTGAGGTCCCTTCCAACCTTACCATTCTATGATTCTATGAACTTCTAGATTCCTAACCTATGTGGGCTCTTCCTATTGTAACTCTTCTTAAAAGAAGTGAAATCATAGAATGGTAGGTTGAATGGGACCTCAAGGATCATCTAGTTCCAACCCCCTG
>VWZE01018589.1:90986-110410 GCA_013396675.1 Eubucco bourcierii
GGCCGCGGGCGGCGAGCGGGAGCCGCGGGGAGGCGGCGCTGCCGGCAGGGCTGCGGGCGGGGAGGTCGGCTGTAGGGAAATCCTGGCACCGCGGAGCGCCGCCTGGGAGGCGGGCAGGGGAGGCGAGAAACAACCACAAGGACAATAAAGGGTTTCCCTGTTTTGGTTTTTTTTTTTTCTTTTTAGTTCACTGCGGAGAAGGGGGCCACCCTCGCCCCCGCCAGCGTCCGGCTGATGCCTTCGGGGAGACACCCTTGCGCACCTTCCCCCGAGCACGGCCAGCTCGGAGAGGTGCTTAAAAGATTATAATTTTCTACCCCAGCCCTCTTTCTCCTCACCTCCTTGACGCCCCGATCCACCAAGGCTGAGGCTTTCAGCCTGCTCTCCGCAGCAGCGTCCACTGCATTCATTCATTCTGCCTTTCCTCCATTATTTACTCGCTTTTAAGGCGCGCTCAGGCTTTCACGACTCAACGGTCTGCGCGGTGCAGGTAAACGGCAAATTCTGCGAGAGCTGGCGAGGCGCAGGGGCGTCTCCCGCCGCACAGCCGTGGGGCCGCGACGCGGAGGTGCTGCGCCGGGCGCAGAGCACCGAGCACTAGCGTCGTCTCCATAGGACTCGCTGGGGCCAAGAGCCCTTTAAGGACACATTTAAGGGTACCTGCCCATCTGTTTTATGCAAGTGAAACTGCCTTGCCCAAAAAGGGAAAGGGCTTAAAACAGCTGCTGGCACCTCGTCAGATTACTGAATGAGAAGCCTGTACCGATGTTAATTTTTTTACAAGTTCCTTGGTTAATCCCGATAGAGACCCCAGTATTGTTTCACTTCTCCCAATTACATCCTCCCAGGGGTCTCTGTTGGCGGGTACTTGAAGTCAACACTCTGCATCTGACAGTTTTACCAAAGGGTCATTTCTCAAGACGTTAGTGTTGTCCACACAAGCACTGCAGATGCGTTTGTTGAAATTGTGTGTGGTGCATACACAGCCAAAGGTATTTTTGTAAACATCTGCATAATTGTCATCACGTGTTATATTTTCAAAGAAGTGTAAACAGTGAATGCGTTGTCTATAAACGTAGGCTTAGTTTAAATCATGTTTACATACACACATCTAGGTGAGAGAATTTTCCCATTTGCTGTCTTTCCATTGTTAGCATTGGAGGAACTTAACACTAAAGCATTTCATCACAGCGCAACTGTATTTTCTTTTCTGTAAATACGATGCCCAAATTCAGAGGATATTTTCATTTCACAGTGTCTACTCTGTAATGTTCAGCATGCCCACAGACTGCTGGGTCCTTACATATACAGAGTGATGTCTCTAGGCAAGAAACATCAGGTCATACAGATGTTTTACATCAATCCTGCTATCTGAAATAAGCATAAATACTGTCCCTCCACATGAAATTTCTCATTGCTGAAACATTTTCAAATCTATGAAACCTCATTTAGCCATGTGATTTACACAAATGATTTAAAAAAAAATCCCAAGCCCCTCCATATGTCAGGTCAATAGCTGAGGGTTAAGTGGTCTATTGGAGCAAAGGTTTCATGCAAATAGTTTTGGCCCCTGCCCAGCATGCATCCCCCAGCTGGGAGCAGGCACCCACTGAGCAGGTGGTTGGAGGGAGCAGCCCCACCACTGCCCAAGGAAGCAGGATGGCTCTGTGTCCTGGCCTGACAGTACCGAAGGCATGGCCGGAGACTCCACAGTTCCAGTAACTCTTAATTACTATTGCAGAAGCCAAAGTAAATTTGAGAGCAGCCCAGAGGCTGCTCCCAGTTTATACAGAACAGTCATAGAAAACAGCTATTATAAAGTTTGTGTAAGCAAAAGGGAAAAAAGAGTTCTGCAATAAATCCTAGCTTTTTTGGATACATTTCCATCCAACTTTGCAATTATTCAATTATTTATTCTCTGTGAATGCACTTCACTCTTCCTTTAATCTACGAACTCTACTCTTGAAACTACTTTCTCATTTAGGAACCTAATTTAAGTGGTTTAAAACTTTTAAAAAGGGACACTTGAGGGATGACATTGCTCATACTTCTTTTTAGTTCAGAAAGGACATGTGTGGGCATGCATGTGTATGGCTCCATGTGCTGAAGCTGAAGAAAAGCCACGCTACTGTTTCTGAGGACAAAACACAGACACACAGATTCATTTGCTATAATAACAGGCTGGCAAACAATTTACAGTTACATACACACAAATTTGTCCTGGTCAAGTCATACCTCCTAGCTTCTTCTGAACGCTTTCCTTGTTTCTTTTTCAGAGCTGAGTTCCAAATCTTCACGTGCCACTGTAGCGTGCCACAGTTGGTTTAACTCAAATTTAACATTTGTGTTCTTCCACATTGCGACCTCCCATGCCTCTGACCTGCAGCACCTGTTCCAGCTTTTCCTTTTCAGTTTTCCCTTGTCTTTATCCCTTGTTTTCACTGTGACGAGATGACCTGCTTTTCTTTAGGCCTAAAAGCCTATTCAGCCCAAAGCTGCAACCACGCTCTTTCTGCTGTTCTTCTACCATTGTTCTTACCTGTTCCAATCCCGTGTTAGTCATTCCAAGGTTGTCAAAAGCAGGCTGCATTTCCCAGTACAAGGAGCACATTCTTTACTCTGTGCTGCACCCCAGTGTACCGTCTGAGGCTGTAATGATACTGGTTTGTTTTCTTACGAAGAAGCAACAGACATATCAACAGAAAAGTGTTGTATACACATAAATACAGTTAGTGTTTCGAGGTGGTAATGGTTTAGAGGAAAGTTTCAGTTTCTTTGCAGAAAAGAATGCAAATTCCTCCCCCAGCTTAGCATGTTATAGGAAACCCTGGAAGACAGGAGTAGTACCAAGGTTCCTGGGAGAACTTCAGTCCTGGATTTCTTCAGCTTTTTAGTGGTTAAAATATTAGCATTATTAATAATATGCAGAATTTTAATTGATCACCAGGAAGAAGTGATGGGATCCTCTGCTGTTTGGTCTCTTTCTTCTACAGATTTAGGCTGTCTCTCCTGTTGTTTCAATCCTCTCTCATTAGAAAGTAAAACTGAAGTTTAAAGCATGGTCTTAAGATTCCTAAATGGCAGGCATGCTTGAATACTTAAATACTTGAGTTGCTGTGATATCTAGAGAATGTGAGTATCTGCCTAAGTGCTTTGGTGAGTCAGGATGGTATCTATTCATCATAACAATGGTTTTATTTATATATGCCAAACTCAAGTTCATGGTACTTTTGCATTTTTTTTCAGCTGGAGCTAGATCATGAGTTTAGTGAGGATTGTCATGTTTTGAAATGACCTATTTTAGAGTTGCACTTTGACAAAGGTTTTACTATCCTTAAAGTACACACGCTTAGCATAAACTCTAGAAGCTAAGAATTTAAACTATTTGATGTAAACACTCTTTATACTACTCCCACAAACAAAAGAATGCTACTAAAACACTTTTCAAAAACTGTCCAGTACTATTTTCTGGTGTTCCTGAAACAATATTGCTAAATAGTGTTTAGCAGTACTATATAGGAATAGTCTAAATATTTGTCCCTTTTGTAAGTAGTTCCTGTGAGTTACCAATGCACACATAGCCAAACACATAACATTTCTGATAAGTTACCTTACAGAGCAATAGAACTGTAGGATCAGAAGGGACTTTGAGGTCATTTCCATGTCGTGCCCTGATACAGGATCAAGCATGTAATTTTTAATACCTTTCAAAATCTCTGTACTTTGCCATGCTGCTTTCCAGAGGAGATGCAGTGCCTTTAGAGGTCCCTGAAAAAAGCTGCTACGTAGTGCATCCAAAGTAGTCTTCTCAGACACATTTCACAGTCCCTCCCAGATCCCTGTGGCACTGTGGGCAAGTTGGGCAACCACACACCTAAGCTATTCCTACATATAGTAGCCTTCCAGTATCTGAAGGCAGCCTACAGGAAGGCTGGGGAGGGATTATTGACAAGGTCTTGCAACGACAGGACAAGGGGCAATGGGTTTAAACTGGCAGAGGGGAGATTTAGACTGGATGTTAGGAGGAAGTTCTTTCCAGTGAGGGTGGTGAGGCACTGGAACAGGTTGCCCAGGGAGGTTGTGGCTGCTCCCTCCCTGGAGGTGTTCAAGGCCAGGTTGGAGGAGGCCTTGAGTGAGCTGTACTAGTGGGAGATGTCCCTGCCTGTGGCAGGGGGTTGGAACTAGATGATCCTTGAGGTCCCTTCCAACCTTACCACTCTATGATTCTATGATTCTATGATATGTTTATGTACTCTCTGTTCATAAAATTCCTGATGGAAATCCCACAATGTCCTGAGGTAACTCCACAGTTTTGTCTTTTCATTATCTGTATTTTTAACTTTTTCCCAACTCTTTGCTCCAAATAAGTCTGCTTTATTCTCTCACTGACCATCTTCTTTATGCCAACCCTGTTTGGAGGCTGCTATCTTCCTCAACCTTACAGCTTTTCCTTGCATTTTTCTCTTTCCAAGTTGAAACAATGATCAGGGCTACATAATACAGCTTCTTTTCCTGGAAATTATTATGCGGTGTTGGACAAAGAACATGATCTGACTGAGGGAAAAATCTTCTGCAACTTGTTTGCCACAGATTATTTCTGTAACTGTCACTTTGGGAATTTCTATAAATAAAATCACTATCACTCTTCTGAGAAGTGAGTATTTACTGCCATTTCTTAAACAATGAAAAAAAAAAAAAAACCAGATCTGTTTTTCATCTAAATTCTTTATATATTTGAAATCACTCAGAGAAGAAAGTCCAAAGAAACGTGGTTAGGTTTGACGAAGTGTCCCAGTGGGATATTTAACAGAATACCTAGAAAACAGTGTTGAAAGACTTACAATATTTGGAACCCATATTTTCAGCTCTTGTTCCATGACCTCTGAGCTCCAGAGGACCTTGCCTGGCTTTAACTCATTATCATCATGGTGATAACACTTTGGACCCAAGGGAGAAAAGGACTAATTGACCCACAGCTTGAGCAAGGCTTTTACCTGACCTTGTGTGTATTAATGATGAATGTTTGACTTTCAACTTTTTTTTGGTATTCAAGTACCACAGAAACATTGGCTTTCCTAGTCTTTTTTTTTCTTACTGCATTACAAAATGCCAAGTGGAAGCACATGTATGCATGTGCACCAATCTTTCCCTCCATGTCCAGTCTTCCCAGTCTGGCCAGTACTGTCTGGGGGAGTGCATGGGTGAAGTGATGATTCAGCTGGTGGAAGGAGATGGTAGTTCACAATTCTGCCAAAGGGCTTTTCCTTTCTTTTGTCATTCTCTCTTTGTGGGTCCCCTAAATTCCACAGCTTTTGGTGGGAGGGTATGCAAATAAGTCTGTAGTACCAGATGAATGCCATCATCTATAATCATCAGCAGCTTTAAATGTATCAAGAAAGAACTTTTCATTAAAGGACATTAACCGTTGCTTTAAGCTTAGAAGAGGAAAAGTAAACCAAAAATGTTAAAAAGGCTTAAAAGGCTATTGCAGTAGCTCAAATAAACAATAAATGCATATGGCACGGAATAAATAACACTTTTAGCAATAATTGCTCACTTTATAAAGACAAATAAGACTGAAAGAACAATGAGAGCTCTTTATTGTCTTGCTTAATGCGAAAATTTGTGCATCACGATCAGCATGCAGGGACTTTATTCTAAAACTGATGAGTATTCTTCCATTAACTCCTGTGGGAGCTGAGAGCACCTGGCTGGCATCTTGAGGCATAAGGTTCTTCAGTGGTTTTAATTTAATCTGACAATAACGCTGAATAAAAATATTCTTGGGGATAGCCCACAATTATATAGCATGAGCTCATTTCTTCATTATAAAATGTGAGCTGAAACCATTCATATCTGCCAACCAATATTACAACAGGCAATTCCAGTTTTTCATTGCATGGGAAAAGCACTAGCAAGCTTTAACGAGTTTCAAAAATAGCTGCCACATCAGAAAATTGTAATTGTGCTTGTTTTCTAATGTGAATACCTGTTCAGCAGACATCACTTAAACAATGGCATCCAAATAGACCAGTGCATGTAAAATAGCTACCTCTATTTGTCAGCTGCACACTCATTGTTTTCAGTCAGAGCCTGCAGAGCTGCTTCAGCTGTACATTCCTGGGAAGTGAATAATATCAGTTGAGATTACACTACAGTACCACATCTATTACAAGCACATTATAAAGATTGAATATAACCTAATTAGGAAATGCTGAAGTCGACTGAGTATAGATGTGGGCTGCTAAAGAGTCATTTTACATGACCTTCACTTACTGAAAATGAGAGTTCACAGAGGATAAAGCAAAGGTAACAGCGTAGATTTCAGTCCTGAATCCAGATATCCCATACACATCTCACATTCCTCATAGCTTTGCTACTAGGGTAAGCAGTTGAACCCCATGTTTCACTTCCACGAAAACTCTTTTGTAAACATTTTGCAAATTGAGCAGGACAAACTAGATTTGGTCACATTGTTATTTGCTATGCAGATGACAATTAGAGTCTATTCCGGATCTAGAAGCAAGAGGTTGCAGAGGGAGGCAGCCAGTTTCTTGCAGAAAGCAGTTCTTCTGCATACACTCACAGAAAGCTGTGTTTCCCCAACAGTTGCCTGTAACGGAGCCACTTTCACCCACCACATGAGAAAAGAGAGCTTAGCAAGGCAGATGTCTCCTTTAGGTCCTTGCACGTTCCCTTGGTTAGGACTCAGTAAAGCAGCAAATGGCTGCAGATACCTGTAGAGCACAGTGACCTACCTAGGTGATGGTGCAATTCCAGCTGTGATGTAGCTTCAGTTTTTCTTCATCCTTGGATTTGGATGGGACATGTCTGGAGGACCAGATCTTCTGTAGTTTTCTTTTTACAGGTTCTTTAAGGGCTCATCTTCACTGGACTGGTGAAGATGAAAGCGCTTTCAACGGCTTCCTCTTGCAGATTGTGGCTCTTCTGACATGTATTCTGGTCTGCAAGACAGGGCTGTTTGCTGACTCTCTGCCTGTATCCCCATCACAACATCAGCGATTGGCGTTATGGGATTTAGTAGTCATAAAAATCTGTTTCAGCTGCCCCTGGGATTGCATATTATTAGTGAGAAATTACGCTGGCTAACCAAGAAGTCACTGACAAAATGGTTTCAAACATGTCTCATGTCTTGCATTTACCTTCTGGTTCCAAAAAGAAAGTTGCATTAATGCCAACAGCTGGAATAGATCAGTGCTCCAACTTGGATTGATGCCTTACCACTGACTGGAATAGAGGTTGCAGAGGGAAAACTTCAGTATGCCAAGCTGAAAGTAGTGTACTATGTTTATGTGACAAAGTCTCATCTGTACAGGTACTCACAACAGACAGAGCAGTTTTCCCACAGCCCAACACAGAATGGTGTAGTGCAGGATGCAGGTGAAAACAGTATATAAACTCAGACACCACAGTATGTCCCATAACTGAATACAGAACCAGAATACACACACTTGAGCGTAGCTCTGCTGTTCACATGCTCAGAGATGAGCTGAAAGTCAACAATTACCCATTCTCTTTTCCATAAATATATTTTTGAGACTATTCCCATCAAGAAACAAAGGAATGATGCATCCTTTCTTGTGTTACTCTTTGCATATTGAGCACTATGAAATTGATTCTTAGTTGATGTTACTGTAATTCAAGAATAACTATTAAGATCAAGGGGATGATTCTGGCATGAAATCACATGCAGATGTAAAAGATAAATATGTGAAGAAATGCACTTCATAAAGACATGCCTTTAATATATGTTTACTATGGTGTGCACTTCTGCATCTCCTGATGTTACCATAGGTGTGCAGCTCCTGTCCTGTGTCCTACAGATTTGGATCACAGAATCATAGAATGACAGAATTGTCAGGTTTGGAAAGGATCTCAAGGACCATCTAGTTCCAACCCCCCTGCCAAGGGCAGAGACACTTTCCACTAGACCAGGTTGCCCACAGCTCCATCCAGCCCGGCCTGAAAAATCTCCAGGGATGGGGCTTCCACCACCTCCCTGGGCAGCCTGTTCCAGTGTCTCACCACCCTTAGGGTGAAGAACTCCTTCCTAACATCTGATCTAAATCTACCTTTCTCTAGCTTGGATCCACCCACCCTGGTCCTATCACTGCTCAACACCCTAAAAAGTCCCTCACCAGCTGTCTTGTAGGCCCCCTTCAGATATTGGAAGGCCACAATAAGGCCTCCTTAGACTCTTTTCTTTTCCAAACTGAGTAACTCCAACTCTTTCAGCCTGTCCTCATAGGAGGGGTGCTCCAGCCCTCTGGGTTCCAGAACTGGACACGGTACTCTGCATTGAAAACGCAAAATAAAATGACTGATAGGTAAAGTACTCTACAGTCCCACAGACATTTTCTAGTTCACAACTTACACAAGTCACAAACCAAACTTGACATCAACACCCCACCCACCAAGATCGTAGAGATCTGGCTTCTTTCTGTTGCCTGACGTCGCTATAGCAGTTAAGCAAGTTGCTGTTTTACTTTTGAAGCACAAATTTTCAACCTGTTGTCTGTGGGCCCCTAGTGCCCACTTCTGAGGGTCTTACAAAAGGCAAACAAGAACAGAATGCGTCAGCAGGTTCGTATCTGCACAAGATAAGTTTCAGGAGCCCTCAATCTGAGAAAGATGGAAATAGCTAGTCCAGGACACACATGTTCACACCTTCACATGGTAAAGACTTAGTGATTTATTTTAGACTGAAAAGTATCAGTGGGAACAAAATATAAGGAAAACTTAAGGATGGTTATCATGAAAAAAATCCAAAGAAATTTTTAAAAAAGATATCTCCATTTTCTAAGATCCCCAGTGCATTAGCACAAAAATATCTGGAAACCTAGTAATAAATATAACTTGTATACATTTTAATTTTTGTAATATTCATGTTAATGATCACTATGTTTTAACCTGTGCTCCTGTTATGTTATTATATGACCCAAAGTCTGGGTAAACAAACCGTATCACGGTGTCACAGTATCACCAAGGTTGGAAGAGACCTCAAAGATCATCAAGTCCAACCTGTCACCACAGACCTCAAGACTAGACCATGGCACCAAGTGCCATGTCCAAACCCACCTTGAACACCTCCAGGGACGGTGACTCCACCACCTCCCTGGGCAGCCCATTCCAGTAGCCAATGACTCTCTCAGTCAACAACTTTCTCCTCACCTCCAGCCTAAACTTCCCATGGCACAGCTTGAGACTGTGTCCTCTTGTTCTGGTGCTGGTTGCCTGAGAGAAGAAAGCAAGCTCCCCCTGGCTAAAACCACCCTTCAGGTAGTTGTAGACAGCAAGAAGGTCTCCCCTGAGCCTCCTCTTCTCCAGGCTAAACAATCCCAGCTCCCTCAGCCTCTCTTCATAGGCCTTGTGCTCGAGGCCTCTCACCAGCCTCGTTGCTCTTCTCTGGACATGTTCAATTACCTCAATGTCCTTCTTAAATTGAGGGGCCCAGAACTGAACACAGTACTCAAGGTGTGGCCTAACCAGTACAGAGTAGAGGGGGAGAATGACCTCCCTGCTCCTGCTGGCCACACTATTTTTGATGCAACATACTGTATGTGATTAAAACACATAGAATAATATGTCAGTTTTGGAAAAATTAATTAGCTAATTATGATGGCTTTTTTTTTTTTCCCCAGATAAAAAATACTTTCATCTAAAGAATATATCTGTCATTAACTCCTTCTTTCTTTTCCTCTCCATCCCATGTATATATCAATATCTTAACATCCTAGAAGATTCTTTGGGAAGCAACTGGACAAATCCTTTGAAATGTGGTTATAGCCTACAAACTGGCCATTACCTTAGAGGCAAAAAGTATTAAAGCTTAGAATAAGAAAACTCCCACTAAAATCAGTATGAATTTTGCTTGCACTAACGTAGTGCATAACATGGTGCTTATATTTTGGAGGAATTTTAACACTCAAGGAGTATTTCAAAACCCATTATGTTTTAGCTAAATTGTTCTTTTTTTTTTTGGGCAACCTCTTAAGCAAAGTGGTATGACTGGGAAACATATTTCAGAGGAAAAAAGATGTGTACCAAACCTTAATTGAGAGTCTCTCTGATGAATGGCATGATTCATTTTTCTTAAGTAACCACAATACTCTACAGGTTTTTCCTTTGGGTTGGTTACAATTAACGTTGGGTGTTTTGGTGTTTTGGTTTTTTGTGGTTTTGTTGTTGTTTGGTTTTTTTGTTTTGTTTTTTTCTTTTGTTTTGTGAGTCTGTTACAATTAACGTTGAGTGTTTTTGTGTTTTGGTTTTTTGTGGTTTGGTTGTTTTTTTGTTTTGTTTTGTTTTGTGAGTCTGTTACAATTAATGTTGGGTGTTTTGGTGGTTTGGTTTTTTTGTGGTTTGGTTGTTGTTGTTTTGTTTTGTTTTGTTTTGTGAGTCTGTTACAATTAATGTTGGGTGTTTTGGTGTTTTGTGGGTTTTTGTTTTGTTTTGTTTTGGTTTTTTCTTTATGTTGTTTTCTATAGACTAATTACACTTACACTTAACATCTGTAAAAACTACTGGAGTGGAATAGTGAGTTAGTAACATCTGCCAGTTTACTAGAAACACACAACATGTTTTTGTTTCAAGATTTCCATTACTTGCAGCAGCCAGTCCTCAGAAACCTCTAAGAATAGTTCCTTCTATTTGGTCTGAATTTTCAGGATGCTAAACAGAAGCATGTGTTAACTCAAACCAGATTATACATTTGAGTTGATCTCATGTGATGATAGAATGAAAAAAAAAAAAAAAAGAAAAGTTTGTTACAGGGCCTGCTCTAAATGCAGACAGCACAGAATCTAACAGACCTTACTGGATCTAAGCTAGCACTGCTCAGAGCAGAAACCCACACCACTTTCTGACCATTTGTTTATTCAGCCTGTCTAGAATACTTTAGAAAATCCATTGCATCCTTACATTTTACTTCTATTTGTCTATTCAAAGCTGTAAAATATAAACCTGAAGGAAACAGAAAAATATGAAATTGCTTTCAGATATATATTTTTCCTCGACTTTGAACTGGTTCACAAGAAGTGGGAGTGTCTTTTTTCCTCATCAGCTTTGAGTTCCTTACAAATATTTCAGGTAGACTCATCAATCTTCAGTTTAATATTGGAGTCACATCAGCTTAAAGCAAGGATATTAATGCTCAGCTATTAATTTCCAGCTATATGTGACACTTACATTTCTATTCTTGAATAAATGACTTTTCTGCTCAGTCTGTTCCATTTTTAGCTGGATTCCTAATGGATGTGCAAATCACAGTTGTGTATTTTATGCCATATAGGCACTTCTGGAAAAAGACCTTGGCACTTCAGAAAAATGTCATGTGATGGCTTTTTCATGACGTGTCCAACTATGAAAAGGACATTGAAAAATTGCATCATTGGAAAAAAATGCCCAAGCAGATTACAGCAAATTCCCTAGTGGATTTTTTCAAGAAAGGAAGGAGTCTTACTCAGCATTTACTCATAGCCAACCAGTTCCTGAAGTCCTGACCAAAAATCTACTCAGGCTGCGATTTGGTAGGATGGGTACATGGAGATACAGAGGCAATCATTCCTGAAGGGAAGCCAAAGCTCTTAGACTTTCCAATGGTTTGATGAACAGAGGAAGATATTAGCTGGGAGGAGATGCAGGAAAAGACCACATTTCTGCATCTCAGTGTTTTTATATTTACCTCAGCCTGGCCTTGCTTGCCATTGTGTAGTGTTTGTTTTAAAAGTGACTCAGAATTTATGGAGCCTTTCAGGAGGATGTCCCAAAACTTGTGATTCATGACATCCTGCAGAAATTGCATGCTGGTTAATAATACCCTCTCTGTATGGAACTGCCTTTCTGATCTGTGAAACATAACAAGTTCTTCCAAATCCTTATAAATTTATTCTACCAAACCCCTATTATGTACTGTGCAGCCTTTCAGAGCATAGGTCTAACACCACTAAAAGGCTGTCAGAGCTCAGAGGCTCCATAAAGTCCACACTGACCTGCAAGAAATAAAGGATCATATTTAAGGAACTCACACACAACAGTGCCACATTACTAAAAAAAAAAACAAACCAGATTTTAAAAATACAAACTTACAAATTAAAAGTTCAGTTTGTAAAGCTGATCACCATGTCCAGCACTCCCTGCTGTGGAGCAAAGGCACAGATTTTGCCTGGGAGCAGTTATTTTAGGGCCCACTAGAGTTCAAAGGAGAGTTTGTTGACTTTAGGTAGCTCTCTGCCTGGCAATACGCCTAAGAAGATTTACAGGTTTGGAGCATGTTGACTATCAAGTTATTTATATCTAATTTGATATTATATTGTGTGTGTGTGAGATTAAATTAAATCTTGCAATACAAACAAATTAACAGTATTAAGACCTAACAAATTAATTTTGAAATACACAGTCTCTTAAAAGTGAAATGGAAATAAAAGTATAAGAAGGAAAGTTACATTAACAGCAAGCTACCATGATGATGCAGCATGCAAAGAGCTTTAGGGTTCATCGTTAGTTCCCAAGAAATTCACTGGTACTTTGCTGCTGAGATTTGGCAAAAACTGCCCTTACTAGGAAGTCCTACTTTGGACATCACACTGAGTTACAAGGATGTAGTCCCAATGATGTTTTACATGCATTACAGTTTGGTGGATTCCTTTTCTGCAAGGTAAGAAAGTTTTCCTACCCTCAAAATTAATTTCCTGAAAGGAAAACATTGACTATAGAGATAAATAGTGACCTGAATTGAATTACCTTACAGCTAGATAATCTTTTCTGTAGGTGGAGATGTGACAGCCAGCACTGGAGAAAGATTAAGAAACGCTAAACTTCTGCATTGCAGCTTTTCTCATTTTGGAGTAGTATTGCCATAGTCTCTAAATAGCTGTGGCTTCAGCTGAGCAGTACAGGATATTGTAAACTGAAACATTTCCTAAAAAAACACAATGCCTGCACAGGTGCAGTGAGCCAGCAGGATGATAGAAAGAGTTATTCTGTGACGCTCATCCTCACAAATACATCTCTCTTGATCTCTGTAGCCACAAGAAACCTTTAAGCCACCTTTTCTCTTGGAACTGAACACTCCAACATGCAAAGAATGTTTTCAAACAGGATAACAAGGCTACATCCTGCATGGATTTGAAAGGAATTGATTGCAAAGACCAGGCAATAGCCTGTAATATCCTTCCTGCTCAGTTTGTCCTCCTATCGCTGCTAATCTCAATATAGGGAAGTCCCAAATAAATAGGAGCTTTAAACTTCCCTTGTTGTGCTGCGTTCCTATTTGGCATCTAAACCCCTATTATTTGCTGTCCAATGGGGAGAGAAATGGATCATCAATTAGCTCATGGTAGGTTTGAATCTAGGAATGTCAGTACGTGAAATTGCAGCACCATTAGATCACACTGGGCTCACAGCTGCTACAAACAAACCTTACCCCACTGATTTTCAAGGATCTTACCCATTTCCTGTGGAGCACAGGTACCCCTGGTCCCTGGTAGGCATAGCATCCAGGCCTTGTCTAGGCTGAGGGCTGATGCCTGCTCCGGTAGGCAATGCGGATCCTGGGTCTCCTCACAGCTCTCTAACAGTCTTGCCCTGAGCACACACAGCTCTCTGCTGTTTCCATGTTACTTCCTGCAGAAACGTGGGCTAGGAGGAGGCAGCTTTTTTCTGGCTTTCCCTCCAGTACACAGCTGGGCTGCCATCACCCAGGGCATTGGATGTGCTTCTGGATCTGCCAGTTTAGATAGGCCTCAGGCTGGTTCTGCAGGGATAGTTTGGTTTGATGGTGAGAGTCACCCCTCTCTAGGTTCGAAGCACATGAGCCATGCCTTACCCTTGGTTGCATCTCACAAAAAAGTTCTTTCCACAACATCCATGTTGTGTTTCTTGACTTTCCAGAGGTAATGGCCTCTCAGCCTCTCTTCATAGGGCTGTGCTCGAGGCCTCTCCCCAGCCTCGTTGCCCTTCTCTGGGCACGTTCAAGTACCTCAATGTCCTTCTTAAATTGAGGGGCCCAGAACTGGACACAGTACTCAAGGTGTGGCCTAACCAGTGCAGAGTACAGGGGGAGAATGACCTCCCTTTTTTTTTAATAGTAATCAGCCTTTCTCTCCCTCCATGGTCATTACCTGTAATTAGGGGCACTGATGAGCAGGGGGTGATGGGAAGACTTGAGGACTCTGCACTGATGGTGTGCAACCTTTTCAGCAGGACAGGATTCCTCTTCTTGTATTGGAATCCTTCTGACCATGGAATAAGCAGCTGTTAGGGGTGAAGCAAAGGATTTGCTGCAGAGACAGAGGGTGGGTTAAGCAGAAACCCAGTCTCATTGGCCACTGCAAGGCTCTGCTGTGGGCATCTCAAAGGGAAAGCAGGGGCCAGATGAAATCTGTGGCCGACTGCACAAATTTATGCGCTTTATCTTAACTCTCTGCAGTTACCCAATAATTGTGTAACTTTTATCAGGGCTGTTTGCTCTTCCTCACAGTTCATCCATGTCTAATGTTTTCACTAAGTTGGTTTTTCCAACTTTCAAAGAATGAAAAGAGTATTTCACATGATTTTGTGGGTAAACAGATTCAATAGCAACTGCCTTTTGCTAACGTGCTTCTTGCCAGCAATCAAGAGGTGACTTTTAGTACTAGTTTCTGTAACCCAGGTCTCATAAGAAAATGGCATAATCAAATAATGCAGCACTTTGTATTTTTTAATTAATGAGAGGGAAAGGCTGAGAGAATTTACCATTTCATCATCCTCCAAGTTGAAAACCTACCACTTGAGACCTTTACCCAGAGGTCCTATTTGTTACTCTTAGGGTAAGAAAAATGAGGCTATGCTGACAGACCAAATTCTGATGAAACTAAAAGGGTTTGATTCTGCTTTCATTAAGTGTAGTGGAAATCAGAAGGAAACTTCTCAGTTATCTGTAATGTGAAAACAACAGTGATAATATTTGCATCTTAGATTTTTATAAGAAAATAGGTAGGTTTCCTGTCTGTCTTATGTTTGCTGATAGTTTAGTCTGAAGAACAAAGTTTAAAGCAAAAGCTTAAACTGACAGTGATTACTCAGTTCCCATTTTCTTTTCCAATACAAATGTCTAGATTTTCTTCTACCTTATATTTGGATAATTTCTTAAGTTCATGAATAAAAGAGGAAATAAGAATCTGCACTAAGAAGATAGTTTTGTGCTATTTAAAAGAAAATCCTTAATATAACAGACTAAGATAAGGCACTGACATGAAAATCAACTTTTAAGCGTAGATGAATACCCTTTTACAGCATTGTCTGTAAAACGTCTTGAATCTCCATGTGTATTAGAGGAAGTAATTAATTATTTTTTATCAATGGACAAGTGGTTCTAGATAAAAGGCTTAAAACTGGACTTTGAAGGTATTATTGTTTACATTAATTGGAGGCATGAACTGTATCAGAGCCGATGAATCATTACAGGAGCCTTCTGGAATGTTGCTCCAGCTGGGTATTGGGATTCACAGGTGCACATTTCTTGGCCCTGATACTAAAAGTTGATAGGGAGGCATTCGACATTCAGCAAATTCTTACTAGACAGAGAATGTTTTCTCCAAAGGAGTAGAGCATGGTAGCCAAACTCCTCTAGCAGCATTTAGTACAGATTGCAGTATGAAAATACAGTGATTTCTGATCTGCTTTAACTTTTCTGTCTTGGTTCCTTTTGTTAGCAGTCCAAACACAACAATGTGCACTATGAGTGGGACCCAGTATTAAGAGCTGTCTTGAATGTTTTCCTACATTGTTCTTTTGCCATTTTTGCCTCTAGCTGATGCTGAAAGAGAAAGTGATCTCCCTGAGACTGGTAGCCAGCCAAAACCTTAGGGACTTCTCACCTACAAAACTTTCTTATAGACCACAGGGAGAGAGCATGTGCAAAAGACCTGAGCTATTGTTTGTAATCTGTAAAAGTTTATAGTCAGATCCACTGTGGTCTGCAAAGGACTCGGCCTACAAATTCCAGCTTACTCTGTTGGCAACATATTATACTTCTAGTCAATGTGTTGAAAGTTTTGCTCCCTTTTAGACATCACATTATTGAAATGCTTTGCATTTTTTGTCACCTATCTTGTAAAGGTGTTTGATTTTCGTTATGAACAGCTACCAAGAGAATTTCTCAGCACGTCTTAGCCTGTTCCTCAAGGCTTCTTTTAATCATAAACAAGGGAAATTATTATAGTGTATGTCTTTAACAAAACTTTTCTGACCTGAGCAGCAGAAAAAGGTGAACTGTAATCATGGAAAATGATGCAATTAATCTGAATCAAGTTTGGTCCAGCTCCAGTCATTAATATATAATGTAATCCAAACTTTTGATTACATGATTTGATCAGTCAGTAGGAAGACATGCTTCTGCAGAAGGACTTTCAAAATTTATGTTTGCATACTTTCCAACAGCAATAGCATGCATTAACAGCTGTGAATGATATGGCAAAACTGGCATTGCTGGCATGTCTGCTCATTTGTTGCTTACTTTTCTTTTGCCAGCATGTGCCCTCTTCCTGCCTCTAAATCTTGCCTGGGGAAACTTTGATCACTTTCTATATTTGTCGGGGAGTTTCAGCCTTCCTAGTTCTTGGTGAAAGGTCAGGCACTGTCTTGCATATGCCTTGTACTGACATACGAGCTGACAGTTTTGGAACTGGCTTGTATGAAGCTGAGGATAGCCACAGTGTGGACACACATTGTGGATATTTGCCTCACCTGCACAATGCCAGGTGGTTTGGCAATCATAGGCTATACCCCACATGCATTATGCAGCCACTTTGGACCAGTGCAATCAGTTAGACATTTCTAGGAAGAGTAAGCTTTAATTACTAGGCTGGTGTTGAAGAATTACTCTGTGGAGTGGCAGGAGGTCGCTGAAACTCTCAAGGTATGCATGGCAGTGCCACACAAGAGATGAAGCATCTGCAGCAGAGTTCAGCTGGTCCTGACCTCAATTGCATGAGAATAGCAATTTATCATAGAATCATAGAATGGTAGGGTTGGAAGGGACCTCAAGGATCATCTAGTTCCAACCCCCTGCCATAGGCAGGAACACCTCCCGCTAGTACAGCTCACTCAAGGNAGTCCCTCCCCAGCCTTCCTGTAGGCTCCGTTCAGATACTGGAAGACTACTACAAGGTCTCCTCGAAGCCTTTTCTTTTCCAGGCTGCAGAGCCCCAACTCTCTCAGTCTGTCCTCATAGGAGAGCTGCTCCAGCCCTCTGATCATCCTCGTGGCCCTCCTCTGGACCCTCTCTAACACTTCCATGTCCTTCCTGTGCTGAGGGTTCCAGAACTGCACACAGTACTCCAGGTGGGGTCTGACAAGAACAGAGTAAAGGGGCAGAATCCCCTCCCTTGCCCTGCTGGCCACGCTGCTCTTGATGCAGCCCAGCACTCGGTTGCTGTCTGGGCTGCCTGTGCACATTGCAGGCTCATGTTGAGCTTTTCATCAACCCAGACTCCAAGGTCCTTTTCCTCAGATTTAATCAGCTTGAATTCCATATTTCCAGATAATTAGGTTTGGCTTTCTTCACTGCTTTCTCAAAGACAAACTCTCAGCAGAGATAGTCTCATTACCTCTAGGGTTTTTCAGGACAACCAGAGATTTTGGATACTGCTGCCTCTTAGTGGCCTAACACGTCTGTGAATACACATGATACATTTAATCAATTTGGGGAATTTCAAAGAACTCCTGATGAGCTGCTGTGACAAGATCATTCTGCAGCCCACTGAGGACATGAATGTATGACCCTCTGAAGTGCAGCCGAAACACTAAGATATAGTTCCTATTTCAACTGACTAATTTTAACTGGAATTTAGAATAATCAGACATTCTAAATTTTTTGAATTTATGTAACTATATAAGCACCATGAAGACTACAAATATAGCCTTAGATCATTGTGAAACAGTAATAGCAGTCCAAGAAAAACTCCAAGTTACCAGAAGAATGTTCACTTATGGAAGGAAAGATAAATACTTCTAAGAATCACATCATAATTTTAGCCGTATCTGAAAGATTTTTTTTTTCTCCCCTTCAGTTTATCTTCTACCTTTGGTAATTAGAAGTTATGGTTCTTGCCCTGGGGAAATCCAGTTTCCATTTAGCTTTAATTTTAGTGCATGAATGGAATGCAGCCCGCTATGCAAAATGCACATGCTTCCCATGGCTTTCTCATTGCTGAAGATGTGTTTATCTGGTTCTTTGTGAGCTAGAGTCAAAAAAAAGTATCTTGCATTTTGAGTTGTGCAATGTCCTTTGCCTGGGGATGTATGGGGTAGATTTGGTAGATAGGACTGCTGGTATAATTCCCATATATGTCAAATATATGTTTATCATATGTTTTAATCATTATTGTGCTTATGGCCATTACATCATTTTGCTCTGTTAGCTCTTTCGTTCTGAATTCTCAGTTAAGGAGTTCCCTATCCATTCTTTTCCAGAAATAAGATAATATAGGAACAAAGACAAACATTTAAAAAAGACAATCATCTTTTGCCAGGAGTGTAAGTCCTAAGGAATTTAGTCAGTTTATTTGACTAAATTATTTTCTTTAAAATAATAATTGGACCAGCTCCCTTCCCAACTAAGCTACTTTTGAAATCTGTAAAAACAGTTAGAATTACAGATATGTCATGGCAATTAAAATTTTATAAGGAGCTGTTTTACCATGCACTTTAATTTGTGGAATTGTAGAACTTATGCATTCAAAACCAAGATAGTTCCCCCTCAAATCATAAGATTTTAAGTGATAAAGATGCTGATACTATTCTGATCTCTTGATGTTAGATACACTTTGCATGACCTTCTGCCTAGTCTGTATCGTACCTTGCTCTAAAACCAGCACATGATACTGTAATTCATTCTGCTTAAAAGCCCATTAAATCCCTGGATATTCAGCAGATATCTCTGACATACCAACAGTTCCTGTGCACTTTTACTCAAACAAAAATATTTCTAAGTAAGAATAATTCCATATATGCACTAAATTAATCAGTGCAAGTTTTCTCATGGACATGGTGCCTGTTCACACATACACATATAAGTAATAGCTACTATGAAGATTTAATGCTGTTTAAACATAAGCTAGGTACTGTATTTCTTCACTTAGCCTTGCCAGTCCCAATATTTTGCAAAACAGGAGTCAAGCCTCGAGGTCAGCCTACAAATCACAGTATTAATAACTAACTAACTAAATAAATACATAAATCATAGAATCATAGAATCATAGAATGGTAAGGTTGGAAGGGACCTCAGGGATCATCCAGTTCCAACACCCTGCCATAGGCAGGGACACCTCCCTCTAGTACAGGTTACTCAAGGCCTCCTCCAACCTGGCCTTAAACATGCCCAGGGAGGGAGCAGCCACAACCTCCCTGGGCAACCTGTGCCAGTG
>VWZE01018589.1:113055-149473 GCA_013396675.1 Eubucco bourcierii
AGCTGACAGCTTAGCCAGCAGTTTGCTGTGGGGGACAGTGTCAAGGGCCCTGCTGAAGTCCAGGTAGACCACATCCACAGACCTCCCCACAATCACCAGGCGGGTCACCTGATCACAGAAGGAGATCACAGAAGGAGATCAGGTTGGAGAGGCAGGATCTGCCCTTCCTAAATCCATGTTTGCTGGACCTGAGCCCTCCATCTGACCTTTCTTGTGGATGGGGATCACATTGGCCACTTTCCAATCGTCAGGGACCTCTCCGGTGAGCCAGGACTGGTGGAAAATGATGGAGAGCAGTTTGGCCAGCTCATCTGCCAGCTCTCTCAGCATCCTAGGATGGATCCCATCTGGTCCCATGGACTTGTGGGTGTCCAAGTGGCTCAGCAGGTCCTGAACTAATTCGTCATGGATTTCCAGGGCAACACACTGCTCCCCGACCAAAAGAATAATACTGATAATAGTACTTAGCATTTTTTTGATTCAAAGTACACTTGATTGTCAGTTATCTACACATTATCAACTCTCTGCTAATTTATCCTCTCTGGAAGATGAAGAGTATGAAAGCAAGGCATGCATCATCTCTGCAGCACAATCCTACCTCTACCTTTCTGAAATTGATGGCACTACACACCAGAAATGCAATAGTTTCACAGATGGTGTGGGGACACTTCTGGAACCAACAACAAAGCAGAGCCCTGAAAGCCAAACTTCTTCTCTTTGTTCAGACAACTCTCCAGCTCAGGTCAGTTACATTGAGTGGGACATATTTTAAACAATCCATCTTAAAGTCTGTAAATGTTATTTTTCTCCTGCTCTCAACATTACTTCTGGGCTACTGCATCCCTTTGACACTCATTAAACTTTGGAGTCCTTTCTGCAGGATACATTCAGCTTGCTGATAATTTCTATGGTGATAGTGTACACCTCTGCAGGCACAATCTACACAATGAAGTGTTCACAAAAGCAAAAGCCTTGCTTCATGTACATGTATACTTCCCCTCTTGCCACAGGCACAGCTCTGGGGAACTGCTGCTCAGTTTGTTCATCATTCTGTACAGTCACATACAGCCCAGTGGCTGCAGCTGGCCTGAGTACAGAGGAGTATTGCACTTTAAATCATTAGAACACATCCCCATTAAGAGCAATTATTTCAGTTCTATTATTTACTTTGCAGATTTTGGACACCTCAGAGATTAAGTGTGACCAAAGCATTTCTCTGAGGAATGCCAAGACGGTCCAGAGCAGTTGCCTTCAATTCACAGCCCGTGGTTGTGGCTGTGGCTGTGGCTAGGACAGGCAGGGGAAGAATAAGGAACAGGTCAAAATGGAATAGTGATTGTGGAGCTGCCCTACCCTCTCGGCTCTGACTGCTCATCATTCTTCACTGCATTTGGCCCATGCAAAGTGGGAACCTCTGACCTAATCAGTCAGCAGCTTTATTTGACCACACTCAGTCTCTCTCTCTTGAGGAAGCATGATTACTGGGTCTCGAATGCTTCCTATAGTCTTTCATCTTTCCTCTATCTAATTAATGCTAATTTTCTTGATGGTAGTCCTAAAGTACAGTTGGAGCTTGGATGTAGATTACAGAGCACTTCACAGTATCAGCAGTAAATCAGAGGGAGATTGTGAAGCACATGTAATACGCATTTCCTGAGACTTGTGAAGGGTGGGATTTTATCTTCCAGTGCATTAGTGCCCCTAAGATTGTGTAACACTATAAGTCACTCAGTTATCGAGACACTTGATTGCCTGGAAATCCTCTTCCTTTACTACATATGTCTACATAAGTTTTTGTAGACAAATAAACTTGACATGTTAACCTGGAACTGTAACTTTTGCCTTTCTGACTTTTTCAAAGGTGATTTTCTTCAAAGAGAAAAAAAATTATTGTATGTGTGCTGACAGAAATGGAAAAGGAATAAATTAATCTTCAGGAAGATCACACTCATAGTAATGTACCACATTAAAACTAAATAGCACATGTGCAACTTTTACTGTAACAGGTATGGTACTACTGAATCCATGCCAAAAAATGACCAGAGAGATATCAGTCTCCAGTAAGAAGGCATATGGGTTAGTTTTCAATGTAATGTTTGACCACTTGACTATATACCTTAAACCAAGTCTGTGAAGCTGGTATCTATGTATTACTGAGAAGTTTTTCATATGTGTAAAATGTGCAGAAGCACATTTCAAAGTGTATTTGTGGATGTACATGCAGAAGTGCAGGAGGTATTTGGTGATCAACTTCTAAGGACTTTGAATCATAGAATCAGGCTTGGAAGGGACCACAAGGACCATCTAGTTCCAACCCCCCTGCCATGGGCAGGGACACCTCACACTACATCTGACTGTCTAGAGCTTAATCCAGCCTGGCATTAAACACATCCAGGGATGGGGCTTTCACCACCTTCCTGAGCAACCCATTCCAGGGTCTCACCACCCTCATGGTGAAGAACCTCTTCCTAACATCCAGTCTGAATCTACCCATTTCTAACTTTGTTCCATTCCCCCTAGTCCTATCACTACCTGACAACATACAAAGTCCCTCCCCAGCTTTCATGTAGGCCCCCTACAGATACTGAAAGGCCACAATAAGATCACCTCGGACCATTCTCCTCTCCAAACTAAACAGGCCCAACTCCCTCAGTTTATCCTAAATGATCTACAAGCTAAACCTATCTGGCTCTGTAACTCCAACAACAACTGTGCTCCATCATCTGGTCACTTCAAGTAATAGAAAGAAGATGATCAGGGGGCTGGAACAGCTCTCCTATGAGGTCAGGCTGAGAGAGTTGGGGCTCTGCAGCCTGGAGAAGAGAAGGCTTTGAGGAGACCTTAGAGTAGCCTTCCAGTATCTGAAGAGGCCCTACAGGAAGGCTGGGGAGGGACTGTTTACAAGGTCTTGTAATAACAGGACAAGGGGCAATGGGTTTAAACTGGCAGAGGGGAGATTTAGACTGGATGTTAGGAGGAAGTTCTTTGCAGTGAGGGTAGCGAGGCACTGGCACAGGTTGCCCAGGGAGGTTGTGGCTGCTCCCACCCTGGAGATGTTTAAGGCCAGGCTGGATGAGGCCTTGAGTGACCTGTAGTAGCAGGAGGTGTCCCTGCCTATGGCAGGGGGTTGGAAGTAGATGATCCTTGAGGTCCCTTCCAACCTTACCATTCTATGATTCTATAATTCTATGATATGAAATATGACCCTTTCAGCTTGGTAGTATTTTGTCATCAAATCCTCCTGATTACCCAGAGATCTGGTCAACCCAGGGAATTCTACAGATTTTGTCTTTTCTGTTCTGGATAGTATCCCTTTGGTGGTAATACATGTGACCTAGTATAGTTTATAATTTCACTCAGATTACCATTGTAACTCTCAGTTACAGTATTGGCTCAGTTTCACTGGATCTCTTGTTTTTGTCAAATACAGGAAAAGTTCTCAGTAGTTCTCCCATGTTTTTACCTGAACTTTAATATAAATTGTAAAATGGGAACAAGATCAGTGCATATAGAATCATAGAATGGTAAGGTTGGAAGGGACCTCAAGGATCATCTAGTTCCAACCCCCTGCCAGAGGCAGGGACACCTCCCACTAGTACAGCTCACTCAAGGCCTCATCCAATCGCATCTACATTTAAGGAAAACTATAGACTGAGCTCTCCCCAGAGTTGTTTTTCTGATCCACTACATATAAAAATGAGTTTACTTTTTTTTCAGTAATAGTTTAGCTTCAGTGCCTAGAGTGATACAAACCCAAATTATTTTCATTCTAAATTTCGATACCCACATTTTACGAAACCTTTGTGCTATTTAGTCTGAAAGTCTCATCTCCTTTGGAGTATTTGGTACTTCTACTGAAAAAAATCATTAAATATTTCCATATTGGCTTCCAGCTTGTCTGGTGTTTTTGCTTGGCAGAATACAGTGCATCTTTGTGCTTTATTAATGAGCTGAGCTTCCCGACAGGACCACACTTTTTGCCACTGCAGAAGTTTCTTACAAATTATGCACTATAAAATGGACATAAACAGAAACTTTCATACATCCAGAGGACTATTTTGAACAGAGTAAGTGAAGTCACTTTCATGAGACAAAATTGTTGAAAAATCCTAGGCATTTTAGCAGTTGCAAAGCTGGGAGGAATGTGGGAGGACGTTAGTCTGTGGGGTCTGGTCTTTGGCCCCTCCTTTTGACTCTCAGATGAAGTATAACAGTATGAACACTGCTGATGCAGAACTGCGTAGAAGGCCTGCCAGATGTGGGTGGTGCAGACAAATCACTGTCGTGCATTACAGGAGCCTTTCGAGGAGTGCTGCGGGCTCTGGGCTGGGAAATGTGCCATTCCCAACAGCATGCACAGTGCTACTACATCCCCCAAACTCTCTAGAGATATCCCAAGACCTTAAGGTTAAGCGCTGAAATACAACATTTCAACAGTAGGTACCCTCTCCATCTTGGGACTCGGGAATCCTGTAGCAGACCAGTGCAGCTGTGTCTCTAAGGTTCAGCTAAGACCCCTTTGTGCTGCATGGCATGCTCAGCACAAGTGGTGTAGCAGGAGAGCAGCTGTGCCCAGTGGGTAGGAGCTGCTGGAGTTGGTTCTTCTCCTATGGAGGAGTTAAGAGATTTCCTCAACATCGTGTCTTTCCTCTCAATCCTTACTCCTACAGCTGAACACATCTTCTGAAATGAAGGCTGAGCAGAAAAATGTCTAGGAAATGTCAGCCCTTTGTGATCTTTATACTGCAAAGAGTTTTAGAGGAATCTGCTAGGTGTTGTCACCCTGAAGGAGAAATAAACATGTGCCTTAGTCTCAGTGGCTATATGTAATAAACTTGGCTAAGTTGATGGTGAAGAGACAGTTGTGTTGTTGAGTCAAAATGTGAGTTGTTAAGGGTTTCCCTTGTGCTGCTTCCTTGGTGTGAGGGTCAGCTCTGGCAGACAAACATAGAGGAACTTTCTGAAATTAACAGACCTAAATTTGCCAAATGAGACAACCATGTCCTAAGTGGCAATAGGGAGGTCTCATGGAGCTGAATATTTTATTGGCAGCATTTCCAGTTTCCCTCATTTCATAATGATTTGGATCGGGTTAAAACCAGTCATAGGCAGAAAAACTGGTCCCTTGAATCTCTTATTTAACACAAGGAAGTAAAAGACAAGAGTCACTCATTTAAACTGCCTCAATCACAGTCACAAATTGTAAGCATTTAACCACCATCAATCCAAATTCTTTAAAGTGTGTTACTTCCTTATCTCTCCATTCTCTTCCATCCAAAACCTACCCTCCTACCTCAAGGCTTCTAATTTGTGAGTGAAGAAAGTACTGTCATCTGTTATTTGACAAAGTCAAGGACTCTGTCAGCTCACAACAGGATGAAAGCTTGCAGTGTCCATAGCCTTGACCTGGTCACAAAATACAAGTCCTGTAAAGATGGGAGACAATGTCCTAGGAGTTTCAGCCAATTTAGCGGGAAGGGATGGGAACCTGACCAACACGGACTTTGATTTCCTGACTGCTTGGCAGAAGTGAATGTCTCAATATGATTTTGTGCACAGTGGCTACCCCATGCTTAGCAGTCTCATATCCTGGAATGAAACACGAAGAAATGAAAAAAGAAGCAGCAGTGGCTGAGTAAAGACCATGACAGGATATGAAAATCCGGATTTTTTTTGCTTTTTTTTATTTTTATAAGCAAGAAGTGACATTTGTAACATCAGGTCTGCAGTGGAGGGAATATCAAGTCTTGGATGATAAAACTGTTCTTCCTTTTTGCTAAAGTTCTTCACTCAATATTGCCAGAAAACAGTGTGATTTCTAATGTACTCTAACAAGACAAAAATCCATATATATATATATATATATATTTAAAATCTCCCCACCCCTCCTAGCCCCCGTAGCTTTGTGTGCTCTTAACACCAGCAGTGACTTGAGGGAGTAACAAACAAAACTCGAGAGAAAGTGCTGCATGTTCTTCAGCACCATCTACTGGCACTTTCTCTATCCACCACTTGAGCATCACATCACCTACAGGCCTTGAATCACCGCAGGAAACAAAACAAGTAAACCCTGCAGGACACTGGCTTGGCAGAATTGGTGCTTAAATCGATCTTTATTCTTAGAAGAAACACGGTGCAAATCAGTCACCTTAGAAGCTGTGCCACCAAGGTAATGGTCATACATGTCCCCTAAACAAAGTGTAGCAGAGGCCAGAGACAGAAAGAAGACTCTGGGAAAAAAACTGTGATGAGATATTAATAACCAGTCATGAGTTATTATTATTAATCTCTCTGAATATTATTTTTTATTATTAATATTAAAAAATTCGGGGGAAATTCCCTCAGATTCTTTGCATTTTCGGTCGACAGGAAATATTTGCACAAAGGATATTTATTAACACAGAATTAAACAGTTTAAACAATCAGAACTTGGAACAATAGGAATGCAAAACAGGGAAAATTCTAAGTGTGCTGCAGAGGCTTAGCATCAACCCTAGCACATGGGACTCACAATGCCTTGGATCCCTGAGCAAGTTTCCCATATAAGAACGCTTCCAAAACTCACTAGAATGATCCTGCGGTAAAACACAAAATATTCCAGGCAGAGGGGGAAGAGAGAGAGAGTTGCAGAGAGCTGCTGCCAGTGTAAGCTGCAAACACATAGCCACTGCGATTCCCAGATAACGAGCCACACTAAGGGGTGCTGCTTCCTGCTGTACAGGGAAGGCTGTGTTGAAAAGAGGATCTCTGAAGAAAGGCCTCGGCTTCTAAATCACCCCCCCTTAAACAGACCAATTTGAGAGTTAAACTGGCCAATAGGCATTTAGCATCTTTGTACTGCCCATCCTTGTACTTGTAAAGCTTAGTGCCTTGTGTGCCCACACAGGCACCTTGAGGAGCTGCACCAGACACCTGATGCGTGGTGCTAAGTTTCTAGCCCCAAGGCTTTGCTTTTGCTCAATCTACTTCAACTTCCGGACCCTGAACAGAAGAAGGACTAAGCGAGGGTTTAAACCAGCCTGGCAGGATTTATGCCTACCAGGACAAAACCACAAGTTAATTGAAATACAAGATGATGTTATCTGGACATGGAAAAAAAATCTAAAGGAAATTTATAAAAATATTAACCTGGAAAAGAGTTTTTGGAAACAGAGATGAGGGACAGCATATATTTAATGAGATCGGTGCTTAAGAATGGTGTTCTTAGAATCATAGAATCAGTCAGGGTTGGAAGGGACCACAAAGATCATCTAGTTCCAACCCCCCTGCCATGAGCAGGGACACCTTACACTAGATCAGACTGCCTAGAGCCTCATCCAGCTAGGCCTTAAACACCTCCAGGGATGGGGCTTTCACCACCTCCATGGGCAACCTGTTCTTGAAGAGACTTGGGCTGTTATCCTCAAATTTTGCAATACTTCTGTTTAAATAAAAAAATTATTATGAGGGAGGGATGACTGTGTTTTTTAAAAAGACAAGTTCTGACTCATTTGACTATGTGGTGCTTCATTCTCCTGCCATAGCAGAGATCTGGAGTTGGGTTGATTGACAGTCTCTACTGTCTTCAGAAACAATGACATGAAAACAAAAACAGAATTTGGAGCACACCTCAGAAACACTAAATCAGTGCAGCTCACTGACATCAAAAGCACTTACTGATTTGCTTCAGAGACGCTACTGTTTGATGCCTTTTCTGCCAGTGGAATAAACCCAAAATGAAGCACAGCCACCAAATAAGCCCTAAAATATATTCAGTATGTCAAATGGGGTTCAGTGAAAAATTTCAGTATCCATTTTTTTTACAAAAGATGGTGTGCCAAAGGCATTCCATGAAGTCACAAATAAGCCATTCCTGGCGTTTCAGAACACAAAATAAGAGGAAAATGGTGTAACAGAACATGCTGCACACATGTTGGGATAAATACTCATTAAGCCTGTTTTTTTTCCCCATTGTTCTTGATTGTTTATCTACAGCTCTGTCTTCAGAGATTTTTAACTGTTCAGTGAATTAGTAGAGAGAGAAAAATACATTTTCCTCACCATGGAAGCTGACCTCAAAGCCATCCAGTCCAACAAAAATCCATTGATAGAAGGTTTCTATACACAACGTTTCCTTCTTTAAAACTTTCTAATTAGCATTATACTTAATTGCGACATCAGAAGTACATTGATAAAATTAGCTCATTGCAGTATAGCTTTGCAGTGTCTCTTTGACAGTAACACCTTCTGAAAGATGTTTCCAAGCTGTAACCTCGGCCTCAGGAGAATAAAATTAAGCGACAAAGCTGGTGAGGGGCCTGGAGCACAGCCCTATGAGGAGAGGCTAAGGGAGCTGGGGTTGTTTAGCCTGGAAAAGAGGAGGCTCAGGGGTGACCTCATTGCTGTCTACAACTACCTGAAAGGAGGTTGTAGTCAGGTGGGGGTCAGTCTCTTCTCCCAGGCAACCAGCAACAGAACAAGGGGACACAGTCTCAAGTTGTGTCGGGGGAGGTATAGGCTGGATATTAGGAGGAAGTTCTTCACAGAGAGAGTGATTGGCATTGGAATGGGCTGCCCAGGGAAGTGGTGGAGTTGCAGTCCCTGGAGGTGTTCAAGAAAAGACTGGATGGGGCACTTAGTGCCATGGTCTACTTGATTGGATAGGGCTGGGTGATAGGTGGGACTGGATGATCTTGGAGGTCTCTTCCAACCTGGTTGATTCTATGATTCTATGATTTAGTGTCAGTGCTTTCTTGTGCTGTTGTTGAAAACATAAATGTTTCCAGTTGCTAAACACAGAATTACTCAGTTACTAGCTGTAGCTAGAGATTCCAGCAACCTGCAGTTCCCCATGAATTCTACAAACTTTTGAGTTTTGTAAACCTTTTTGGAAGATTGTAATTTCCAAAGGAAATGCAAGTACCTGTGATGTCTTCCAACGTTAATGCCTTCAGCTCTGATAGAAATGGCCAGATCTGTTCAACATAGCAGAAGTGAGGTTAAGAAGTCAAAAGGTTGAAATGAGAAATGCTGGCAATGTTCTTTGAAAAGGCAATAGAAAAGGAATGGGCAAAGGTGGATTTGTAAAAAGTAAGAATGATAGGAAAATTGCCCTCAAAATTGATTTTGAAACTGATGTAGACCAAACAGTTTATTATTTATATACTTCTTTAGAATGACTAAAAGAAAACACTTGACCGTGCTTTTGGGGATATTAAACATCCAACAGGATCCTCCATTGCAATGTAATTTTATGATGTTTCCAAATATAGTCATGTTAGCAACCATGAGCTCAGAAAGTTGCTATTGTACTTAAATGAAGATGAGAAGTTGGCAATGTATTATTCCAGATGGCTTTCAGACAGGTCCAGGATGGCCAGATAGAGCTGAATAGTGTTTGGCTTGGTGAATTGCTTGTAGATTTTGCAAGATGTTGATAGTATCACCCTTCTGGCAAAACACAAACTACTTGTTCTCATTTCTAAGAAAGGAAAGCCTTGACATATCTTTGTCATAGATGAGAGAGAGTAGAAATGTGCACCAAACCATTTCCTAGTAGTATCTATAGCTGAGGTAGAACAAATTCTACAGCTTAGGGATAGAAAAATAAAACAATGAAACTCCACGGCTGGAATGCTGGAGCTGGAACTTGGCTGGAACTTGCAGATGTAATGATAATCACATCTCCTTCTAAGGGCTGCAACTCAGTGTGTCCATCAGTGTTACCATTTGATTTTCCAGCACAATTCAAAGTGCTAATTCAAAACTACCAAGTCTTCCATCCTCCACAGACCTAACATTAAAGGAAGGTGTTATTCCTTAGAGCAGAATCAAAAACAGCTCTGGAAGACTCTGTGAGTTAATATTTGAGCAGATAGCCTGAGGCAGCAACAGAGTTTAAGCTCCTATCCCCTTTCCACTATGTGTTTTACACATGGCACATGCTAATACCAGCATAATACGTTCTGTACATAAGTGCTGAGTAGCAAAGCACAGAATAAAATTAAGGAAGAGTAAAACACACCTCCCACAGGCATGTGAGGGACAGGATTTTTCCATGAGTATCAATAAACTTGTCCAAGAACTACAAAGGAAAGAATGTGACTTCCAGTTAACAAGGTGAAAATCTTTATAAATAATCCAGTGCTGGACTCCTACCATAAGTTTGCATGGGGATATCTGTGCAACTGGAAGATGCACAGGCAGAAGGGAAAGGACTCCTAGCCTACCTGATCCTTGTCCCACGCTAGGAGCCCAGCCAAACCAGGATCTCCTCATGCCCACAGCTGCTCTGTGGTAAGGCCCGCACAGAGGTATTTACCCTCCTGCCCCAGCCCGTATCTGCAAGCAATTAGTTGTGATCCACAAGCATGAGAGTGCAGGTCTCTGACCCCAGTGCAGAGTCTGCTTCATACACCCCTTCTGAGGACCTCACATGCTGTCAGTGATGAACAGTGTAAGCTACTTCCACTGCTGCAATAGTCATTGAAAAGATGGGGAACTCTAAGAGAAGACTCTGTTCTGAGAAAGAAAATTGTGTTATAATAGTAGTGAAGTAACCATGGTAGCAGCTGTATTCTGTATCACTTCAGCTCTGTTTCAAATGTGAAATAGTGGATGACCCTCCAGAAGAAATGAGCAGAATCAAGCATTCAGCTGCCAGTTTGCAGAAGGCCAGTAAAGTCCAAGTTTCTGGGTAATTCAGCCACACTGTCTTGCTGCAAGGTGCCTTAATTGCAGCTGCATTCTAGTGACAGATATGTTTTGTTGTAGATAGTGGTTGAGGAGATACTGTTGGGAGAACTTGAAAAACTGCCTCTGGGAAGAAAATGAAGTTGGAAATTTGTATTTTGAAAGATGAGTAAAAGTCTAGGTCTGGACTACTTGTAGGGTATTCTGTGATCTTTGCTAGCTGGGATTCAAACAACTATTATTCACTGAGTAAGTTTCATCTAGCAATTTTGCTGTTCAGCACAGCAATATATCCTTCTGTTAGGCAGCAGGATCCGCCCCAGTTTTCAACAGTCCCACATGTCCTCCTGCTCCAAGGCAAGGGAGCCATCTGAGGCTCTCTAAGGGAGTCAATAAAGAGTGTATGTAATATCTGCTTCAATCAACAGTGCTATCAAGTGTGATTTTATGAAGCTGCAGAATATTCAATAGCATTGCCTATTTATGCTTTAATGAACAGACCATTTTACTTTAGAAGGCAGCTTACAGGCACAAAGAAAATTGAGTTGCTTACAGTCACTGAAACTGTGCTGTAATATATAGTTTAGTCACAGTATACATTATCTCTTGCATACACCATATACAATAGAACTATAAAATAAGCTACCTAATGAAAATTTTGTCTTACCTGCAATTATTTAATTTATTTAGAACAATATTTGGGGGAACACAGAAGTCATTCATAAAGAATAATCCTTTTGTGGAAATGAAGAGTACAGTTGCCATACTTACAGAAAAATTGCCTGCAGTTAAGTAATAGGGTACAGGACACCAGAGCTCAGCAAATACTGCTGAGTGTATTAGTACTAGTGACTGTTTGTGCTGGTTTGAGGCTAATTGGAATATTTTAATAGAAAAAATTACACTATAGGCTGTGAAAGGAAAACATGGTGATGTCTTCTTCACTCATAGGTTTGCTGAGATGTTTAAGAGAAGAACCCAAAACATAGATAAGACAGTCTGTCTGTAGGGGCACAGTGTCTTGGGTGGTCTAGCTTCTGGCTCCTCTTTGCTGATTAATCTTCACTAACCACTTTTCTTCTAACCCCCCTGGCTGATCCTCCAATCTCACCTTGTGCATAAGGCAAACCCTGGGGTAAGGTACAGGGGTGGGGAGAAGGTGGAAGGGTGGTTGGGAGCCCCTCCTGGGGTCTCTGGTTTCTGGGAGGGGAGTTGTGTTTCTGTATTACCTTTAACTTGTCTATTTCTGTAACTATTCCTGTCTATAGTGTATATCTCTGCTTGTACATTGTGCTGAGCTGCAAACAGAGCTTCAGTCCTTAACTTCCAGCTGGCTGAGTTCTAGTCTGGGTCATTTTACGAAGTGTGAGGGGTGGGGAACTCCCAAACCATCACAGTGTTTCAGGTTGATGATGCCTGTGAGTTACAGGAGATCTACATAAAATGTGCTCGTACACATAGCTGAAGCCTTAAAAAACTATGATTAGAAACACCATCCGAGCTCAATCTTTTGTTTGTTTTCAAGCAGCCTATCTAGCATACAGCTAGTGCACACCAACACTAGTGTGTCATAGCAAGTGATCAAGACAATTTCAGAGAATGATGAATTCAGAGAATGCTTGGTTTTGTTTTTATTTCCTAGCTACCTTTAAAGATTGGGGGTTTGCCTTGCTCTTGAATATGCTTCATTAACTATGAATAGAAGCTTTATTGCCTATGTTTCATTAGCTATGAATCAGAGTTCTGAGTCTCAAAGGGATGACAATCTACCATTTGCTAAGCGTTAAAATAAAATGAAAATATTACTCTAGGAAAAAAATAAAATCAAAAACCAAACCACAAACTAGTATTGCATTGTTCCAAGACTACTGCAAGATCCCAAAGCACTTACTCAGCAAAGTGCTATCTAAATTGTCAGAAGCAAAAAAAAAAAAAAAAAATCTTCTTGTGTGTTTCTGCTGAGCATTTCCAAAATTACACATTTTTTGTTTTGTTATTTTTCTAGAGAACTGGAAAAATGTGTGCAACAGTGGGAGCTACCCTGCTGAGCTAGGTGAGTAAGGAATCTTTGCCAGACAAACTTGCTTATTCTTATTATACTGAGGTAATAACGATAATTATACTGAGGTAATAACAACTCTTGCTAAGTGAAGAATGAAAGACTTTCAGAGATATTCAATAGATTTTAATAGTGAAGTAAGAGCACGTGAGTAAGTTTTAATGATGTTGGACAGATTTGACTTCAAAGAGTGGGTGTACTGAGGTCATTTAATTAAAAACTTTCAGAATACTTGGTTAGAATATGCTCTTGACTGGTTATTAGCCAAGTTAAGGCCTAGATGGGCAGTCTGCATACTTTTGAAAAGACTCTTCTTGAAACAAACCTGTAATGGAAATGCTAACGGTTGAAAAAAATCAATCAGAAGGATGATATTTCTCACTGGAAAGAGGAGAGGATCTTCTGTCAACCCATGGCTACTTCTGTATGTATCATAGTTTTATCTGAGAAAATAAGTTCTGATAAGATCCATGCAGCTCGAGTGCAGACTGGAGAGCTACATGCCAGTTAAAGGGCTGCCTTCCCTGAGGCAGGAAATGAAGAAATCTGAGCAGATGTAGTTGGCTAGGAATGTAACTGGTGAGGTATTCTGATAGAGACTGGGAGAAGATGACATATACTGCAAACCAGAATCATAGAATGGTAAAGCTGGAAGGGACCTCAAGGACCATCTAGTCCCAACCCCCTGCCATAGGGTTACCAGAAGGGTACAGGCAAATTTTCTACATATAACAGATGTGTCTCTCATCCTGCTAGCTGAGGCAAGGAAAGAGGATACTGTATTTCTTAAATCAAGGTCTTGTGTCTCTGTTTTACCTAAAACCATACTCTGAGCTACAGCAGTCATCCACTGCATCCTAAGCAGAAGCTCTCATTTTATTCCAAAAGTTTTGTTTTTAAAAGGTGCTTTCAGATGGAGATTTTTATGGGCAAAATCGCAATGCTGTCTCTAGAGAGCTACTTTCTGTTACTTCCTGAGCAGTGCAGTGGAATCTGCATCCTGTGGAGCACCTCGTAAGAGTAAAGACAGGCCAAAGGCAATTGGGAAGACAGACACAGCACAACTCAATAAAGATAGGTATTTATGCAGTGCTGTACACAGCATTAACTAGAGAACATGGATTTATATTAAAGAAGATGCAAAGGCCAGGAGATGCTATAGGAGATTAGTGCCTATGACAAGGTCTCAACCCTGTTCAGAGGCTAGGAGTGGTTAGATTCACTGAAGGCAGTAGCAAAGCAGAGTGAGAAGAAATGTGAAGGTAATCCAGAAGGCTGTTCTGAGTAATGTAGCAACTGATGGTTTCAAGTCTGCATGTAAGACAGAAGACTGGAGTAATGCCATCTGCTTAAAGATTAACTGAGCTCGTCCTGCTAAGCAGGTCTGCAGTTGGATTAGCAAATTTCGTGTGCCCCTGGACTTGCATGGTAGCTAGGCAAAGAGTGCAGTGCTTGGCTGACTCAGGGCCAATACACAAGCTTCTGAAACAGTCAGAAACTGAGTTCCAGCAGATCATGGCTTGGTGTCACACAAGGTCCTGGAAGAGGTATAAACCAGAGAACAATAAACACAAACTATATCTGTGAAATGTTCATCAAGAAACATATCAAAGCAGATTATGATTATCCAGAGAAGGGCTAGTACATCAAAGAGCAGCTTGGCTTTCTGAGGACTTGTTGAGTATGTGATCTTTGGTGGCCTACTTTGTGGGAGACAAAAAAATTGTTCAGAAGAAAATACGAAGTGATATTTTCAGACAGTTCAGTGAGTCCACAGAAGCCATTTGCGGCTATGATTTCTCTCATATTCTTTTACTGCATTTTTCTGTTTCAACAAAAACTTAGGTTCAGTGTCCACATGTGGTGAAGTGCAGATGTGCTGGAGAGGAGAGGAAGTTCCTTTAAAACTTGCATGTTGAAAAACTTCATGCACTGTGAACTTAATTTCTCCTTAAACTAAACATATATCTGTGTACATTTAAAAAGTGCTGATTTTAACTGTTGGGGGGGTTTTTTTGTTGTTTTTTTTTTTCTGATCTGGGAACTCAAAGAGCAGTCATCTGAACAAATTTTCACTCTTACTGAGCTATTATTACACCTTAGAGACCTGAATAGTTCCAGTGTGTGAATTTGAAGGTAATTTGACAAGGCATGTGGAATCTAAAGTAGCAGTTGTGTAGATAGTTCATTTTCTGGCAAAAAAAAAAAAAGTCTCAGAGTATAATCCAATCTGAAATGCTGACCCAGCAGCAAGGTGCCACAAAAATTTCTTTCCAAACATTGCGGCATCTGTAAATGCCAGGAAAGTTCACAGAAGTTAAAGAATGTGATTGAGATGTTCAAAGCAAGAGCCTGAATTCTACTTCAAGTTCTGGTGATGACAGTTTCTGGTATGTCTACAAAGGAAAAGAAAAGTTGAGTTGTTATATGGTAGGTCTATCTTGCAAGCATGGGTAGCAATAACAGTGAAGACTCAAAAATCCAACATATTGGACTGTGGCAGCATCTATAAAAAAAAAAAAAATCCAAGAATCTCATCCATGTATTCTACTCTCAAGCATTTCTCAAAGGACCAGCCACTGATTCATTTCTGTCTTTCGCCCTTGCCTGCTGATGCTAGCCTGTGTCTTACAGCACAGCCTGCAGTCACATTCACTCCTTTGTTGTGATGGTTGCATCACAGAGGGAATACTTAGGTATGTAAACTTAGATATCCAAAAGACAGGAAAATATTTTAATTTAATTTTGATAGTTATCTGACTATGACTGACATGCTCTGGAAAATGAATTATGTGTGCTAGTCTGGGGTGGGGGGCACAGCTGTGCACTCCCATGCTCTTTCCCATTACCTCTGTCTCAGTTGATGCTCTTTGTAATCTCTGGGTGGCTGTTGATGTTGGTAGATGAAAGAGTATTTCAGACTGAGCATGCAGAGATGAGGAAGTGTAATGCAAATGGATAACAGAAATAAAAACTAGGTAGTTGTTATAAAGTAATAGCTGGAATTTATTATCTATAAAACTCTCTCACCACATCTAAAACAAGGAGTGTTTTGGAACACCTGTGCTTTGCAGTTGGAAGCTCATTTGAGCTGGAAAATTCTTCCTCTGGAGGCAATTTATTACCTGCGTAACGAATGCTATTCAGTTCAGCGTGTAGCATACCAAGGTTTGGCTACCAGTTTCACTCTTTCAACACAAAGAGTGCTGCCCCTTTACTCTGCTCTCGTCAGACCCCACCTGGAGTACTGTGTGCAGTTCTGGAGCCCTCAGCACACAAACGACATGAAAGTGTTGGAGCGGGTCCAGAGGAGGCCACGAAGATGCTCAGAGGGCTGGAGCAGCTCTGCTATGAGGACAGGCTGAGAGAGTTGGGGCTCTGCAGCCTGGAGAAGAGAAGGCTTTGAGGAGACCTTAGAGTAGCCTTCCAGTATCTGAAGGCAGCCTACAGGAAGGCTGGGGAGGGACTATTTACAAGGTCTTGCAATGACAGGACAAGGGGCAATGGGTTTAAACTGGCAGAGGGGAGATTTAGACTGGATGTCAGGAGGAAGTTCTTTGCAGTGAGGGTGGTGAGGCACTGGAACAGGTTGCCCAGGGAGGTTGTGGATGCTCCCTCCCTGGAGATGCTTAAGGTCAGGTTGGATGAGGCCTTGAGAGAGCTGTACTAGTAGGAGGTGTCCCTGCCTATGGCAGGGGGGTGGAACTAGATGATCCCTGAGGTCCCTTCCAACCTTACCATTCTATGATTCTGTAAGATTATTCAGGGTCCTTTTCCAGGGCTTATTACCAAAGCAATTGCAAAAGTTACATTTGCTCACAGCTAAGACGACTGCCTCATTCCTGTCACTGAGGCTCTCTTAATTAATGGTTTCTAAAAATTTCAGTCTGCATATAACAAAGAGAGAGAGAGAGACCACGATATAAACAGCAATGTTCCCAGTTCCATACAAGCCTCTGTTCCTGATTTAGACATGAGTGGTGAGAGGTGGATCTATCTGGATTTTTTTCCTCCACCCTGTAGTTTTTATTTTAGTTTCTTTCACCAACTATTCAAGGGAAAACACTCTTTCCCCAGGTTCTCAGCATGGACAACAGGAGGTATGAAAGTCCTAATACATGACAATGCTGATCAAATCTCTATCCTATACCATTACCTCATCCATCTTTGAGTTTTCCTTTCCCTCCTGGCTATGGCTTCAAAAAGCATTGTCTTGCTGCATGGAGCTGCTGGCATAATGTTGCTCAAGACCAGCTCACAGCAGGGATCACAGCCCTGCTCTGAAGACAGTGATGGAAGCCACCCTGACTGGGGTACACCTCCTCATGCCTGAGGTGGACATCAAGTGATTTAGTTTTACCACACTCGGCATTGTTTTCTGTGTTGCCTTTTGACGCTGGTCTCCCACTCCCCAATGAGGGCTGCCTTTGTAGCCCTAATCTCTTTGCATGCTCTTTCAGGTGCAGAGGTGGGATTATTCTGATTTCCACCACTAGCCTTGATGGATCAAGAGCACTTATCCAGGCCCAGAAATTTCCCCACAGTTCAGACAAACATTTGGGATCAATACACAAAACGGCTAAATGATTTATCCTAAGTTATCAAAGAAACTGATGGCACAGTGGGGGTTTAAACTCTCAGTTCCAATATCCTGGGTAGATTCCATAAGTTACTTATTGATTTCCCCTTCTTCTGTGTTCATATTACTGCTGAAGGGAAGAAAGCAGTGCTGGGGCTGCTTTTCCACCTTACTCATGTGATGGGTGCTCCTTCACTAGAACCTCATCATTACCTCACATACCCCTACACAGAGCAAAGCTCTTAGATAAACTTCTTGGCATTTAGTGACTAAATATCTCTGTGCATTGTACAGTACTCTTGTGCAATGATGTAAACGTTGGTACACATTTTTTCTCTTATGAGCTTACCTCCAGCAAAATGAGAAATTGCAAGGAGTCTGAGTGCTCCGAATGCAGGCTTTGCAGGGAATTCCTTCCGTTTCTCCCAGTAAACCCTTGGCAACAAAGTTATTTTCAGATGTCCCCAAAGAATCTTTTCATCACATTGTTGAGATCATGAATAACAGTTTTATTGATGAGAAATGTTGTCAGTCACCTGATCAGCAGCAAGGAAAAATTCAAGGGCACTATTTTTTGGGCAGGTCATTCAGGTATTTTTTTTTTCCTCACCAAGAAACCTTTAAGCTTCACTCCGGCACACATGAATGAATTGTGCATGAATGTACACATGAATGTGCAGCCCTTTGCCAGTGCCAAGACTGCTCTTGTCCAGTTCTATAGGTGAAAGGATGAGGAATCTACAGATCTGCTTTTTATCTCACACTGCAGGCAAATTTAAGATTTAAGACACTGACTTGCTGTGCTCTAGCTTAGGTTGGAGCTCAGCAGGCAGTCAGCAGCTGTACCTAAACCTCATGATCACTTGAGGCAGCATTTTAGCCCTGAACGCACTGAGATAACCACGACACTAGCACATGTGACACTTTTTGGTGTCACTGTTACCAAGATAGTAAATACAATCAAAGTCCTGATCTGGATTTTAACACCTGCAGCTAAAGACCACACTTGCAAGAGTTTCATCTTTGAGTATTGAACTAATCTCTGTTACTGTGGCTAGAAGTTTGGTTATTTTCAACAGGTTCTGTATATCAGGTTGTTCAGAGCCATCTGGATCTTCCATGCATTTTTCAAAAACTGGGCCAGGGTCTTATTTTTCAGAACGTGAATATCTGATCCACTGCAAAGTTACTGGCACACATTATGTTTAATACAGAAGGGCTGGACTGAAGACTTCTTAATACTGCTAGTACTTCATTTGTACTCAGCAAAGTACAGCAGGCCCTGCTCCTCTGTCAGCTTGCTCTTTACTTCCAACAGGATTGCTACAGTCTAAGAGCACTAGTCAAAATAAATGCAGTTAACAGAACCTAGTCCACCATGATCAATTTATTAATAACATTTTAGACTTAAGAGTACAAACTTTCAAATGTAATTCAGGTGTGATTACAATTCTCGCAACACCAAAGTTTGGATCCTGTACATTATATGTGAGAGATCATCATGGTGGATTTACTTGAAATGAAAAACAAAAACAAACAAAAAAAAGGTGCTTTAAAAAAGTTTTGTGCGCTTCTCTACACTTTACTTTGGATTCCCCTTTAAAATTACTATTCCATTGCAACCTCATTGCTGAAAACAGCTTTTATCTTTCATTTGCTGTACATGCAAAGGACAACTCAGAAAAAGGAAAGATGGAAGCTGCTTTTAAAATATGTTGCATTTGAAGCTGAAAATAAACAACATGTATGGCAGCTTTGGCATTACATCACCTCACAAAGAGGTGACATTCAGCCTTGAAAGCAGCTGAATTCTGAGACAATAACTAAAGTCTACTAGAGGAGCTGAATAGTTATTTAAGTAGTCTACAAGAGGAGCTCAATGGCTATTTACTAAATTTCTGGGTGGCAGACACTCCATTGTTTCCTTTCAGTCAGCCTTCCCTGACTCTTTACCTATCTCACATATTTAGAAGATTATCTACTGGTAAATTTGATGCAAAAAGTGGCATAGAGTTTTATTTTGCTTTATTTTAAATAAACTTCTGAGTGGTCTTACTGAAAATGGAATAAAGCTGTCTGACTTTTAAGCAAGTGTTCAGACAGTTTAGTTTCGCTACTGTGTGCAGTTCTGGAGCCTTCAGCACAGGAAGGACATGGAAGTGTTGGAGTGGGTCCAGAGGAGGCCACGAAGATGATCAGAGGGCTGGAGCAGCTCTCCTATGAGGACAGGCTGAGAGAGTTGGGGCTTTTCAGCCTGGAGAAGAGAAGGCTCTGAGGGGACCTTAGAGTAGCCTTCCAGTATCTGAAGGCAGCCTACAGGAAAGCTGGGGAGGGACTATTTACAAGGTCTTGCAATGACAGGACAAGGGGCAATGGGTTTAAACTGGCAGAGGGGAGATTTAGACTGGATGTCAGGAGGAAGTTCTTTACAGTGAGGGTGGTGAGGCTCTGGCACAGGTTGCCCAGGGAGGTTGTGTCTGCTCCCTCCCTGGAGGTGTTCAAGGCCAGGTTGGAGGAGGCCTTGAGTGAGCTGTACTAGTGGGAGGTGTCCCTGCCTCTGGCAGGGGGTTGGAACTAGATGATCCTTGAGGTCCCTTCCAACCTTACCATTCTATGATTCTATGATTTCAAAATAAAATCTGTAAACACCGTTTGACTGACAGTGCAGGCTCTTTGCGGTTCAGTTGTAAGGATTGCTTTTTTTTTTTGCTGCATTTACTAAACAATTTGTTTCAAGAACCTAAAATTTGTTGACATCAAGAAGAAATGTTCCAGCAGAACTGATTTTTACCTACTGCTTTGAAAAAACACTTCTTTTCAGAACAGCAAGGGAAGTGTTGCTCCAAAAGTCACAAAGTTGTTGTTTTTTGTTTTTTGGGGTTTTTTTAAATTTTCTTTACTACTTTTTGCCTCTGATTGTACATGCAGCTTCAGTGGGCACAGACTCAAGCCATAATAACCAGCACTGCTTTACATTTAGCAGGAAAGAAAATATCCTGAAAGGTGCCCCATTATAAGGGAATTGGAGAGTAAGTGTAAATATAGCAGAGGCTGGGCAGACCAACAAGAAATGTTTAACATTCCATGCTCTCCACAAAGGGCAGGTCAAGGAAAGGGAATGAGTGGCTGGGATGAAGCACATGCCACAGATATTTTTCAAGTACTGTTCAGCAGCTTATATCTGGTCACGTAAACATCCACAACAAACAGATCAGTCGTGTTTTTGAACCTGGCAAACCCCCTGAGGTCCTATATGTGCAGGAGATGAGTCTCACTATGCAAGGAGGCTGCAGTTGCAAGAATTTGCAGCCGTACATTTAAATTCATAGGCACAATTAATACTGAAAGCTGTACCCCAAGTGCCAGATGCTCTCAGATGTGACCAGCTAAAACTATTGTTTGCTCATGTCCTACTTAAACTTACAATTGTCAAGCTGTGTGTGCATTGAATGACTCTGGGCAAGTAGGAGGTGGAAGAGGTGAACTTACCAAAAGCTGTAACTCAGGGTTTAGAGGAATGCTTAAAAAACTCTTTATGGCAAATGAAAGTTATAAGGTGTTTATATAGACTTGAAGCAACTTGAAACAACAGATTTGAAACCATTTACATCTCAAGCCACACATGGCTTTGAATCCGTAAGGCTGTAATGATGTGAAAGTGCTATGAGACCAACATTAGGGTTATTTTTAGTTTATATTGATGTAACAAATACAATGTTCAACAGCAATTGTCTATGAAGATGTGAGTCTTCAGAAAGCTGCAAAACATTCAGCAGAGGTAAAATGTTTCTATGAACTAAACCTTCATCCCTTACGAATGAGGAGCTACTCCATTGTCAGAACTGCCATACCTGTGAGTAGAAGCAAAAGCATGCTGCTGAAATAGCTACACTCAATAGGGGAAACATCAGCTGCAGTCTGCAAACCACAGTATGGAAAAGAGCACTGTCAAGGTGACAGATACCCATGAGGAACACATATGCTCACTTGCTTATCTGGAGACTATTTTGTTAACATCATTTGGCCTGCCAGAGTAGGATCATTGCCAAAAAGGCAAAGTCCTCTTCAGGTGTCCCATGAGTTCACACTATAGAACCATAGAACTGTTTCAGTCAGGACTGACCTCTAAGATTGTTGAGTCCAGCCATCAACCTAACACAACCATGGCCATTACATCATGTCCACATGTCTCTTGAAGATCTCCAGGGATGGTGACTCCACCTTCTACCTGGGCAGCCTATTCCAATGCCTGACCACTTTTCCAAAAAGAAATTTTTTGTAGCATCCAATCTAAACTTCCCCGGCACAATTTTAGGCCATTTCCTCTTGTCCTACTACATTATACTAAAGAGAAGAGATCAGCTCTCACTTCATTATAGCCTCCTTTTAAGTAGTTGAAGAGAGCAATGAGATCTTCACTCAGCATCCTCTTCTCCACACCAAACCCTCAGCTGTCCCCCATAAGACTTGTTCTCTAGGCCCTTCACCAGCTTTGTTGCCCTTCTCTGGACATGTTCCAAGACCTCAATGTCTTTCTTCTAGTGAAGGCCCCAAAACTGAACAAAGTGTACAAGGTGCAGCCAGGAGTACAACCACTTCCCTACTCCTGCTGGTCACACTATTCCTAATACAGGCCAGGGATGCTGTTGGTCTTCTTGGCCACCATATTCAGCAATGATCACCAAGGTTGTGTTGGTTGGCAAAATCTTTTATTTATGGGGATGGAGAGAGAGGCAACTGCACTAGGACTACAAATCTCAGCATTTAGGGACTGCAAAGGAACAAAAAGAACTGAACAGATTTCTTAACCCCACTCGGAAAGACTTGATAATGTCCTGGTTTAGCATTAATAATTGTCTAGGATACCATAAATTTTTGGATGCCACACTTGTAACTACAGCCTCAGTGCAGAAAAATGATGTAGCTCTACTACCTGGGACAGTCACAGTATCCATTATTCCTTTTTTTTCTTCTTTTTGTATTGGTTAGTAGTTAGTAGCTAATTTGTCTCACGTGCAGTTTGAAACCATTTTCTGGGTAGTCTGGTGATCCAGAGCAGTAAGATTCCTGGAGCTTGGGAGTTTTGCAGATGTGGGGGTTTTAATTTTATTTTTTAAAGACAGCAGGGTTCAGAAATATAGCTGGAGTTCATGAACCTACCCTTCCTGTAACTGAAACCTGTGTTTTAGTCAGAGTTGATTCAATTTTTAAAATAAATGTTTTCCTAGTTACAAGGAAAGCCAGTGCTATGTATAAGAGGTTGAATAACACCCTTGCAAAATCCATGTGTCATGGGTGGGTGGCCTACATACAGGATATGTACGTACACAAAATCTAGCTTAGAGTAAGCGATTTTTTTCCTCTCTCCCCATCTGTTCACTCCCGCCTACTCCCCTGCCATAATTTTTGTAATCTTTCTACATTTTTTACCCAGCTATCTGCATATCAGTTGCCACATATTTTAAAAATAAGTTTGTGGTAGTTATTTTCAGCTTCTCTAAATGGAAATTGAGCTTGGTGCTATTAGATTTCACCAACACAGAGTTTTTGTCCTGTTTCATTTTAAGTACAGTTTACTTTTCTTTCATGGAGCTGGGTGTCTGAACTTCAATTGCTGACATAAAAACAATGATAAGAGGTTTTCACTGCTTGGGCATGTCACCTATCCAGCCTGAGTTATGAACAGCACCTACTGTCTCCAAGCATGTGGAACACCAGATTTCTCTGCAGAAACCCAAATGTGGAGAGCAGGGACATGCCATGCTAATGTCTACAACTTACCCCTGGCAAGTGGGGAAAGACAGGAGCCTCTGTGTTACAAGTGCTCTCTAGTCTTTATGCCTGAGCCCTGCAGCCCTTTTACCCAGTAGAATATCACTGGTGTCCCATCAATCCCCAGGAAAAGCTCTTTGAGGACTGCAGGGTTTTTTGTTTCCTGGACTGTGGTCATACATATTGTATTAAATACCCATTCACACTGGGGAAAATTCCATGTACAGATTAAAGGCAGCACAATCTTAGATATGCAGTCATATGCCAAGAAAACACAGTAATTTTCTTTCAGAGAACCACAGAATTACGTTTTGCAATTACCCTATCCAATAGATAAATCATTAAAAGCATGTTAGGACATCAGACAGGAAAATGTAAACAAGCACACATAACAGCATCTGTTCCTGATCATGTTCCATTCTTTGATCTTTAGAAAGATGGCTATTAATTAGCAAGGTCAACACTAAGCTTTTTCTTGGTAATAATGCTCTTCTGAACCACCCAAATAATTGATAGTTTCTTGTAGTTTTGCTATGCTAAGCTTCTCTGGGAAGGATTCTTCAGATAAATGGGATAACAAAATTACCTTAATATAAACAGTTTTAAAGTTAGGCTGTGTCTGTAGTAGATAGAAGATCCATTTTATTGACAACCATGAGGGCTGAATCCTTTGAAATCCTAAATTAAAATGATCTCCAATCATACTGAGATTGTTGGTATTACAACTGAGATTGTAATCACTACTTGCAATGTGAGTATCTATCTGCTGTGCCACATTCCATCTGCAACATAAAAGGCACCAGATTAAAGGCTCCAAGACTGGTGAAACACTCCTGTTAATCTGCATTTTGAACTTGCACTATTGTCTGGATTGAAAATTTTTCATTAAACTCACTGGATAAACTGTAGAGTCTTACTGACAACCATGTCACTGGACCCCACAGTGGAATGCAGTACCAAGACACTGAGGATGGTCTCAAACCCAGCACAGGCAAATCCTAAAGCCTAGTGACAATCCAAATAGCAAGAGTAAAACCTTGGACGCATAGCATATGCTAGAGTTGGGTCACACTAGTCTCCAGGGTGCAGATTCTGATTCCACTTCTTCGGAACTCAGTGGCAAACAGGAATAAATTACACCTGCAATTCAACTGTGGGTCATAAAATTTTCAGGTAAAGTCTTTCTTGTTGACATGATAAAACCATGGACTGGTTTTTCAGTGAAAGTCAAAGCAACCTCTATGGAGGGAGTCTACAGAAGGAATGGGAAATGATCTTGATTTCTTCTAGTACTCACAACACAGCAATAAGCATTAGAAGCTCAGAGCCTGTGATTCCACCTCTCCCTGCCACAAGACACACTGAAGATAGTCTATGTAAATTTGCACATATTTTCAAGATAGGCCCAGTATGGCCCAGGCCCAGTATGGCCCAATGTACTTCGAGTTAAAATTGCCATTTCACAATTTGCAGGGGTAAGTGTTGAGAAAATCATGGACATACCACCTTGTCTAACTGCTAAATAGCTAAAAATAGCTTCTCCTTTCATAAAGGATATGTAGTCAAACACACAAACACTTCCTCCTACCTCAATCCAACAGATTCTTGGCATAATATAAGCCAATCTGACTCTCACGAAAAAGTGTGCAACAAGTTGGGCTATTTATCATTGACCCTCCATCTGCTTTGACAGAAAAACAGTGGGGAAAACTTTCCTTCACATACAAACCTTGCAGCCAGTGACTAAATGGCTGACTAAATGGTGAGAGAGGAGTCAAAACAATAAATGCAAGAGCTGCATGAGCATCTGTCTTTCAGGATTGCCTTACGACAACTGCAAAGAACTATGCCACTATCCTCATGTGTCATCATTACTTGCACAACTGTAATGTTGTATGTAAGAGAATATCTAAAGCACAGTCATTATTAATTCAATCCTTAGGCAAAATGCTGCAATGAAACCATGGCTACACCTGACTGGAAGAGCAGAAAAAAATATATGCAAACCCAGCTGTCAATAGCACATTGTCACAGTCACAGTGGTTGCATCTTTGAGAACTACTGCATTGGCTATTGTGAAGAGAAAGGTGTGATACTTTTATGAATGATCCCCTCTGTTCCTTAGCACACTTTGCAGAATGATAAGATTATGTCCCAGTTTAGATTTGTGAACTGGCCTACAGATTTCATCCAGGTTTTCACCTATCAGTGGGTGCACTGGACTCCAGAAAGTTTGTAGCTGTGTTTCCATACTGAAACATTTGCATAATGTGCTTGATTTGGTAAGGAAATGAGGTATGTAAATGCCTCAGTAACCTGAGCTGTACTTGTTCAAAGAACCTATCTGGAAACAAGTGAATGGTGGTAGGAGTTTAATTGGATTTTTGCAATGCATAAGTAGCACAGACAAACTCGAGCTTTAGGCCATAACTAGATACTGAGCTGTACCTGACTTTTGAGTCTTTACTGACCTTTAAAAGAATTGAGATGTGTCAATTTTCTAAGATGTTACTTTTCTCCTCATCCTTCTCTGTGCCTTTTGTGTAGCCCTACAAACTACTCTTAAAAGAGTCCAGAAACGGAGAAGCAAAACATTGCCAGCTCAGAGTGCTATTGGTGCTATCCCTGCAGCAATGCTCAAGTGCATTACAAGTGGGAATGGAGAAAAAAACTTCTAATAAACTCCAGTTGTACTTGAAGTAAGCTCCCTCTGTGCTGGGGTGGAGGCAAGAGGTTCTTCTGTGGACCCAAGGCCTTAGTTTACAGTAACTGTGCAGGGTTACAACATGCAAATATGGTGTCTTCTTAGAACTTCACTGCTCTCCTCCTGTCTGTGGCTTATAGGCAGAAGGTGTATGTTTGGTCCTTTACTGGGACTCTTAAATCTGCATCTCCCAAAGGCTTTTTTTTGCTGCCTAGGAAAAAGGAGGCAAATAGGCAAAAGATGTAGGGAAGTATTTGGAAGACTGGAAATCCCTGTAGTTCTTTCTCCTAGCTGTAATTTTTCACACTTCTATCAAGTCCCTAGCAATAACTAACAACAGGGACTTGCCTGTATCCCCTTCTGCCTGAAAGATAAGTACTGAAAGCAGATGCTAATTGTATGCTTCCAGAGAGAAAGCAAAAGAGCATGTTGGGGTGAGCCAGGACATATTCCTGCTGCTGTGCAAGGAAAAATGGCATTTAGATACGGGGAAATTTGTCTGTGGTTAACTGTGGTTTGCTGGGGGCAGGGGAAGGGTATGCATGTCTATGCAAAAACTCACAAGCACCACCCTCAAGTATTTTAAGTCTTGAAGATGAAACTAGTGATTACCTACTGTCTAAGTTGTTAGAAAATGACTATTCGATGCTACGCTGGGACAAGCTGAACTCAGTGACAAATAACAAATGGAATAATAAATAGAATTTTATGTGTTTCTTTGGAAGTATAAAAATTGCTACAAATTACATACTGTTAAACGAAGACATGAAAACTTACTGGAAAACAGAGGGTGGCAACACTTAGACAAAAATGCAAATGTCACTCTGGTGCATATATTTTTATCAGAGGGAAATCAATGCCTGTGAAAACACCCCAGACAAGAATGCCTATTAAAAATGAAAACACTCAAGGCAAGAATTTATTACCTTACAATTATTTTTTTTTTTCACTGTATTCTCAAACATCCAGTCAAATGATAGGAATTCAGTGCTCTGGATCCCAGTCACCCTTCTTTCACAGCTTGACTATAAGCACTGACAAGGAATCAGGACAGCATTTTACACCTCAAGTTAGATAATTTTATAACTAGGCACCTAACCAGCTAGCTAGCTTTGTTATCTTAGCTAACAAGCAAATGAACAGACTTCTTAGAAAAGTTAAGTGAAGTTGCTTCTTCAGGTTGACTTACAATGCTGTCTATAACCTTCCCACACCTTCAGGTATGTAGTTGCAGGGACTGTAAAACTTCTCTTGTTACATGGCATTGCATGCTGCAGTTAAAGCTCTTCATGCTGGAGCCAGGTTAATTAAGAAACAGTTTTCTGTCACTCTGCTGTGACTTATGTTCCTAACAGATCTGCAGCAACCTCTCATGTTTGAGTAACAAAAGCCACCTTAGAATGGTAAGTCTGTCCTCCTTGGTATGGTCATTCCTTGTCTCACCTGATGTAACTTATGTCTTTAGGCCATCTTTTTCACCTTTTGTACAAACATAATTCTTCTGAATAATGCTCTAAGCTGCTAATAAGATTGTTTATACAGACTGTAAGTGGTTAACGATAAGCAGAGCTAATTTTACAACCACTAAAAATTAAAATAACGGTTTCTGACATTCCTTTACAACATAAGCCTTCTGGTTGTGAGGTTTCTTTGTTTCAATGAACTGTCAGGTTCATGGCTAAATGTTAACATTATTCTCCAGTTCCAACCTCCAGACTGCAAAATCATCCAGTAATCTTTCCAGAGCAGACAGGACTCTGCTGTCAGGAAGAAGGCAGGTTTGAAGGAGGAGCAACTGAAGGCAACTCTCCAGGACTCTGCAGCAATTGGAAGCTGCCTTTGGTGGCCGGAAAAACAGTAGTAAGCAGCTACTTGCCACTGGTCAGAAAGTGCTCCTGATAACCAGCCTGCAGGTCTGTGGATTTGCATGCCATGGTGTAACCATCTATGGAAGAAAAAACCATCATGAAGAGATGCTTCTGTTTTCCTGTTATGCACTGTCCCACTGGGGCTAGGTGTGAAGGTGTAATCTGTATATTTACATTAATTCCTAAGGCCACTGTTCTCTGAATATTCACGCGATGTCCCTGGCAGGTCTAAAGAGAATCTCCAGTTGCTGTACCTGTGGACATTTTGGGGATAGTAGTCTGACTGGCTTATGCATGAAAAGATCAGGATAATTTGCTTCCAAACTTCTAGAAAACTGATGACAATTGTAAGGCTCAGAGTCAGCAGCACCTGTGGCATCCCACTGTGCTAAAGGTAGAGAGGGCTCTCTGCTGGTAGGGTCCTCTGGTATTTGCATATTGGTATATCTGTACTGTCCTGCTGCAGCTGTCAGGCTGATACCTATGGATGTGAGGTTTTGTTAATAAGGAAATTAGTTTTCAACATGATAACAAGAAGCTTGAAAATGTAAACCCTGAATGTAAAGGCAATACTTCTGTTTTTTTTAGATATAGAATTTTTAATCCAGCTTTTGGTGGATGCCCAGCAGTGGACTCAGTTTTACCCAGTTGCTTGGCATTCCCTGCAGATGTCCTGTCACTGAAGAGCAGTGCCCAACTTTGTCTCTCACCAGCGATGCTAGAGCAAGAGGATTTGGCACCATGAAGCTTATGTTTACACTGGCTGAACCATGGCCCTTTTTTGTGGCTCCTTCTCTCCTCTTGTGAATTATTTAAGTTTCCAGTGCCAGAAATAAGAAGATTGGGTGAGTGAAGGGTTTTGGGGCAAACGAAAAGGTAAGAAGAAGTGTCAGATGACAAAATCAGCAGAATTGGGAAGTGCGTGTAAGAAACAGAGAGAAGGAGGAAGCTGAGATATCCGGAAGGAGTGTAAGACTCAAGAGTTTTGTGTAGTGGAACCTCCAGCACTTCCAAGACAGAGGTCCCTCTAAGTTCTAAACAACACTATTTTTGTCTTGTTGCTATAAACCAATAAACAGGAAATGTCTAATAGCAATAAACAAAGGACAGGAAAAAGGAAACACCACTAATCAAACAGGAACACAGCCTGGGAACACAAAGAGGAACAAACAAGTTACATTTTGCCCCATTCACACTCAGAACTGACAATGACAGCAAGTATGACAAAGGACAAAAATGAGACAGTTGTGGTAGGACAGAAACTAAACCCAACATTATCAGAGACATTTTGTGGCCCTGTTTAATGCTAGGAAGGAGGGCAGGAGCTCTTGGCCTTCTACAAACTCTACCTGTGGTGTTACCTCTTACACAGGACAGTTTTACAAGCTTGTCTCTGTGAAACTGCAACTACCCCAGCTTAGCTCCATCTCTTGTCTTCTGTAAGCATGTTTGCATCAACAGAAAGAAGACAGGTGAATGTGAAAACACATACAACACTCAGCAGTTGCCAAAGCTAGGTTCTGCTCATGCTGGATGGAAAGTGAAAATACAATTTCTTTCCTTTTTATATACATTATATGTATGTGTGTATGGGTACCCTATTTCCAGCATTCATAGATTTTTCTTTAAGGCTAGGGAGCATCCTTTAACATGTCCTTTGCTTTCTTTTGTTATGTTTGTTCTGTGTTTTAGCCACAAAACCCTTTTTAGAAAACAAGCTGTTTATGTGGAGAAACTTTAGTCAAAAATAAGCCCTAGTGTTCTTCTGAATGTTGTTCCACAAAGTTCATCCTGAAAATAAAACTACTTCCCTAGAAATGTTCTGTTACAAATCATACTGGATTAGGATTCACTTAACGATCCCTTAACTTTACATTGCACCTAAACCACAAAGGTGAATAATGGAGAATTGTTTTGATTTCCTTCCTACATATTTACTTACTTAGTTTAATTTATTTACCAAAGGACTCATAATTGTATAGTGACCCATCCCTGCTACAATGGCAGCAGCAAGACTAATATCAAGTTTTGCTTGTATGAAACAACACTGGGGTCATGAGCAGAAATACAAAGTGTGGTGAGCAGGACAGCTCTCTGACACACAAAATACCACACACAGTTCATCATCAGAGCACATAAAGGTGTCAGCACGCATCACCAAATACAGCTGTGGTTTAAACCACTGGTAATTATAATGCTCAGACATATGGGTCAACTCTACAGTTTTACTAAAGTGGCATGTTTACCCTCAGGCTACAATTTGAACCCATCTCTTATCTGCTAAAACTTCTGATACTCTGGGTTTTTTTGCATACAGTAAGTGCTCAACACAAGATGAACATGAGGAATTTTGGTAATAACAGTACAGCATTCACACTGGCTAAGTGCATAAGCAAAGTCTGTATGCAGCCCATTTCTCCTCAGTATTATTAACAAAACTATTTAAAGTTTAATCAGTCTTTTCAGTTCTTGGCCAGGTTCTCATTCTGATGTCTGAATTAAAACAAAATGAAAAATCTCTAATGAAAAATTCCCTTAAGAAGGTTTTTTTGCTACTAAGCTGATACAGGTGCAATACCTCAGCTGGCTAAAACAAATTACTCTGGCTTTGAAAACCTGAGACATTTATTCTTAACTCCAAATTTTAAAACCTTTAAAAAGAAAATATTAGAAGTAGAAACCTGGGAGTAAAGTAAACCAAAGCCTGCATAAGTTAGTTTTGGCAAAACTAGTAAAGAAAACAGAACAAAATAAAAAATGATCAAGGGAAGGGAAAACCCACAAATATTTAGGCACTCAGCATAATTTTTTTTCAAAGTGAATTTTCACCAAAATATGTACATAAACTGAAAACTTTGTTAAAAACATAAAAGCTTGAAAGGATTTAGTGGACAGGGATCTTGTTTATTATGTGAGACTGTGATGTCAGTCCAGGTGGAGGCTATAATGAAAAGAGTTTCATGATTTTGATCCCGTTCCTTTGAAGGCTAACTCAACATCACAAACCTGTCACATCATACAACACCTGTTGGCAAGGGCATGGTTGCTGCCATCTAGAAAGTCCTAAGACTGCATGGACAGCACCTACATTGACCTATAAATCATCTGTGTGATACACAGGTTAAAATCTTTTGATGGTTATTATCAATAGTTTGGAAAATATGAAAGGCCAAGTTTTCCAGGAATGTACATGAGTCTGTCTGGAGTGTGAAAAATATTCTCCAAGTGTGAATGGGACCAGTGTTTGAACAAACATATACTTGGGGGGACCTGGCTTGCAGATCAGACCTGAGCACTATGCACGCTCTTGTCACATCATAGAATCATAGAATCATAGAATGGTAAGGTTGGAAGGGACCTCAAGGATCATCTAGTTCCAACCCCCTGCCATAGGCAGGGACACCTCCCACTAGTACAGCTCACTCAGGGCCTCCTCCAACCTGGCCTTGAACACCTCCAGGGAGGGAGTAGCCACAACCTCCCTGGGCAACCTGTGCCAGTGCCTCACCACCCTCACTGTAAAGAACTTCCTCCTGACATCCAGTCTAAATCTCCCCTCTGCCAGTTTAAACCCATTGCCCCTTGTCCTGTCATTGCAAGACCTTGTAAATAGTCCCTCCCCAGCCTTCCTGTAGGGCCCTCTTCAGATACTGGAAGGGGGCCACATTCAATGTGGACCATTTAAAAATAAAAGCAACCAGCACTTCTAGTAAATATGCTATAACCCCAGAATGGAGATCCAAACATCTCAAGAACTTCTTCACATGAGCCTGTTCCTAAAGAAATATACAGGAGGAGAAGGAGTAGGAGGGAAAGTCGTTAGTTTTACTCAAAGAAAAGGAATATTTTCTTTCATGACAGCAGGCTTGATATGCTGCCTTTGTTGGTGCCTGGGAAAACAAATGTAGGCAAATTCTCTGTTGATGCTGTCTATTATAACTTCACATGGGGTAGGAGAATTACAGTGGGCTTCCATGGAGGCTTGACCACCATACACTTAGATGGCTGTCACACACATGCACACACAAAATGCTGCCTTTACTCACTAAAGTGCACACACCACAAACTTAGCAAAGTACTTGCATTAAATGCAATCCTTTGATAAGGGATCTTTATTCTAATATTGCAGGAAACAAGTATGTCTCTTGTAAAGCATGCATTTCAGATTTCTAACTCAGGCTGTCAGGCAGGCTGGGAGGGGTACTCTTGTTCTCCCTCACTGCACACATTTTCTTTCAAGTCCCGCACTAACAGCACAGAGAGGACACGTTACTCCCAGTTTGTACATGGAAGCCTTGACAGACACTGGAAGGAGTCCTGGTAGTTTTCTGAAAGCTGAAATGCTGATTGTGAAGTCTGTGGAAGGTGCTGATGATAAAATTCTGGGTCAGATAGGTACCTAACTCTGTGCTGGCTGGCTGTATTTACATCTCAATATTCATCACTAAGTCCCTTCTCCTCAGTTTGACAAGTACCAAAAGCAAGTCAGCCCTTTTCACAGAAGAAGGTACTGTCTCATCCTTTATGAGAAGGATGCTGGTTATTCTACATATTCTGAATGTCCCCTTTTGGAGATGGAGGCAGATCCTCCTGCCTGCCAAAGGTTGAATTAGATGAATTAGCAGGAAACACCTCTGCCAGGAGTACTCTATGTGTCAGATCCTAAGACGGCATGAACAGAAAATGCCTTGAGAAGCAGACCTGCAGGCAATGCAGATCTGCTAACAGCGTGTTTAAGAAGGACTTAAACATGTAACAGGCAGGTGTCTGACAACTCTGCTCCCTCCCTGGGACGGTGCACTGGAAAAGCCACTTGGAGATTTGAGGGCTAAATTCAAGCAGCTAAAGTGTTAAGTGCGAGCCTTAGGCTCTCTGGGGACTGATCCTCTCACAGTTTGCTAAGTATGGAGCAGGGAAATGAAGTTTTTCTGTGTGAGTGAATGAAAAATTGTGCTGCTAGTGAAAAAAAAACCCCACAGTTCCAAGTCTTTGTGATTCCCCCAAGGAAGGTAGACATTGTCCCAAGCCCAGGCAGCAGCACCCTGGTGCAACCTTCAGAGACAACTTTATTCAGTTCTGCCACTGCACGTGGATATGCATGAGCTCCCTGAGTGCTTACACAGAAGCATGGAGCACATTCAGACCTCAGCTAGACTCAAGTCTAGATGTATTTTGCTAATACAGTACTCTTATCACTGTGGCAGTCTTTTGCTCTGGTTTGTAAAAGCCAGCACCAGTAGAAACCATATCTTTTTAAAAATTTGCTGGACAGGTTTTCCCTTCTGCCCACACCAGCCCCCTTGCAAAGTGGTAAATTACAAAGGTTTCTGTTAAAGGCTTGTCTAAACCTAAATCCACCCAAATAAACTACCAGTAAATTCTGATGACTAAGCATTTTTGCATGATGTATAAGGGTCCCAGATTTGTCTAGTAGTTGGAGATGACTCAGACAGTCTAGGTTTCCAAGCAAGTTCTGGCTGCCTGGGCCACAGTCCACTCCAGAGTGTTACGTCAGCCCTAGTCTGAAGTAGTCAGGAAACCACATGAAGATGAAATTCTTTGGTTTGGTCACAGATTCAGCAAGCACAGGGACACACAGTGCCCTAGGAACAAATGCAGAACAGCACAAATCCTGAGGTCATTCATAACTCAACAGCTTTGTAAACATAATAGAATCATAGAATCATAGAATGGTAAGGTTGGAAGGGACCTCAAGGATCATCATCAATAATTGTTGATAAGTTGTACAGACATGCCTCAAATTCTATTTATAATTGAAAAATTTTATAGAATTCTAGAAAGACTTAAGCTGGCTAGAACTTGGGAAGACCATGAGTGAAAGGATTCACACTTGAAAGTTAAGTGGCATAAGCCAAGTGTTCACTAATCACTCAAATCACCTTCTCTGGAGATAAGCAGCAAATGTATCTGCAGTTCTAAGCCAAAGGTGAAATCAATGTAGTTTTCAAATAATTTTTTGATGATTTAAAAACAAGGAATAATGGCAGAATGCCACTTGTGTCACAGTCAACACAGGTGCAAGTGGAAAGGAGAGTGCACAGGGCACAGCATAACTCTACCTCAGAAGTTCTCTGAGTCTTGAGGGGACCCTCAGGGCTCTTCTTTCCTGGAAATACTAATTAGTTTATTGTTATTGTTGTATATTTATTTTTCTTAGCATTTGTTATTACATTTTTTCTTTTTAATTTAATAGCTGCTGTCCTTAGATTGAACTATTGCTTTATTAGTCAATTTTAAATAAATTGTTTTAATAAAGGGAAAAATATTTTCCTGTGATTTTTTTTTAACAAAAAAAACAAATACGGTTTTAAAAATGTTCTCTGTGTTTCTAATCTCATTTTTATGTTTTGTTTCTTTGAACTAATTGCTCATTCCTGATCAGTTCTGTTTCCCAGTATCCCATATGAACATCATTACAGTTGTGGATATATTCAGTCCTGTTTTACTGCCTCAGAAGGAGGGGTTAGCAGGATACTACTTTCTCTAGCTTACTGTTATTAAAAGAAAAGTAATATATTACCGTAGGGACCAACTTTCTTTTATTCTACTTATTGATGCTATCATCTGATATCCATTAATGAAGCTTTTTATTCTTTATGTATCCATGTATAATACAACTGTCTGGAGAATCAATGTGAACTTTCAAAAAGAATCAAACCAATGTACAGCCTCCTTTATGTGAGAGAAAGTGAAAACCTTGTACCATTAAAGTATCAGTATTGGTTTGGTTTAGTTTCCAGACACATACTTCTCCAAAACTCTCTAAAGACCTCCATTTGGCTCAGTATAGCAAGCCCCAGTTATAAAACTCCCCAGTGACATCCAGGTTACAGCAGAACTGCTTGGCTGCTAGAAGCATTCTGGAGTTTGAATGTTTTCCTGTTTGCATATTAAAAAATGTTGGATCCTGGGCTGTGACATCACCTTATTCCAAATCCTACCTTGATCGTCTCAACTGCTCTGCTTTCCCATGCTTACAGCAGTTTAAGCTCCTCCAGCAGCTTGTTGGTTCAGTGGAGGAATTTTTGACTCTTTCATCCAAAGTCTAACAAGAAAACATTGGTGATGTAGCATGAGTGGAGGGCTTTGTATGCTAAAGTCTGCCTCTCAAGGGAAGTTTATTGGCATATTTGAAGAGCTGAGAATGTTTTTGTAGAATAGAAGCCAAGCTGAGTGCGATAAGACCATGTGGGGTGGAACACCAGGGTATTTTCTGTTTAGTTAAACTCTTATATCTCTCAGTAATTTAAAATGCTGATTAGATTTTATTGAAGACTTGTGTTCCATTTTCTCAAGAGGCCTATAAACATGAGGATCTTCTTAAGTCTATAAACAACCCATATTCCAATGCCAGGATTTAAAACAAACAAACAACCCCCCCAAAAATATCTCCTAAGACATTAGTTGAGATTCTAAAGGCCTATAAATTAAATTAGCTTTCCAAAAGAAAAGAGGATGAACTCTAGGAGAGTCACTGACTTCCCCAAACAGTGTGCTAAACAATCCAGGATCTGTTCCAAGGCTTGCTGAAGGCAGTGAAACCATCCTTTCACTGCGACAGAGGTCTAAGGGGTCTGCTACATCCAACAGCACCATAAAATATATGCAATTGTGACTCAAATTTTATGACATATTACAGTCATTTAGACACACAGGACATTTGGAAGGAGTATCTGCTTTATAGACAAGACCAACAGAGTGCTGGAGTTTTATATGTGAGAGACTATCCTGACATAAATTGGTAGAACAGTAGAGGTTATCACTGGCAACAATTACTTGAATAGTAACAGGATTTCTTGTTTAGGTTGTCTAGTCAAGACAAATTGAAAGAGCCCACAAATATATCAGGCAAAATTACTTCCAAGTTCTTGTTTTTCCCTGCTGAGCTGATGCATCTATGGTATGTACAATAGGCAAAGCAGCTAGTGTGCTGTGTTTAGTACCCTGTTAAAACCTGCTGCTCAGTATAGAGCTAAGAAACACTCACACTAAACATTATTTCTGTTGGAAAGAACCTTTGATGCTTATGATAGATTCTAAAAGAATTACAAATACACAACAATTCCATACACTTTGAGTGTGCTATACTCCATAATTTAATAAAATATTAGTTTCACCTTTTCCAGGAAATCTGCCATGCATTTTCCCATTGACTGACATGGCTGACTTTCATGTGCCATATAACCCAGGCTGCTCTCTTGTGACACAGCAAGCAGGCAAAGAGACAAAACTCTCTGCTTTCTGTAGCAGATACTGAAATCTTCTACAAGTGTAAAATATGAAAATGTAAATTAAATAACCTCCATAATGATTTACTAGTTGCATTTTGGGTCTTTTCCTGTGCTAAGCTTCTCTGTTTCCATAGGACTACAATTTCACACTAGTTGTGTATCTGCTTTAAACAGGTGCATAGAAATCCAATGGGGAGAAGAATCATAGAATCACAGAATGGTAAGGTTGGAAGGGACCTCAAGGATCATCCAGTTCCAACACCCTGCCATAGGCAGGGACACCTCCCACTAGTACAGCTCACTCAAGGCCTCACCCAACCTCGTCTTGAACACCTCCAGGGAGGGAGCATCCACAACCTCCTGGGCAACCTGTGCCAGTGCCTCACCACCCTCACTGTAAAGAACTTCCTCCTGACATCCAGTCTAAATCTTCCCTCTGCCAGTTTAAACCCATTATCCCTAGTCCTGTCATTGCAAGGCCTTGTCAATAGTCCCTCCCCAGCCTTCCTGTAG
>VWZE01018589.1:149687-223047 GCA_013396675.1 Eubucco bourcierii
ATTTGTGCTTGGGATTGTGCCTACCCAGGTGCAGGACCTTACACTTGGCCTTGTTGAATTTCATGAGCTTAGCCTGGGCCCACCTCTCCAGCCTGTCCAAGCCCCTCTGGATGGATCCCTGCCCTCTAGCAAGTCGACTGTGCCACACAGCTTGGTGTCATCTGCAAACTTGCTGAGGGTGCACTGATTCCTCTGTCAATGTCACTGACAAAGATGTGAAACAGCACTGGTCCCAGCACTGACCCCTGAGGGACACCACTTGTCACTGGTCTCCAGGTGGACATCGTGAAGAAGAGAGGACAGTCTCATTTGATGGGATTTTGACCAAATCACCCACAGTGAAGAAAGAATTGTGAGCAGGTATGGCAAAACAGGATAAATTTGTGGGTTTAGATTCATAGTATTAGTCTAAAAAAGTTTTTAAAATTAAGACTGCTTTAAATGGAAACTTATTCAAAGTCTTAATTTTGCACTATCTTACTCGACAAAAATAAAAACCCTAAATGTCTAAAGACATGCTTCTGACATTCACATACATGTATCTAAATTCATGAGCATTCATTTGCTGTTGTTAAATATTAACTAAAAATACACCAACATAATCATATTAGGAAAAGATAATTATTTCTCAGGCTTTGTTTGGTTTGGAAAGCAGAACTTTGATACTATTGTGGGCTATTTTTGCCACATATACTATGTGAGATTGTGAGAAATACAACGTTCATCACTAGGTTTTTCCAGTTCTAGAGTTGAGGGATCAAGCAGGCAGCCAAGAAACACCAGAGAGGAATGCGTTGAGGGAATAGTAGTTCAGGTAGACGGTTTGGCACGTTTCCTTCTATTGCACTTTTAAATTCCAGAGGCCTGGGCTTGTCAGGCCTCAGAGCAGCCTTTTCCATAAGTTACAACCCAATGGGGCTCCAAGACTGACTAGATCCACACACCAGAAACCTGCCAGCAATGTTGCACAAAATTTAACTCTTTGAAAACCAGATGCAGCCTACAGTGGTAGAGAGGCTGCTATTCTCACACTTGTATATCCAGAAAATCCCATCCCATCCCATCCCCCTCTGGAGCTGCCTATAAATTATTTCTCCAGAAGAATGTACCTTTCATGGAGTTGTGTAGGTTTGTCACAAAAACACAGGTCCTATGAAGTTTTCACTTTCTTTTAAAATGCTTTAGAAGTTCCATAGTAACTTGTTCAGGTTTTTGATAGTTTTCTGGCTTTACCCCTATGAATTTTGTGAAATGCTTTTAGAAAGGAAATAATTCATTAGCAGTGGTAGCCTTCAGATCAGGCCTAAATGAGGAAGGGAAGTCTGAGTTCCCTGCTGCTAGTGATGGCAGTACATAGGAAATCCTTGCCCAATCCTCCCACCCAGTACTTGGCACGGAGCATGGCTGGAGAGTCAAAGGTTAGAGCCAGGGGAAGTGCTACACTTAAAGTAATTACGATTTATTAGGGTTATACGCAAAGCAAATCCTCAGCACTAATCAGGGAAAATGGCAGAGAAGGGAGTAAATTGCAGCAGGAAAGGAAGATGAGAATGAGCTGATAGTCTCCCTGACCAGAAGATTGTGGGTGCTGCCCATTTTCAGTCCCATGATGAACTGCAGGCCAAGTTAAAGTCAGTGCTTCTCACTGAATACCATGGTCTCTGGTTTCTGCTGTCATCTCTAGATCCTCTTTTCATTCAGGAGGGATTAACTTGAGCAAGAGAAAAAGGGGCAACAGGGAGCTCTTAAAAAGGCTGTCCAGGGAAGAAAATACAGACTAAATGGCTTCGAAGCACTTGCAGGTCATCTCTGTCAAGTGCTACTATGGGGATGAAACAAGACTTTTCAAAAGAGGAAAAAAGATCCTTTCTCAGACCCTCTCCTTTGACATCCAAGTACTTTTTTCTTATGTTTAGAGAGATGGAATCAGGTTTTCCCTTTCACTGACTCTCAAAACTCTTAATGTTTAATCTTTTTGCAGTGGCTTATTTGGGGTTTGGCTTTACTGGTTCACTCCTGATTCTGAAGTCTCCATCTGCAAAGAGCGCCCAGTGTACAGAGCTGGCTTAAATTCTGTCTGCTGTTCTTGTTATTAGGAGCACTTTAGTGATGAATGTTTATAACACAGCTTGAGGAATTTCATCCTGTCCTGGTAAACTGTGTAGGAGATTGCCTTAATGGACAAAGAAAAATGTCTGCTGGACTGCAGCCAGAAGCTTGGACTCGCTTACAAAGAATAAAATACATGTTTAACCTTCTGGTATTGTGTACATAAGACATTTTTTTTTTAAAAAAAAATCACCTCTCTTCTCACAACCTAAAAGGGAGCAACTGCAAGATTAATGTGTTTTTCACTATTTTATGGCAAATCACTTAGATACGACAGGTTTAATTCTCTTCTTGACCAGATGTCTTACAATGCTGTCCTGATGTATTTTCTTCTGAAAACATCTCTAACCGGAAAATAAATTACAGATACCTGTAAAAAACTAAAGAAAATTAAAGGTGATATTCACAGGTATAGGGATTCTGACTTGAAATAACAGAGTAAAAGCTGCAGTCCAGTTTTATTATTTATTATTTCATATTTTGCTTGAGCAAGACTTGGGATTTAAATTCAGCAAGACATGATGTTAAATTTATGCTTGTGTAGTTTGTTTAATCAGAGTCCAAATAATGACTTGAGGATTTGAGATGAAATCTAGGTGACAAAGGGTGTTCTGAGCTTAAGTTGATTTCACTGCATAACAGTTTCTAACCCACACTTAAGAGAAGCAGCATCACCATGTCTTGTCTGGCCAACCTATTACGTTGCATTTATTGTAAATATATGTCCTCAGAGCTATACTGAAGAATGGCCACTGAGACCCTAAAAATACTAATGCCAAAGAGCTGTTTGCATAAAAACTGTAGATACCTAGCAGTTATAAAGGACAGTTTCAAACTGGGCCTAAGCATTGCTGAGCTAGGAGTCAGGGTGTCCTGGTGCCTTTCTCAGCCCGTGAATAGTAATGGAGATCTATGAATCACCTCTGTTTCTTCCCCTTACTCACTGGTCTATGTTAAATGTCCACAACTGTACCCCCTTGTAAAATGCTATGTGCTAGAAATGGAAAAGCCCAGCAGTGATAGCCCCACATAGCTGATGGAGTGGCCAAAAGTCAGTGGGTCCCTTCTGCATCTGCATCTCAAAAAGGGAAAGGAGAATGCCCATTTTTCCTTGGAGCACCTTATTCCTGCTGCTGCTCTGGGCTGGAGGAGATTGCATGTTCTGCTGGTGGCATTGTGTGAGGTGCTCTAGAATAGGAGACCAACTGCTTTTTCTCTTCGTTGGCACCCTGAAGAACCAGAAATTCTCTCTCACATTTCTGGAAAACACTATCTGTCCAAACGGGATTACTGCAGAAATGTAGGCTCATCCTGGCCCCACCTCTCAAATTCACAGGCTCCCTGACCCATGGTAGCTCTTCTGCTCATGTCAAGAAACCCAGAAAGCATGTGAGCTGCTGATAGAGAAAGCCATGTAAACCTGCATGGAAAGCAGGCAGCTTGGGATCCCACCTGGCTTCTGTCACAGCCAGTGTGCTGCTCAGAAACCTGCCAATTACATTTTGTTTTTAAATTCCTAGTGGATAAATTTTCTATCTGAAAATTCCAGTCAGCTCTGTGCTGTGTTGCCAAAATGGCCCAGAGGCTCTTGCACAGGGAAGGTGCAGAGCCCTGCACAACCTGGTATTATGGAGAGTCAGACATCCTTCCTGCTCCAATCCAACAACAAATACATGTCTGAAATGTCAGATATTCCCTCCAGAATCAGATATGTCTATTCACTCTAGCATGACTGCCAAAATAGTGCATATGACTTGCCAGATTTAAATAAAGGAGTTTATGCCACACTAGTCCTTTGATAAAAAGTTCTGCTTCCTATTACAGTCCTAGTCCTGGTCAATATTATTTGAATTTAAGAGTAAAGACTCCTGATTTTCCCCTCCCTCTCTCCACAGCAAGTATGTGCTTTTTTTATTAAACACTCAATTGTTTAATAACTTGCACTTGTTCCCCTGGCTGACTGAAATGCATTCTAGCCAAGATGGACAATGGAGTCTATCTAATGAAGTGTGCAGAACCACCAAAATCACTGAGTTCAAAACCATTACCACTGAAGCTGGGCTCTTAATATGAATTTGGGACATTGCTCCTGATGAGTAATATTGTTGAAGTGTTACTGTGACTTTGCTACCTCAGTTTAAGCACCAAATCAACTATCATGGATTTCTTTAAACTACAACTCTTCACATACTACTTTTTTCAGTATATTAATATGTTAAACATGATGAAAATAGGAAGCTTGTGCTTAGTGTGTGTTTTTCACCTTCTCATGGTATTTAAAAGCAGATTCTACAAAGAAAATTAACTAGAATCTAAGTAGCAACTTGAGTTTTTAAACTAAAATTCCTATAATGATGTTGTTTTCCAGGTTGGTTTGAGCTAATTTTTATCGTGCTTTCCTGTCACACATTGATTATGGTTTTAGAGTCACCACAGAGACTGCCATTGCCCCAAAAAGATTAAAGTATATATATTAAAAATTTAAAAAACAAAAAAAAAAAAAGGAAAAAGAAAAAAAATATGCAGATAAGAAAAAATGTACTCAGACATGTGTTTATATAGAAATATTGGTTACACTTCTTTGCCTCACCACACTGCTGTTCAGTACAGCTCTTTGGGAGAGAATGGCGAAGATCAGCAGCTTCATGATTTTCCCCTCCTTCTCATGTTTCAGTTCAAAATAGATTGCAAGACATTTTGCCAAAGGTTGAAACTAAGTTATCCTTTTTAAGACCAATGAGACAACAATGACCACCACATGGACTGGTTTCCCACATAACACAATTTAGTATCTCTCTCAAATAATTCTCATGACAAGGATAACCTGCAATATGCAGAGGTCGATGTATCCTAGGCACGTAAAAGTAGGACGTGGCACTCTGCATCCTGAAGCAAATGGGCAATTATCGATATCCAGCTTGAAGACACCTTTGAAAGGGTCTTTCTCACCAAAGAAGTTAGAAAAAGCTTACACCTATGTACCCTGGTTACACGCTTAAATTCAGGAAGAAAGAATCCAGGTCGTGGTCATTTTTGCTGCAGATACAACCCCCCTTGACATTGAAAATATTACAGACCTTCCTTTATTTCTTGATCCTTTGCTTTTATGTCATTTTCACTTCTGATCACTTCTGGTCATCTGTTCTGTTGCTTCCATTTATCTTTGTGGTTTGCTGTTCTGTTTTGTTTCTCTCGGTTGTGTGGTGGTTTTGGTTGTGGTTTTTTGTTGTTGTTTGGTTGGTTGAGTTGGTTTTGGGTTTTTTGGTGGGGTCGTGCATCTTTTTGTTGCTGTTTTGTTTTTTTTTAAGACTCAAATGACACAACGCTTTGACCTGAGTCTTTCTCAGTGATGGTCATGTCATGAGAAATACATGCGTTCTGATTTACACTAGCAACAAGCTTAAACATCCCAAATATCTCTGCTGTTCACTGAACTAGTCCTGAGGTATCTGTTACTTTCACACTAGTACAGGCACAGAATATGAGCAATTAACTGCTTTTGCCATTTGTCCTTCTACTGCTGTCTTTCTCCATTTGTCCTTCTATTGTCTCCTACTACAACAGTCCCAATTAGTGGTGCACTCCCAAAGTGCACTTCCATGAATCTAAACAGTCATCTTTTTCCTTCAGCTCTTGCTGATGTACTCATGCCTCTTTTTCACACTGATATTAAAACTAGGTCAACAAAAAAGTGGTTTCAGCCAAGTCATTGTGTGACCTAGTGATCTGGTGCATGGTAGGGTATGAAAGCACCTCTTTTGGATAGCAGCAAGCTGTTTTCCAAGCTGCTCTGTTTTGCATTGACAGTCCATTCTTCCCTCTTCCAACGCCAGATCATGTGTCTTCTCTCGTTCCTTACCTCTGCTAAGACTCGCGGCTGTTTGTATCTCAATTTCCTGAGGCCAAAATCTTAAGACAGGCTCCTAGCTACAGCAAAGGAACTTCGGAAACAATCAGTGGCTACCACCTGATCCCCATCTCTCACCACTGCTGGCCACCACGGCTGCCGCCGCTGCCCACAGGGCAGGTGTCGGAGTATTTCACAGCCAAGCCTATAGCTGGGCCACAAACACGCAAATGCGTATCTCAGCCCAGTGCCGTTGGGTCTGACGAGAGATCTCACACGAGTGGACTCTGGTGTGAGGCTTCCTATGTGCCGCCGGGATAGCAGGAACTCGAGGCACGTCGCCGCCGTCGTTTGAGGCTCCGAAATGCATAGCAATACACCCGGACAAGTGAGAAACACCAGGAACGGGATGTGTAAATGGACTTTTCCTTCATTACAAACAGGCTCGTTTCCAAGCACATCACCGTCTTTTCTCGACCCCAAAAGAACCGAGCCCCTTCCGCAACGACGCAAGGTTAAGGCGGCCGCGCAGGGCAGGGCTGATTGGGACGGCCTCGGCGGCAGCCGCACCAAACCTCCAGGAAAGCGTCCATCCCTCGGAGTAACCCCAAGCCGCAGGACACCATCCGCCCGCGGGGCCTGTGCCCCGCGGACACAGCACCGAGGCCCCGCCGCCTCCGCGCAGTCCGGGCCACCGCTCCCGCCGCGTTTCTCCGCCGCCCTGTCCTTGAGACCTCCGTGCGGCGGTGCTCGCGCGCCATCCAGTGGAGCCACTGCGGCCCGGCCACGTTCTCAGCCATCCCTTGGCGGGAGGGGGATTTCTCTCGGGTCACAATAAACGGTGTCGCTTCTAAGGGGCCATGTGGCCATGCCGGTGAGAGGAGAGTGAAGCCCCTCTCGGGTCAGAGCATTTCCGAGAGCCTGTTGTATATGGGGAGAGACTGGGGCACCTGGGCAAGTACGGCGGGCTCCGTACTCCTCCTGCCTTGAAGGCACGCATAGTAAGTACTATGTAGAACAATATGTGGTGTAGAGCTGGAAAGGCACTCCGGGCTCCTGCACCCTACACCCGCACGGACGCACACTACCGTCTTCGCTCTCACAGGCGGCACACCCCCCACTGAACACGAGGTAGTTGCTTTTCACACTTTTGCACTTTTCGCAGCTCAGCTCCTCTAACAGGTCTAGTTTCCAGGCTGTGCTTGCCTATGCACAGTTTGCTAGCATGCACCAATTTGCTTTTCTGCCAAGTGCGTGCTGGAACAAGGCTATCCCTCCCCCCTGCCACTCCTCACACCGAGTGACTAGTAGCCTCCTACTCCGCTCCGCAGCCAGGCCCCGACCGCTGCCACCCGCCCCACGCGCCAAGCAGTGGCTGTTGAGTAATTCGGTGGTTGCAGAGTGAGGTGAAGAGACAGTAGCAAATGGTAGGGTGTGGTGTGGTTGTGAGACTGCTGTAGTCGCTAACGCCGTGTGTGCCTTTGGGGAAGTCTGCCTTTGGGGAAGTCATGTCGGCCACCTGTTCCTCAAACTGACCCGGCTAAATGTTTTCTGTCGGGAACAGGGGAAAACAAGGCTGGTTATGGGGTGTCATTGGATTCATGCATTGCCTTGGGGGCAACCAGTACCAAACTCACATCCTGACCTTCAAAGGCTGATGCTGCAGCCTCACCTTGCCTTTCAAGCTGTCATATGCCAGCAGTTGCATACATCGTGGCCCAAAGGCATACTTGCATCATGATACTTAATATTGGCATGATGCTGTTTCTGATAAAAAAATGAAGGAATATTTGAACGTTATTGTCCAGCATTAGTCTGCAGCCAAACACAACTGATTACTCTGAGATCAAACACATTACCTATTCCGCATGTTTACAAATCCTATTTGCACTTGCATTTGGGGAACACTGCAGTAAGTTAAAAAATAAGCACATTTTTTAGCATACCTTATGATCTTTGAATCCAGGTCCATTGCAAATTACTGAAATTGATACCTTACCTACCAGAACTTTCTGCCTTATGCACTGTTGGTTCTTGAGAGTAACTCTTGATGTGTATCGGACTCGTTCTTAGTGCTAGATTTTATGCTTATGTTGAACTTCTTGCTCAAAATTTAAAGGAGTCTTTTGATCTGCATTCCTCTCACAACTTTGATCAAGAAGCTCCAAGTTGTGTGAGGAATGCAGATCAATAGTTTTTTGGTTTTTTTTTTAATAGAAGTGTCAAAGAGGATTGTTTTGCATCTGAAAGATAGACCATAGTTTGCTATTTCCTAGCCTTTGAAATAACTGTAAGAGCAAATCAACCTTTACACTTCCATTCTATTTTAAAAGTGTCAGACACAATCTCATTTAAATGAAAACAGTTTAATCAAATTGCTTTTATATTATTTTTAGTTTTGCCAGCTGTGGGGTAAGTCCATCCATTTCTGCCTTTGATTTTTCTAGGTGTTTCATTTGCTTAAATCCTACTTTCCCAATGCAAGGATATTGAGTAAAACAAAAGTACCTCCTTTATGAATATGTTGATCTTGAAAAACTGCTCAGTAACTTTCTAAAGTGGATTATGTAAGTATGCAATAGAAACTTATTAAGTATTTTATGTGCCTGCTGACATACAAATCTGTATTTGCCTGTGCACTTGAAAACAGAAAAGCAAAACAAGAAGACATCTCAGTTGTTGGAATCTTATTCTGTTGTTCTCAGAAATAAATAGTATTTCAGTTTTAATATAAATTCACACAAGAATGAAAATGCTCTAAATTAAGTAACTACTCTGAACACAGATCTGCTTCTTTAACACAGTGTAATGTTTCTTGAGATGTTTTTCTAGCTGTTCATTAGATTTGGATTTCGAAAGTGCCTATTTAGTGATTGCACAGTAGTTATAAATAACATCTATAAGAAATGGAAATAGAAGAAACATTTTTACTTCTTTCGCAGACAGCAGTACTGCTTATATTCCAGAACGTACTGAGATCTTTGTTACTTCTGCTAAAGTACAGTAAAAAAAAATCCAGGCAAAGAGCCCAAATCACAATTGGACCACCCATATACCCTGCTGGTTTAATGACACAAATACAGGCTGAGCGAAACACTCTTAAATTAAAATAAAATACCAGACAAAACAAAACAACAAACAAACCCAAAACCACACACACAAAAGGACATAATTACCATTCTTGATCTTTTACAAAAGCTTTTTTTTCCCCCCACAAGGTAGCAGCACTGGAACTGTGAATGCACAAGCGGCTTGCAAATTCATCTCACCAAAATCCATAGAGGTTGCCTGGTTTATTTACTTTTTAATCTTCAGGAATCTGCAGCTCAGAATCAGAGAAAACAGCTTTTTAAACATCAGGTCTGGGTGCAAACAGCAATTAAAATAACAAAATTTATACATTTATATAATTTTAAAATTATATTTATATAATTATTTATATCTACATTTATATATTACCTTAACAGACCTACTTCCAGCTGACATAGGGGACTGAAACAATCTGCAAAACTAAAATGCTGTGTATATAAATATACTTGTGTCTGTATATGTTTGCAAGCATTGAATACAGTACAAATCCAGTCTTGTTACTATATATAGCAAAATTCTTGTAACTGATTAGGAATTTCTTTTTGCTTTTCCTTAAGCCTCCTAGTTTCACCACTTTTCCTCATGCTTTTTACTGTACTTACCGTCTTTGTCCAAAAATAATCCTACAGTGAAGAAGGAACTCCATTGCCACTACACAGTGGCACTGAAGGGAGGTGACCTGACCTGCATTCTCTCTGTCCTGCCTGAAAAATTGTGTAACTCACAACCAAACCTTCTAGTGTAAATATGTATGTACAGAGTAATGATTTGGGCTGGGTTAGGTGTGCACTTCTAAATCAAGTCTCCTGATTATCCTGGATTGGCAAACTGTGCTTCACCCCATGGATTAGGCTTGGGGCATAAGAGTTGCATGTTGGGAAGATTCATTGCAGAAGCACAACCCTATGATCAGACTGTTGCTAGTCAAAAGATAATCTGGGGCACAGCATGGATGTCATGGCTTCAACATCAACTGTTTTGCCTACAGATTAACATCGGCCATCCCCACTGCTTGCTAACATAAGCACACACAGCCTTAGTGGCCTAGATTGAAAGTTAAAATCAGAGGGAAACTTTTTATAAGCTCAAGTGCTAGCACTAACAAGGGCAGAAATGATGGAAGAACACATTATATTCCCTGGATGAAGGGGTTTTTTTAATGTGAAACTGCAGATATTCTGGGGCCATGTAGGAGGCGATATTTACTGCAGGTGAAGTTGGTGAAACTGTTTAAAATACTTCAGTATGCTCTAAAGTAGCATATTGATGGAGAAGCTGGAAAAAATGAATACACTTCTCATTAAATGGAAGAAAGTGATGGGGTGATATGGAATGATGTGTGTACACATACACTGTCATCATTTAAGGTGTCAAGGCGCAAACCTCACAGAACTGAATNGCTCTTCAGCCTGGAGAAGAGAAGGCTTCGAGGGGACCTGATAGTAGCCTTCCAGTATCTGAAGGGGGCCTACAGGAAGGCTGGGGAAGGATTATTTACAAGGTCCTGCAATGACAGGACAAGGGGCAATGGGCTTAAACTGGCAGAGGGGAGATTTAGACTAGATGTTAGGAGGAAGTTCTTTACAGTAAGGGTGGTGAGGCACTGGAACAGGTTGCCCAGGGAGGTTGTGGATGCTCCCTCCCTGGATGTGTTCAAGGCCAGATTGGATGAGGCCTTGAGTAACCTGTACTAGTGGGAGGTGTCCCTGCCTATGGCAGGGGGTTGGAACTGGATGATCCTTGAGGTCCCTTCCAACCTTACTATTCTATGATTCTATGATTCTACTGCAGGTGAAGTTGGTGAAACTGTTTAAAATACTTCAGTATGCTCTAAAGTAGCATATTGATGGAGAAGCTGGAAAAAATGAATACACTTCTCATTAAATGGAAGAAAGTGATGGGGTGATATGGAATGATGTGTGTACACATACACTGTCATCATTTAAGGTGTCAAGGCGCAAACCTCACAGAACTGAATTTAGATTACTCCACCACCACCACCCTCACGTCAAAGACAGGTGAGGGAAGTAAGGGGTAAACAAAAGAACTTGCACAGAATTGGAAGTTAAGGAAGTACTTTTAACAAATAATATAAGGTATTAAAGGAAAAGTCATATATACAGATACGTACAAAACCCAATCACAGATGGCAATGGATTCCCGCACAACACATGAATGCAGGCCCAACCATGCCACAGCAGCTCCCAGCAACAGCTTCCCACCAGGCAGGAAGGTGAAGAGGAAGAGAAGCTGTCTAAACTTCCTGTCCCCTTAAGGAAAGGACAAGCAGGAAAGGGGAGGGAATAACATGCCCTGGTGATCCCACAGAGGTTGGGTTCCACTTGCCCACCTGTTAGCCCTTAAGCTACAACACACACATATTTATAAATAGTTTCACTGTTTTGGCTTCTGACTCCTAAGAAATATATCTATATATGTAAAATTTGCATTTGTACATACATACTCTTCTGGGTTTTATGAGTATTCATATATTTTTCCTTTGGATTATATCCAGGCACTCCCAGGACCACTCTTCTTTGTGAAGGAATCAGGCAGTGCTGTGGAATTACGTCTAATGTAGCCTTGAGTATTTATTCCTGGTGTCAACACAACATACATGAACTCTTTGGGGCTGCCAACTCTTATCTCTTACATCAAGGAAATAGAATCTCGTACCTTGGCCTAAAAAGTTAACATCACTTGCATAAATGTATTTTGATAATGTCCTTGAGCTTTCTGGTGAGATGAAGACAAACACAAAGAAGCAGGAACAGTGCGTACATCTTTTTCTGATTTTAAGATGACATCAGTGCCCATTTGTGCTTAGCTGAAATTGCAGTGCTGGATCCTATCAACACAATCAATAAATAAATACATACATACATACATAAGTGACTGTATGTGCAGTTGAACTAATGAAGCCAGGTTTCCTATCAAGTTATATCTCGTAGATCCATTTTCTCACATTTAATAAAGCTGTGCTTTAGTTTTTTTCTGTCCTTGCAAAATGTGTTTCTCCTGTGCGGATTCTCAGTTGTGCAACAAGCAGTGAGCAATCTTCCCCATAGCAGAGGTACTAATTCAGGGCTTTCTCCTTTAATAGATAAACTAATTCAAAGAAAATTGTCAGAAGCTAATTTCACTGTTGAATTGGACTGAGATAGCCAAAGATGTAAAAATCACAGTATCATAGTGATGGAGAGGATGATAAGGTACAATTATACATGCATGCACACAGACATAAAGGCAGCAGCAGTTACAGCAACTCATATCCTTCAGGAACTACCCTAAGCAGTGTATCCTTACATGAAGAAAACGGAGAAAATCAGTGTGCTATTACCCATCTGCTTTTTACTCCAATTTATTATTTGTTCATTAAGGACACTTCACAACTGTTTAGGACAAGAGTAGCAGAGAATATTGACAAGTCTGACCATGAATGTTTTTTCCCTTTGAGGAAAGATATAATTTTATTTATTTTTACAGCATAGATTCAGGAGAATTCAGTACAAAATAACAGAAAAGTAGGACTTCCAGCAGGCTGGCGGCAAGTCTGGCCAAAGGTATTTAAGCTTTCACAATATCTGGTGATTTATTAACAAGGTTTGATTTTATGTTTACAAGACAACTGCTGTAGTAACAAGTATGAAGTGCTACTAACACATTTAAAGACTCTATATTTGTTACCAGCAGTAGTTTAATCTCTCGTTTGAGATCATTTCAGAAAGAACAGCATACCAGAGAAGAAAATTTACAGAAGAATTACAACTAAAGAAATTTATGTCAGTTGTAAAATACAAGTGCCTTCCATATGAAACAAAATCACCAATAAATTAAGCTACATCTTGGCTGGAAACAGTATGCTATGGATCAGTTGCTTACCATGTGATAGTTCTCTCATCCACTGAACACGATTGCTCATTAATAAGCTAACTTTTCTAATATGACACAAAAGTACCGTTCAAGTTGAAAATTTCCCAAAAGATCAGTTAAAGTATGTGGCCTGGTTTTATACAAATAATGCCATAAGAAGACTGCCCTATGCAAGAGTGTCAGCGTTGTGGCTCTGGCGTGCAGAGCTCATCCCCAAACATTTCTCTGAGACTAGGGGTAGAGTGAGGCAGAATAGTCACAATGTCTTAGGGTCCTAGAGCTGCTGACCTTGACATCTTGACATCTTTCTTCTGTCAAAATGAGCTGAAGTTAAGGTACAGTTTCAGGAGCCACTGGGTGGAAAAAGTGTTATGCTATTATTATCTGACAGAAGGACAGCACATAGACAATCTGGAGACACATGCTTTGTCTTCTTAGAAAGTAAGGCTAAAAACACACTAAAAGTACTGAAAATACCTTGAGCTAGCCATTTTATAACAGGTGGTGGTCTGGACTTGCATATTTTTCAGGACCTCGGATAAAAAGTTTCTTTTGAAATAGGAAAATATTCTCATGCATGACAGCATTACTTTACTAATTTTTTTTCCTTTTTCTTAGAATATAGATCAGATTTAGGCAAATTTAATTGTATCAAATCTAGGTAAATTCACATTTAGTTCCCTAGCTTGGGAAGCTGTTGTGTTCTGGCAGTTTTCTACATGAATGTAGTAACTTCTGTGTTTCCACGCTGCTCTCCCTGGCTAAAATGGCCAGAGGTGAAATGCAAATAAGGAGTTTGGGACCAGACAGGTACCACAATTTTCACAGTTGCAACATACGTAGGCAACTGCAGACAGCAGTTCTCCTGGGCCATTATTTTATAAAACAATGCCCACTTGTCTAGGGCCTGTGGCCTGAGACAGCTATGTTGAAAAATCATTTGGAAAACTTGCTTAGTTTTTTGTATCCATTAATATTGTGTTTCAGATTTGTGCTGTGTTTGCCCTGCAATTCTCTTTTGAAAATATTATCCTGTTTTAATTAACTTATAGAAAAATAGATGGTATTGAAGAGAAAATAAAAGTTCTCCAACAGATTTTTCATAGTGTTCCTCAACATTTGAAACACTGTGGTGGAGATTCGTGTAGTTCTGTTCCATTTTAAAATGCAGTGGATTACATAACTTAAACCAATTACTTGTAATGAAATTTCCTTTAAAAATAATTTTATTTTAGTAGATTCCATAAAATGGAAGAGATCTCCATCCTCAGTTAAAAAATCTCAAATTATATGAACAGATTATACTTTTTTTTTTTTCATAACGAGGAAAACTGTAGAATACTGAAACAGTACTCATTTTTCCATTTTAACAGAATTTTACTTTTCTCTCACATCTCTCAGGCCACTTTTATCGTCAGATTCTTCAAGGAGAAATAGTTAGCAGTTGTAGTTAGTTTAAATGAAGTCTTTGAAAATAGACTGATTGATGTTTTCTGATCTGCAGTAAGACTGAAAACTCTTTAATTCTTAATACTTCTTTAAATACTTTAGCAGCATTTTGCTCACTTTTTAAAGGTGATTGGTAATTTAAAAAAAAAAAAATTTTACGAACTAAATTGTGTTCCATTGTTTCTGAGTGGAATGTCTGAAGAAAATTCCAACCAATGAAGGGCAGGTTCTTTCATTGTACAGATATAAAGGTTTCCATAATGGTTTCCTTGAGTCTTCACAACAGAACCCTCTAGACACCTTCAGAAAGATGCATGGGTGCAGCACGTTGTCCATGATGATCCTCCTTCCATTCAAAGCCAGAAACAGGAGGCACAGGAGTCAGATCCAGAAATATTGCCATAAAGGAGTAGGAAGGGTCTTGCATCACTGGTCAAAGTCATGTCTTAGATGGGATGCAGAAGCAGTATTATCTCCCACACGCCGTCAAACCCAAACTCCTCCATGACTCTGGGCAACATATGGACTTTTAGACAAATCAGCTTTGGACTATTAGACAGTTTGGACTGTTAGATGGCTAAAACTGCAATAAAGCTTTTGTGTCAGGACTGCTCTTCTCCTGCCAACTGGGTAGGGGTTCCCCGTGCTTGGTCAGCTTCAGCTCTCCACTAATGTAGCATAAATAGTTTCTCTAGGGCCTAGGAGTGGCCAAATGACTGAAAACAAGTAGCCAATAGACTGAATAGAAGCACCTGAACGGATGAATTTGCACTCGAGCAGCGTATTCAAGCCACATCTGAAACAGGTGCAGGCCGCGCCCTCCCATCAGCACCGCCCGGCGAGATCCTCACCGCTACGGCCCACTTGGGCTAAGAGCTGGAGGCCGTGACCAGACCGGAGAGCAGCTCGCCTGCACGTTCTAGGGCTGCTAGGGTTACAGGGCGACCACAGAGCCAGCAGAACGCAGCAACTTCCACGGCCCTGCGCCGCTCAGCTGCGGCGGAGGCCCGTCCCCCTTGATCCGGGTATCGCCGCCCCGGGGCGGCCCCGCCACCGCCCCCTGTGCCGCGGCGGGAGAGCTGCGGGTCCGCGGGGTGCCGCACCTGGGCCAGACCCTCTCCTGCTCCCGGACCGGCCCGCCGGTACGTAACAGGGGCGGTGCGGGGTCCAAGGCTGGCGCTGCTGGCGGCGACGACCCCTATCAGGGCAGCCGGGGCTTGGACGGGCTGCGGGAGGGGCGGTCCCCCATGGGGAGGTAACCTCAGAGCTCCGGGAACCCTTCAGCGCAATGGGGTCAGGGCGGCGGGGAAGCACCCCTCCGAGCGGCGTGGGCTGCGCCACGGCCTGACAGCTGAATTTCCGCCGCTTTGCAGCAGCGGAAAATCCGGTTAATGAGTTTCTCGCTTTAAAGCCGTAAAAATCCCAAGTTGTGGAGAAGCTTAAAAGCGATGGCTGTGGTTCCCCGCGTACCGGTGCAGCAGTGTGTGCCCCTCATCATCCTCAGTCACTCTCAGCTCCACAGCCATCTGTATTTTTCTGTCATCGCCCATAGCCCTTTACTGCAGAATTTGCTAAGAGTTGTATTGTAACTTTGATCTGCAGCGTGCGCCTGTGTTCTAGCCTTACACTTCAAAGCGAAGTTAAGTCATTTGGGTAGACGAGCATAAACATCCTTAACTCCAGTTATTGTCTCGCTATTTTAGGAGAGTGCAGAAATGTCTCCCTTTGAAAATAAAGGACTAATACTGGGCATAATGGCAGGGACTGCTGGAATAAGCCTGATGCTGGTTTGGTACCGTAAGATCCGAAAACCCAGTGCAGCTGTGCGCATACCTGCATACCTAGATGTGGGTAACAGGCTTAATTCGGTGGGTTTGCAAGATGAAGTTCCTAATGAGCAAGGAGCAGTAATGGTTTTACATGGAAGGCAGCTACAGATACTGGAAAAATTGAATGGCTTGCTAGTCAGTGTGGATGAACTGAAGAGAGAGGTGACATTTCTGAAAGAAGCTGTTCCAAGGCTTGAAGAGCTCGTTCGAAATGAACTTCAGGGAAAGGGAGATGTTCAGAGGGCCAGCCCATCACACAGAGCAACTAAGCGGAGAAAAGGCGAGACAGTTTCTGGTGCAACAGAAACTACCAGCTCTGAGGAGGCGGAAAGTGAAGGAGGGTGAGTCAATATTTTGAATGTATTACAGTACCCATACAGTGCAAACTGCATGATTACCTATGTGAAACTTCATATTGTAAACAGGAGTTCTTTTCAAGTTTTATGTGCATTTTATATTTATTTATTTTTGGAAAACCCACGAAAATTCAAATTAGTACTTCTAATTCAGAGAAAACTCTTGAGTGCACTATAGCTGAAGTTGGATTAATGCCAGTCATAATACAGATATTTAAGGGTGCCTTTGGTTACAATCTGATACAGTATTGCTACATAGCTATGCAATGAGAGGCAAAGTTCATAATGATGGTGTAATTTTAAAAGTCCTTCTAATAGCACTGCAGTCTTGTCTCGTGTCTCTGACAGAGTTCAAACCACGTGCATGCTCTTGCACTTTTCATGCTGTTCATGTACTTTTCAGTGATGTTCTCCAGGGATCAGTACTGGGTCCATTTTTGTTCAGTATCTTTATCAATGACCTGGGTGAGGGCATTGAGCGTACCCTCAGTCAGTTCACTGATGATACAAAACTGGGGGGCATGTGGGGTGTGTGTGCAGCTGACAGCCTGTCAGGCTGTGCTGCCATCCAACAAGATCTGGACAGGCTGAAGAGCTGGATGAAGGCTAACCATATGAAGTTCAATAGGACAAGTGCAGGGTCCTCCGTCTGGGGAGAAATAACAACAGGCACCAGTATGGGTTGGGGGCTGCCCTGCTGGAAGACCATTCCTTTGAGAAATACCTTGGCATCTTGGTGGACAGCAAGTTCTGCATGGGCCAGCAATGTGCCGTGATAGCCAAGAGAGCCAATGGCATTCTGAGGTGCATCAGGAAAAGTGTGTTCAGCAAGTCTAGGGAGGTTCTTTTCTCCCTCTACTCTGCGCAGGTGAGACCACACCTGGAATACTGTGCCCAGTTTCGGGCTCCCCAGTTCAAAAGAGACAGGGACCTGCTGGAAAGAGTGTAGCGGAGAGCCACGAGGATGATTGAGGGACTTGAGCATCTCCCCTACAATGAGAGACTGAGAGACCAAGGGCTGTTTAGTCTGGAGAAGACTGAGAGGAGATCTCATCAACTTCTATAAATACCTGAGGGGTGTGCGTCAAGTGGATGGGGCCAATCTCTTTTCACTGGTCAGCAGCAATAGGATAAGGAGCAATGGCTACAAATTAGAACATAGAAGGTATCACCTCAGCATGAGCTTCTTTACAGTGAGGGCTACCCAGAGAGGTTGTGTCCTTCTCTGGAGACTTTCAAAACCCACCTGGATGTGTTACTGTGCAAACTGCCATAGGGGATCCTGCCTTGGCAGGGAGGTTGGACTTGATGATCTCTGGAGGTTCCTTCCAGCCTCTAAATTTCTGTGATTCTGTGATCATGATAACTCTCTTCTGTGGGAGTTAAAGAGGAGTTATTACAGTGTTCTGCCTAAGGGTATTACATGCACTGAAAGCTCTGTCCAAATGCAACACCTCTACAAGTGGCAGTATATTTATTTGCTGTTGTATACATTTTCTGGTGACTGAAAAAGTAATCATGAGTGATTCAGGGTACTGACTCAGTAAGGTAGAAAGTTTTTATCACATCTTGTAATCCCATTGTGGTTAATTAGATCTTTTATACACCCGAGTTGAGTAACATGCTGATGTACCTGGTGTCCAGGAAAGGGACTGTATCTATGTTGCCTAAATTGCCTCTAGTAGTAATGTAAAAATGATGGTGACATTACTCTCCTGTAATGACAGCATTGTTTTGATATAATCTGATTATATTCTGATATGTAATTTAGTAAAGGTATGTTTATAGCAACTGATTTTTTCAAACCATCTCTTCAGTGTGTTACATATTACTGTGTAGGCAGAATTATATCTGTAAATGACCTACCTTAAGTCACTTTTTTTTTTCCCTTTAAAGATGTATTAATTAACTAATATTCTGAAGACAGCAACATGTCGCATATAATAATGAACGGAATTCTGGTTTTCTAAGAGTTTCTCTAAAATTTATTTTCAGTTTCTGTGGGCAGAATTTCTTGTTGGGTTACATCCCAACCCACATGCTTCACAAGGATTATATTTTGTTACCACATTTTGAGACCTGTCAGTTGTATTATGGATCTGTTCTTTATTTTAAGTTTTCAGGATTGGCAGGGGTGTTCAGACATTCCTCCTTCATATGGTGTAGAAATATTTCAATTCTGCTAGATTTTCAGGCAGTTTCATCTGTTAGTTGGTTTGTAGAGGCCTTTATATCATACATAAAATATCTGGAGATGTCGATAAGTCTAAGGGGCTAGTTTACAAATAATCAAGTTTTACATTTGCAATACATGGCTTTTTCTACACCTAGTACTTGAGAAGAGTTTTTTTTCTGGTGGAGAGAGATGCGTTGCTGTTTAAGAACTAGCCAAGGAAACTTCTCTGTTCAGGTTATTCTGTGTGACGAAAAGGCTGATGAGATGATCCAATATAAGTGATTATAGTGTTCAAGAGCTTTGAACATGTCCTTAAGAGAAGCCTTCTCTGGCAAGTATTTGTGTACTGTTAGAAGGAAGGAAGATAATTCAAGGTTATAGATAGTGTTAGTCATTCGGGTATGTGCTTTTCCAATGCTAAGTTTTAAATCCCTTTTGGAATGAGGTGTTTTTTTTCCTACTAACACCTTATACAAAGCAATTGCATCAAGTACATCTTCTCCAAATTTAACATAATCTTATTTAAGTTAAATACTTTACTTTTTCTATTTTGCTTTCTTTCTCTGCCAAATGGAAACATGTTGTTAATACTAATATGTGTACAGTTGTGACATGTGTAGCTAAGGTCTTCTGTAACTTTAATGACAGTGGTGCATGTTCTGTGAGAGTTTGCTGTGAGAAATGACAGAAACACATTTTTTTCTTTATACAGGCTTAGAAAGATTGTTTTTCTCTTCATGACAGACAAAACATCTTTTCGTATTCTGTATTCTGTCAAGTACATGCAACACATTTCACTGCCTCAGCAGTATTCTCATCTAGAAGATAGGATTTTGCTTGTGTTAAGCACTTCTGGTTTTACCTACAAATGGATAGATGATGGGATCTGATCATAGAATCAACCAGGTTGGAAGAGACCTCCAAGATCATCCAGTCCAACCTATCACTCAGCCCGATCCAATCAACTAGGCCATGGCACTAAGCACCTCATCCAGCTTTTTCTTGAACACCTCCAGGGATGGTGACAGATGTTACATGGTTAGACCCAGTGTCTGCCAATTTACAGACAATCCAACACTGGTTTTGAAACAATGAATTTACACCACAGTGGTGGTTTATTCTATGTAGCTTTTGGGGTTTTTTTGGTAATACAGTAGTAGGTGCCTGAATTTACTGAACAACTTAACCACAGTATGGTGAACTTCCAGGACAGTTTTCACTTGTTCTTTGAACTTTGAACGGTCCTGTGTGATTCACTGAGTCCTGTTGGTTGATCATTGCTCCTTGCATTCTTATCACTGTTTCTTGTCTCTTAAATAAAATATATTGGTAGTAAAGGTGAAAATGAGTTGGCACTGGCTGTAGACATTTTAAAATTTCTTCCATTTTCTCAAATATTTTTCAGTGTGTTTGGTCACATTGTAATATAAATGCTCACTTTGCATTCTATCATCTGATAACATTTCTTGCAGGAAAATACCAGGTAAAATGGCAGATGTAGTTGTTATATTAATTATTTGTTATATTAATTATAATATTTATGATTAATGTTACCATCTGATAACATTTCTTGCAGGAAAATACTAAGTAAAATTGCAGATGTCATTGTTGTTCTATTAAATATTTGTATATTAATTTATCATTGCTCCTTGTGTTCTTATCACTGTTTCTTGTCTCTTAAATAAAATATATTGGTAATAAAGGTGAAAATGAGTTGGCACTGGCTGTAAACATTTTAAAATTTCTTCCATTTTCTCAAATATTGGTCAGTGTGTTTGGTCACATTGTAATGTAAATGCTCACTTCTCTATCTATCATCTGATAACATTTCTTGCAGGAAAATACCAAGTTAAATTGCAGATATCATTGTTGTTATGTTAATAATTTGTAAAACAAACCATAATGACTCTTCCTCATATTCTTGTTAATTTCTTGTTTGGATTACTGCAATCAGCCTTCAGACAGCTGGAGGTTTTTAAACTGTTAAAAAGATTCTGTTCTGTTTGTGTTAGTACAGATTTTTAATTCTTTTTTATTTTAATATAGTACTGCTTTTTATAACATGCTTTTCTTAGAATAAGTGAATCATAGAATCATAGAATGGTAAGGTTGGAAGTGACCTCAAGGATCATCTAGTTCCACCCCCCTGCCATAGGCAGGGACACCTCCCACTAGTACAGCTCACTCAAGGCCTCATCCAACCTGGCCTTGAACACCTCCAGGGAGGGAGCAGCCACAACCTCCCTGGGCAGCCCGTTCCAGTGCCTCACCACCCTCACTGGAAAGAACTTCCTCCTAACATGCAGTCTAAATCTCCCCTCTGCCTGTTTAAACCCATTGCCCCTTGTCCTGTCATTGCAAGACCTTGTAAATAGTCCCTCCCCAGCCTTTCTGTAGCCCCCTTCAGATACTGGAAGGCTACTATCAGGTCCCCTCGAAGCCTTTTCTTCTCCAGGCTGCAGAGCCCCAACTCTCTCAGCCTGTCCTCATAGGAGAGCTGCTCCAGCCCTCTGATCATCTTTGTGGCCCTCCTCTGGACCCGCTCCAACACTTCCATGTCCTTCCTGTGCTGAGGGCTCCAGAACTGCACACAGTACTCCAGGTGGGGTCTGATGAGAGCAGAGTAAAGGGGCAGAATCCCCTCCCTTGCCGTGCTGGCCACATTTCTCTTGATGCCGCCCAGGTCTCGGTTGCTGTCTGAACTGCATGTGCACACTGCAGACTCATGTTGAGCTTTTCATCAACCCAGACTCCAAGGTCCTTTCCCTCAGGGCTGCTCTCCAGCCATTCACCACCCAGCCTGGATTTGTGCTTAGGATTGTGCCTACCCAGGTGCAGGACCTTACACTTGGCCTTGTTGAATGTCGTGAGGTTGGCCTGGGCCCACCTCTCCAGCCTGTCCAGGTCCCTCTGGATGGCATCCCTGCCCTCTAGCAAGTCGACTGTGCCACACAGCTTGGTGTCATCAGTGGATATATAAGCCTGCTACCTGCCTTGCTGAAGCCAGTTATCAAGCTCCACTTACCGTAGTTTTGTATCTATGCTATCCGATGCACTTTTATTCTTAATAGGTGGCACAAATTCCTACCCTGTAATAAAACTGGCTTAAGTTTGAATTAGTAAAGTACAGCTTACTCAAGTTAGGAAAAATCCTAGCTGTTTATTTTTTAAACATCTTTATTGCCTTCTTAAAATGTTACCATGCTTAAAATGTTTCAGATATGAAAGGACCGGAGAAGGGGCTAGTGAGAAAATGAATGTAATCAGAAGTAAACCAGAAAAACATTCTTTATGCCTTGATTCCTGAAACAGTTGCAGTGATATTTAATGTTCTGTACTTCATTAAATTACCTTGCTTTCATTTTACCTCCATGACTTCTGAGCAATGTAGAAGTTTGCCTGGATTATGTGACTAGTGAGGTGGGAATTCATCACAGATTAGTCATGAAACCTTTGACTGTCACCTTGGTGTTTTTCCTGTAAGAAATGCTGCAGTGTCCAAGTAAAGATTCTGCAGGATACAACGTAGGGTGTGTCATCAACTTCAGCAGCATCAGGATTATGTAAAACAGGTCTTTAGAAATCCATGTAAAGTTTTCTGTCTCTGCTCTGCTCAATGCTGGGTTTTAATTTGAAGACTTATATCTGGTTTATATATGCATTATTTTATCCAAATATGTTTTTGACTCGTCTTTCAAATATTACTGAGTTAATTTTGGAGTTGTGCTACATCTAGCAGTTCTCTAGCTCAATAAACAGTCGTACTTGTTCATTTACAGATTTTTATAAAGGAGTATCTACTTGTCTTTTAGGTCTGGTCACTTCTGAAAGCAACATCTTGAAAGCAGAATATTTAAAGGCCATGGTTATTAAACCTCCATTTGTATTGTTAATATACTGTACACGTTATATTTCTGGAAAAAAACAGGTTTTATATTTTCGACTACCACGGCCTACTTTGGTTTTTTACTTAATGTGTAGAGTATGTTTCATGGTTTTTTCTGCTCGTAGTTCTAATTAAAAAAAACAAAAAATCTCTGGAGGTAGTAGCTAATACTTTTATGTTATTATTTCTCATGAGAACAGTATTTTCAAAAGTTGAAATGCAGAAGATTAGGCATTTCTCTCCCATTTTTAGTGTGTAAGTGAACAGTGACATTAATGCCATTCAGCTGCTCCTATATGAAACTGAAATATCCTAATAATGTTCAGCATTTTGGACCACCTGTTTATCTCTGCATGATATTTATGGCTGTTGTAAATATTTCTTTGTCCTTGACTGCCTTATACTGAGTACTTGACTAAGCATAATGAATAAAAACTCCTTCTCAGTTACGAGTAACTCTGAATGATCAAAAGAAATAAGTAAAGAAATTTGTAACAGAGGTGTTACTGCTTATATTTAGATCTTAACAAGTGTTAAGAAACATTGTATAAGTGATTCTTATAGCACATTTTTGTTAGTAAGCTCATTCCTATGACAAAAAATATGGGAAATTAGGTAGAGTTAAAGAGGCCTATTCAAGGTTACAGAGGGTGTCTTAATGCACATTAATGATTTAAAGTGTTCTGCATTTGAAACACAAGGATACATGTGTTTTTAATATGTATCTGCATTTTTTAATGCAGTATTAGGCCAGTAATTACTTGCCTGTTACATTTGAAACGTGATTGTACTTCCCTTTGAAGATAAAAAATGACGGTAGTAATAAGCTTGATAATTTGAATTTAAAAAATCGTCTAAGGTTGGACAATGGGGAGAAATTGTGCTCTGAAATCTTTGCATTTGAATTTAACAATGTTTTACCAATATTTTTCTGAAAGACAGTTATTAATTTTTGTGATTTCAGTTACCTTACAGCTCATACTGATTCCGAGGGAGACTCTGAGGAAGAAAAAGAATGTGTGAAATCACCTAATGCTGCTGTGAAATCAGAAGAAGAAGAATTACTTAATTTTTTACAGCAGGTAGACAACTTGCACAAGGGTTCCCAGGATGATAAAAAGAAGGGCTTCCAATTGCTGTGTGAGAAAGATGACAAGGTATTAATGGGTAAACTTAATACTATATTGTTATGAACTTATACTTTCAGTGCTTAATGTGGTGTCAATATTCTTGTCGGGTGGGCATAGTAGTTTTATTATTTTATGTTCCATCCAGGCACATTAACATAGAGGCTTGGTTTGATGTGTATATTCATGCATGCAACAAATAAAGATTGTGGGCATTTTTCTATGGAAATGATACTTACTTCTGCTGGGTTTGGAATGGTCTGTGTGAGAAGGGCATGTGGAATTAAGCAGTAACCATAGAATTATAGAATGGTAAGGTTGGAAGTGGCCTCAAGGATCATCTAGTTCCAACCCCCTGCCATAGGCAGGGACAGCTCCCATTAGTACAGGTTACTCAAGGCCTCATCCAATCTGGCCTTGAACACCTCCAGGGAGGGAGCATCCATGACCTCCCTGGGCGACCTGTTCCAGTGTCTCACCACCCTCACTGTAAAGAACTTCCTCCTAACATCCAGTCTAAATCTCCCCTCTGCCCGTTTTAAACCCATTGCCTCTTGTCCTGTCGTTGCAAGACCTTATAAATAATCCCTCCCCAGCCTTCCTGTAAGACCCTTAGCACAGGAAGGACATGAAAGTGTTGGAGCGGGTCCAGAGGAGGGCCACGAGGATGATCAGAGGGCTGGAGCAGCTCTTCTGTGAGGACAGGCTGAGAGAGTTGGGCCTCTGCAGCCTGGGGAAGAGAAGGCTTCAAGGGGACCTGATAGTAGCCTTCCAGTATCTGAAGGGGGCCTACAGGAAGGCTGGGGAGGGACTATTGACAAGGTCTTGCAATGACAGGACTAGGGGTAATGGTTTTAAACTGGCAGAGGGGAGATTTAGACTGGATGTTAGAAGATATTCTTTCCAGTGAGGGTGGTGAGACACTGGCACAGGTTGCCCAGGAGGTTGTGGATGCTCCCTCCCTGGAGGTGTTCAAGGCCAGGTTGGAGGAGGCCTTGAGTGAGCTGTACTAGTAGGAGGTGTCCCTGCCTATGGCAGGGGGTTGGAACTAGATGATCCTTGAGGTCCCTTCCAACCTTGCCATTCTATGATTCTGTGATCAGAATGTGATTTAGATTACCCAACTTCCTCTGCTTTCAGTATGAAAACTGCGTGGACTTCCTTTGGAGACTTGCACGTGCTTATGGAGATCTGTTTGAGATGACTACCGATGCTGAGGAGAAGAGGCAATATGTTACTGATGGTAAGCAGAGGAAAAATGTTTGCACATTTGGTTAAGTTTCCCAATCCAAGGAATTTCTAGTGGGAGCATTTGTACATTAATAATAATGTTTTGTGCAATAAACTGCCACAGCATACAGCTTCAGTCCATTCTTTCCTCGCTGGAGAGATCCAAAGTCAGTGAAGGCTAAGTATTGTTTGTCACAGTTGATGGCTGTTGACTTTGAATGGTGCCTTAAAATTTTGTATTTTATTGACAATCAGTGGGATGCAGAATGTGAAAAGACAGGTGCTGTCGGCATGATTTCTTGATTATGTCTTTGGGAGAGGAATAAAGAAATGCCAAGGTAAACTCAAGGTTTGTTTTTTCTGCTCTTCTGTGGGAATGGATCACTCTTTTATACCAGCAGCATCTTTTGTGATGGTGGGAATGGAACTTTGTGAATCTGTTAACCGGAAACAGAAATGTGTGAGACAATTTGCTTCCAGCCATCCCTTCCCATGTGTCCTATTTGACAGCTTTACCTACCTCAACAAGCTTTTGATTTTCTTCTTCACAACACATTGTTGCTTGTAAAAGCATTTCCCTTTCTTTCACTGCCTAAATATGTGTTGGGTAGAGGTACAGGTTGTTTTTCCCTTTTTGTTTTGGGCTTTCTTCTCTTTGTTACAATAAAATCTGCATCTCTTCCACCTGTGTCACTCTGCTGAAGTTGATGCACTGTTCCTACGACAGTCCTTACCTGTATGTGGGAATACTTCTGTCTCTCCTTTGTTTCTTAATTGCTTCTTTCCTTTTCTGCTGCACCAAAGACATGTTTTATAAATGTATTCCAAGTTCAGATTGTTTTGTCTTTTGTATTTCTTTCCCTGTTTCCTACTTGTTCTGTCAGCAGTGACAGCATCACTGGCAAATAAATTTTGGCTGCCCTTTGTCGTCCTTAAAGGCAGTGTCATGCATTTGTGCTGTCGTTACGCATTCCATAGCCAAACTCATCCAAGGTCCTTGTTCCTATCATTTTGTCATCAAAATACTTATGAAGACTTGAGCTGTCTTAGCTATGGAAATAATACTGTCTTTGCTTTAGTAGCAACTTGGCTTCTGGATTTGGAAATGATACAGTGCAGTGAAGATTATGACACAAGCTAAATTACAACAGTAAACTCTGTTGTTTGATCCTTTGCTTTTATCCATGACTACAGGTAACCTCAGCTGATGAAAGATAATGGTATAGCATAAGACAGGGGGAGATAAAGGATGATGGAATGAAATAAAGACTGGGGTGTTGAGTAGTCAGCCTAGTTTAGCTCATTCTTATGAAGTGGTGGGTGGCAGAAGCCTTTTTCATCTCAGTTTTTGGAAGTGGTGCAGAGGGATTGAGACTGTGGGGGAGCTGGCAGTAGTTTTGCGGGTTTTTTTTCATTCCACTGGGTTGGAGAATTGTGTATGCTGTTCTTTGTTTTTATGAAGTTAACTTGTAATACAGAAATGTCAGTGTGTCTTAATTGGTTGCAGCTGAGACTTTGCAAACAACAAACATCTCATCTAACTTCTTACAGCAGCATGGGTTTGATCAAATCACCTACTGTCGTCTTTATTTAGTTAAAAGTGGAACATAATGGGAGTTGTTGTACTGGAAAGAAGCTTCAGCTAGTTCATTCCTGTACCCAAAGCAGGAAACAGCTTTGTTGCTTCTTCTAACAGGTGCTTCTCTAACCTGCTTTTAAAAGTCTTCAATCTTACAACAACTTGGCCTCCTTTGGCAGTCCAGTTGCATTCTTCCCTAATATAGCTGCACCTGAACTGGATTTTAAGATAAAATACTACAATTGCACATATATATATATATATATGTATGTATGTATGTATAAAAAAATAGACATATTTATATGTGATTCTTATCCTCTGCTCTGGTTTGGTGAGATTCTTCCTGGAGTAGTGCACTCAGTTCTGGGACCCTGACAGGAGAAGGACATGAACCTGCATAAGCAGGCCTGGAGGAGGGCCCTCAGGATGGTCAGAGGGCTGGAGCACCTCTACTGTGGGGACAGGCTGAGAGAGTGAGACAGCTGAGGTTGTTCAGCCTGGAGAAGAGAAGGCTCCAGGGAGACCTACTAACAACTTTCTAGTACCTAAAACAACCTTGTGGGAAAGCTGGAAATAGACTTTTTACAAGGACATGTAGTGACAGAATTGAGGGGTAGTGGCTTTGAACTGAAAGTGGATGGATTTAGATTAGATAAAGGCAATAACTTCACTGTGAGGATGGTCAGACACTGGAGCAGGTTGACCAGAGAGGTTGGGAATGCCCCCTTGCTAGAAATATTCAGTGCCAAGCTGGACAGGGCTTTGAACAACCTGAGCTAGTGAAAAGTGTCAATTTGTATGGCAAGGGAATTGGAACTACATGATCTTCGTTGTCCCTAAAACCTCAAAATATTCTCTCAACCTATGGTATATGTATGTATGGGTATGTAAAAGATGTAAAATCAGGACGTTACATTATCCACACACAAGAACAGGAAGCAATTTCTTCTTTTTGCAGATAGAGTATATTGGCTTGGTTTGGGAGTTCCCCACCCCCCACACTTTGTAAAATGATCCAGACTAGAACTCAGCCGGCTGGAAGTTAAGGACTGAAGCTCTATTTACAGCTCAGCACAATGTACAAGCAGAGATATACACTATAGACAGGAGTAGTTACAGAAATAGACAAGTTAAAGGGAATACAGAAACACAGCTCCCCTCCCAGAAATCAGAGACCCCAGGAGGGGCTCCCAACCACCCTTCCACCTTCTCCCCACCCCTATACCTTACCCCAAGGTTTGTCTCACACGCAAGGTGAGCTTGGAGGATTGACCAGGGGGCTTAGAAGAAAAGTGGTTAGTGAGGATTAATCAGCAAAGAGGAGCCAGAAGCTAGACCACCCGAGACGCTGCGTCCCCAGAGAGGGACAGACTGAGACTGACTTATCTAATGTTTTGGGGTTTTATCCCAAACATCTCAACAAGCCTATAAGTGAAATAGACATCATCAAGTTTTCCTTTCACAGCCTATAGTATAATTTTCTCTATTGAAATATTCCAGTTAGCCTCAAACCAGCACAGCTTGCTTTGTTCTTTGGAGTAGCCTAAAACCTGTAAAATAAATCCTTTAATATATTGCATTCTCTTTACAGGAAAGATTAAAGCTGAAAAGGCTGTTCAACTGGATGCCAAGAGTGCTGAGAGTCACCAGTGGTAAGTCTGAGAAAGTGCACATTTTTACAAACTTCTGTGCATTTATCAAATCCAACAAAAACTCCCAGCTATCTTTGGCACTAAATAGTGCCCACAGCAAGTTACATTTATCATGCTGCAGTTTGGCATCAATTTAATAAATTATTCATTAATAGCTTCTCATGGTTCTACATAACTCAATTAGCATCAATTTCAGATAAAAATTACATTGAAGTATTTTGTGAGGCATTTACTGTAGCATGTGAAGTGATTCCATAACCATACTTCAGTACATACCGTGACACGTAGAAGAAAGTACATGCTTACACCAGTATATTATTGCTCAGATCAGCCATAGCTCTCCATTTACATTTTCTTTCATCACTTTGCGAAATAGTGTCTTTTGGCCCCATATTTTATCCTTTCTATATCCTTTTTCTATATTTTTTTTCTATAAATTTTGTAGTCTAAATTTTAATAATTAAAAATAGACAAATAAGAAAGCTATGGAAGTTTCATTTAACTTCTCCATTGAATGAATATTTTGGCACTTACCAGGACTAACAAATTGTTTGCAAATGTAAATTATTATCAGATAAAATATAATTCTGAGTTCTAGCTGATAGTTCTTCACCTTACTGTTTTATTAGCCAATTTTACTGAGCTCATGATTTCTTTTCTAATAGTGTTAGCTTTTCCTTCCCATTTTGGTTTCTGTGTTCTTCATGAATTTTGTCATTACACATGTAAGATAGTATTTCTCTTAACCTTTACATATCTAAAGCAAGTCTATTATCCCAGGCTTCCTTCACAGTCCAGGAAGAAGTAGTCTCTTCTGGAGTGCAGTTCATCCAATTCCATTTTGCTCATCTGCATTAGGGTGAGATTAATTTCCCCTGGGATTTAGTTGACAGCATCTCCATTGCCAACAAGGGTAGCACACGTCAGCTAGCTCAGGTTTAGATACTTCATTATACATGAATGTTTACCTTTAGTTAAGCAAGTGTCTGGCTTGGTCTTTCTTTCAAATCTTCAAATGGCTGTGTTATTGTTCCACACTGTTCTGCCTGCATTGCCATATTTCTATGATTTTTTTTTCCCTGCTCCTTCTAACAACTAGGAATCCAAACAGCTGCTTTGTAACAATGGGGTTCTAGAAGTTGTATGTGGTGGGAATCTTGACTAAGCTTCACTCCCTCAGACAGATTTGTGTTTACTCTTTCCCATGTCTTGGAAGTAGTAATGATGCCTCCCTGGATGTGAAACCTAGACCCTAGGTGGCTATAATCTGGCGGTTTAAGACAAGAGCCTTTACTTTTGGTCTTACCCAGCCATTCCTATCAGCTAGAGGCTGGCATAATGGCAGCAAAAATAACAGAAGAGGATGTCTGAGCTTCATTCAGTGGAAGGTGATTGAAAGCCCAAGGCTTGAACGCCAGCTGAAAGCAGGTTTTCAGCCATTTCTGCTGTTTCTCTGACTACAGCCATGGCAAATTCTTCAGGGTAATGCTGCTGTACTCCTCTTAGGTAAAGTTACGTGTATAAACAACCACAAAATCACATACAAGCACAGGTCCTGCCCCTCTTTCTATCCGTTCCTCCCAGCCCACAAGACTGACAAAATCTCCTCTTGCAAACACAATTTCACTAACGGAAACTGCATTGATCGGTTTGCATGTTGTTCAGGAGGGTGTAGCTGCTCTGCTCAGCCTCAGGTGTGGGATCCTGTCCTGCAAGCATATCTAGCAAGGGACAAATTAGAAGTGTAAGGAGATACCTTCCAGAGGTTAGCATAAAAAAAAACTCTTTGAGATCTTTAAGAGGACAGTCTTGCAATTTGTAAACTACTGCTTCTTGTAGCAGGAAATGGATTTCAGTATGGTTTACAGTTTTTATCCTTTTTGTACCTGAGTTGCAAGTGAATTGTAAGGGCTACTGCTAAACTGATAGCTTTCCACTAGTGTAGATAGATGCTACAGATCTTTTCCTGAGTATTTTATCTACTTGTCTCTTCTGAAGTCTTTCTGACTTGATCCATAATTTTTAAAGTGTGATGTCCCATATTGGTTATGCTGCTCTAGCTGAGTCTCTAAATACAGGGCAGAATGGATTTACATGCTCCAGACAGACATTTGTATGTATTTGTCTAGCCTGCCAACTGCTGCTCAGTCTGTGGTCCCAATAGATCCTTTTATGCTACTGCTTAACCAGATGGATTTGTTTTCTAACTGTACATCTCTTTTTTCTTTACATATGTTACTTCGATTTCACATTCATTTTGAACCGTTTCTTGGATTTATTAATGCCTTTTGCTGCACCCTCAGCAAGTTTGCAGATGACACCAAGCTGTGTGGCACAGTCGACTTGCTAGAGGGCAGGGATGCCATCCAGAGGGACCTGGACAGGCTGGAGAGTTGGGCCCAGGCCAACCTGATGAAATTCAATAAGGCCAAGTGTAAGGTCCTGCACCTGGGTAGGCACAATCCCAAGCACAAATACAGGCTGGGTGGTGAATGGCTGGAGAGCAGCCCTGAGGAAAAGGACCTTGGAGTCTGGGTTGATGAAAAGCTCAACATGAGCCTGCAGTGTGCACATGCAGCCCAGACAGCCAACCGAGTCCTAGGCTGCATCAAGAGAAGCGTGGCCAGCAGAGCAAGGGAGGTGATTCTGCCCCTTTACTCTGCTCTCGTCAGACCCCACCTGGAGTACTGTGTGCAGTTCTGGAACCCTCAGCACAGGAAGGACATGGAAGTGTTGGAGCGGGTCCAGAGGAGGGCCACAAAGATGATCAGAGGGCTGGAGCAGCTCTCCTATGAGGACAGGCTGAGGGAGTTGGGGCTCTTCAGCCTGGAGAAGAGAAGGCTTCGAGGGGACCTGATAGTAGCCTTCCAGTATCTGAAGGGGGCCTACAGGAAGGCTGGGGAAGGATTATTTACAAGGTCCTGCAATGACAGGACAAGGGGCAATGGGCTTAAACTGGCAGAGGGGAGATTTAGACTAGATGTTAGGAGGAAGTTCTTTACAGTAAGGGTGGTGAGGCACTGGAACAGGTTGCCCAGGGAGGTTGTGGATGCTCCCTCCCTGGATGTGTTCAAGGCCAGATTGGATGAGGCCTTGAGTAACCTGTACTAGTGGGAGGTGTCCCTGCCTATGGCAGGGGGTTGGAACTAGATGATCCTTGAGGTCCCTTCCAACCTTACTATTCTATGATTCTATGATTCTATGATTCTTTTGGGTTTGTAAGTTCTTGAATCCTCTCTCAGATTACAGTTTTATTTTCAAAGTGGTTTGTCATTTTGTGAGGTTTTTTAAAATTGAGTTCACTGATAATGAACCCAGCACAAAACTTTGTGGAACATCTGTGATGATGCTCAAGTTCACATGAAACTGCTATTTCCATGGTTAGATTCTGAGGAACAACAGATAGGGCAAAGTCGAAGGCCACATAAGATTCAAGCTATATGCCACTTGTTGCAATCCTCTAATGTTCTAGGCTTGTTTGTCTTGGTAGAAAAGAATTCCTTTTTGTTTGTTTGTTTGATTGTTTGTCCCCAGTGAAGTGTTTGTTAGCTGGTTTATAAGCTTCTGTATTTACAGAATGATTTACCTTGGGATGTTGTCAGGTTATCACTGGTTTGCCTGTAACCCCCCTCCCTTTCCCTTTTTTCTGCTGACAGCAATTATGTTTGCCACCTTCTTTTCTGCTGAGACTTTCTGCCCTCCCCAGGAGATTTTGGTAGTCAGCTATATATCAGATCTGGATTGTTTGAGTCTGGCTAATGCAAATTTATCCAGTTTATCTAAACATTGTTCTACGTGTTAATCCCCATGAATGGGAAATAAGAGAATCTTCCCTGTAGAAACTGTGCTTTCAAAGTTGTATGCAAACAGAATGTTACTTAAAATAATAAATAGATAAGACTGTGTGTGAACAGAAAACAGTGCAGTACAATTAAGGCATGAAGAAATAATATGTAAAAGCAATATGAAATGTGAAAATACGTTAAAGTAATATGAAATACGTATCTGTAGCATTCTCTCTAAAGAGAGAACCAAAATGCAAAAGAAAAAAAAATATGACAAATATTTATACAAATGTGAAGGTTTGGGAGTTCCCTGCCCCCCCACACTTTGTGAAATGACCCAGACTAGAACTCAGCTGGCTGGAAGGTAAGTGATGAAGCTCTATTTACAGCTCAGCACAATGTACAAGCAGAGATATACACTATAGACAGGAATAGTTACAGAAATAGACAAGTTAAAGGGAATACAGCAACACAACTCCCCTCCCAGAAATCAGAGACCCCAGGAGGGGCTCCCAACCACCCTTCCACCTTCTCCCCACCCCTGTACCTTACCCCAAGGTTTGCCTTACGTGCAAGGTAAATTAGGAGGATCGGCCAGGGAAGTTAGAAGAAAAGTGGTTAGTGAGGATTAATCGGCAGAGGAGCCAGAGCCTGGAAGCTGCTAGACCGCCCCAGCAGCTCCTGTTCCAGCAAGCGACAGAGAGAGACTGACTTACCTAATGTTTTGGTTAGTGTTCCCAAACAATTTCTTAGCAAACCTATGAGTGAAGTAGACATCATGATGTTTTCCTTTCATGACCTATAGTATAATTTTTTGTATTAAAATATTCTAATTAACCTCAAACCAGCACAACAAATATCATAGTCACCTAAACAAGAATTATTTACCAGTTTTACTTAAATTCAGAGATAAAGGGCAATACCCAATACCCAACTCCAAACTGACACTTGTATGTGCTGTCTCAGTTATATGTGGCTATATGTGACCGAGAGACATACTCTTTACTTATAGGAGTGAATCGGTAGTGGGGATTAACGAGGCAGGAATTATAAAATCTGCAGTTATTTTATTTCTGGCAAGCCCCGCACACAACTTTATATAAAATTAATTAGATGGCGTTCGGAAATTCGGTCTGGAAAATCTTCCACAAGGATGCTTCTACAAGGAATTTAGTAATTCAGAGAAATCAGAAAGCTTGGAAAAGGGTTTGCTATAAAAAATAGCTTTGCTGCACTTAGGAACAAAGGCAACCTGGAGCCCCAGGGAGCGGAAAAGGCTATGAAACGCAGATCTTGGGGCTCCTTGTCGGCAGAGGCAGGTCCCTTCAACGGGCAGGCAGGATCTGTTGCTGGCAGTCCCTCTTAAAGTCCGACGTAGCAGTCTCCTCCAAGTCTGCCTCAAAGTTCCCTCTTAATGTTCCATCGGCAAAGTCTCTGGTAAAGTCCTTCAGCGAAGTCCACCAGTAAAGTCTGACTGGCAAAGTCCCCTTCTGAGTCTCTCTTCTGAGTTCCACCTAGATAATGTGTCCTGTTGCCATATATATGCTCGGGTGATTTGCTCTCCCTGGTTCAAACCCGCGGGGTGTTGGGTGAGGTACTTAGCACCTACTCCTTTCACACTCCAAACCACTCCCCCATCCCCTCCCCCGGAACCAAAGAGGTAGAGGGGAGCAGAACAGTTTCATGCCCTATTCAAACCTTCGGTGGGGCAGGCACTTGGCTGTGCCCCACCACAAGGAGATGGAGAATTGATAGGCAACATGTGCCGTTTGATGCGCCAGGAGAATTGCATGGCGTAGCATATAAGACACAGGACCCTTGGGGGTCTGTACCCTTTTAGGCTAGCAGCTGGAAGTGGTGGGAAACTATAGGACACCTCCAGTGTCTGTAGGTATCTGTATCCAGGCAGGGATCCTTTGGTTTGAAAAGGTCCTTCGTTGACTCTAATAAGAGATTAGATACACAGATGAGAAGCTCAGCGTGAATGCATGCTCAGTGTGAAAGCAGTGGTGTCTCCCATGAAAATCCTTCCTTTACATCTCACCACCTGTGCAAAATTTTAAGATGTGTAAGATAATCTCAACCTGCGTAAAATAAACCCTCTATATTTTGGAGAGATTCCTCATTTTTCATGTAAGGTTATCATTCTGTACTAGATACTGGTGAGGAAGCTGGCTTTCTGACCTTGTCTGAGGAAAGTTTTGGTTGATATTTTACTAATCTTCTGTACTTCATTGTTTCTGCGGGGTTTTGGTGTTTCCTATCAGCACAACTGAAGTTTTAATTCATTTGGTGTAGCTGCTATCTATACTGTCCACTCATGCATTATTTCTAGTGTTCTCTTAAACTGTTTAATATATTATATTGTACTAAATGAATAAGGATTAAATTATAGGCCTGTTCTTTTCCTGATCCTGTTCCTTGTTCTCTACCTGCACCCATGAGGGGCAGGGATAATACAATTGAAGAAGAAATTTAATTCAGTCTTGTTGGTTTAATTTTTGTCACGATTTTCTCAGCACTAACTGTTCTGTACTTTCACTTAGGCTTCTTTTCCTTCTGCTGTATTTATAAAACAACTTATTGACTCCTGTGTCTTCTGTGATTTGTAATTCAGTTTGTATTTAGTATTTCTGATATATGTCTTTAAATATGTCCCTAAATATGTCCCTATGAAGAGAGGCTTAGGGAGCTGGGATTGTTTAGCCTGGAGAAGAGGATGCTCAGGGGAGACCTTATTGCTTGTCTACAACTACCTGAAGGGTGGTTGTAGCCAGGAGGAGGTTACTTTCTTCTCTCAGGCAACCAGCACCAGAACAAGAGGACACAGTCTCAAGCTACGCCAGGGAAGTTTAGGCTGGAGGTGAGGAGAAAGTTCTTGACTGAGAGAGTCATTGGCTACTAGAATGGGCTGCCCAGGGAGGTGGTGGAGTCACCGTCCCTGGAGGTGTTCAAGGCAGGTTTGGACGTGGCACTTGGTGCCGTGGTCTAGTCTTGAGGTCTGTGGTAATGGGTTGGACTTGCTGATCTTTGAGGTCTCTTCCAACCTTGGTGATACTGTGATACTGTAATACTGTGATATTTCATCCAATTCTGGTGTATCTATATCTATATGTATCTTTAACACCCATCCCATATCCCTAGCTTAATCCTGTGATCTTGCTTTCACTTCTAGACTCAATTACTTTTGGATTTCTAAGTCAATAGGGAATACCTCACTAGAGCTGAACTAACCTTTTAAAATATTTCCTGCCTTTCCTCTACATCAAAAAGGGCTATTTACTAATGTGCTTTTGAATATTGTCTCTTAGTACTTCTATATAACTTTTTATAATATTGCACTTTGTTATGGTTTAGTTTTCTTTATCAGAAATGTATGCTGTCAAGCAAGGATTACATCTGTAGAACTCTCTGGAAGCTTCTTTTGGAAGCTTATAGAATCATAGAATCATAGAATGGTAAGGTTGGAAGGGACCTCAAGGATCATCTAGTTCCAACCCCCTGCCATAGGCAGGGACACCTCCCACTAGTACAGCTCACTCAAGGCCTCGTCCAACCTGGCCTTGAACACCTCCAGGGAGGGAGCAGCCACAACCTCCCTGGGCAACCTGTTCCAGTGTCTCACCTGCTGCTTCAAAGCTCTTGTTTGCATGTAATTGTTTTTGTCACACGCTAATAGACATAATTGTTCTGGTAAAGCCCTGTGGTAGATGGAGTTACACTAGCAAAAGCATCTCTTTTCCAGAAGAGTGTTTCCTGTTTTATGCAGCTACTACAAGCTGTTTGGGAAATAAAATATATTTTTTGTCTTCATCAGGAGAACGTAGTAGAACAGTCTCGAGAGCGAATTCTTGCTAGTATAGGCCTAGAATTCTGCTGTCTTGTCTTATTTGAATTTACTTCAGTTAAGAGAAAAAAGGGAAAAGCCACCTATCTTCTTAGTGCATCCCTTTTTTGTAATAAAACTGTATCTCAAGATACATACCAATAATAAAACTGGGCAATGTGTGGATCAGAATACTGACTGTAACCACTATTCATCCTCAAATTAAATTTCATAAAACGTATTCAGAAAGAACAGAGCAAAATATCTTGAAGTAGTTAGTTGGTTTAAGTAATGAACTTTTGCAGCTGTGAATAATTTTCATATCTGAATCTTGATTTTTGAGAACATGTGATCATGCTTGGTGGCAAATGAGATCAAAAACCTTCAGATTTCTTGAATGATGACCTCCAAAAAAACTGAAGTAAAAGGAAACACTAGAAAGAAAAAACATAGCTCTAATCTTTTACTGTTTGTATGACCACCCTAAAGCAAGGCAGAGTAAATATTCTAAGTGATTTGTTGCTTTGTTCAGCTGGTGTCACTTATTCAAGTTGTGAGGGAACTCGCATGCAGGAAGTTGGTAAGTTGGTATGCAGGTTTTGTTTTTCCCAAGCCTCAGTCAAAATATTTTTGTGGGTCAGTGCTTCCCAAATGATAGCTGCGAGGTGAGTCCTCAGAGCTCTTCTTGAACTGTGGAACATCTTTTATCATCCAGCTTTTAACTGAAAGTGCTACATGAACTATTCAATGCTATAGTGGCTTTGGAGGGCATTGCTTTACAAGTTTACAATTGCAGAGAACACAAAATGCAGAGGCATGTTAATAGTGCTTTTATTTAAAACTAAACAAACTTTTAAAAAAAGAACTTTAAAGTTCTTTCTTTTGCAAAACAAATAAGGTGTTTATGTTTGTGGGACTTTGTTGCTGTTTTTTTTTTCTTTTGGAAGAGGTTCAGAACTCTGTTGCCAGAGCTCTGCACCTCGTTTTTTACTGAGAAGGACTTGTTACAAGCTTTGTGAAGGACAAAAAGATCAGTGCATGTGGCCCGTGTTCGTGACATTTATTTAGATCATTCTCTGCACTGAGCTTTGGTTTGTTTGCCATAAACAGTGCCACTAAGTTTGTGTTACTCTGTAGAACTTAACTGTGGGTAGGAGTCCTATCTCATTTAAATTGAAGTTATCAAGTGAAAACCTACTAATTTTAAGTGAAGACTCCCTCTGCACCACAGCTGCCCCCAAGACCTTTCTCTACCATGTGTATGTGTGTTTCTCTAAAGTACAGAAACAAGTTTCAGGAGCCCAGGGTTTAAGTTTTACCTGGAATTCAATCAATGGATAAACTTTTTTAAGATTAAGAACTATTACTACCCAGCATGATCAAGTCAAGTTCTTAAACCTGTGTAACTTGGTTATTTTGCAGAAATGTGTGGAGCTGCACAGAAGCAGGAAAACATAGCTTTTATGGAAGAAAAACTTGTATATTAGTAGGCATGTACAGGAAAAGGGATTTTATACAAACTTCCCACAAAATGTGAACATGTCAGGTACTTTTAGTAGCAGAATTATCACAGTATCACAGTATCGGCAAGGTTGGAAGAAACCTCAAAGATCAGCAAGTCCAACCCATTACCACAGGCATCAAGACCAGACCATGGCACCAAGTGCCATGTCCAAACCTGCCTTGAACACCTCCAGGGATGGTGACTCCACCACCTCCCTGGGCAGCCCATTCCAGTAGCCAATGACTCTCTCAGTCAAGAACTTTCTCCTCACCTCCAGCCTAAACTTCCCTGGCATAGCTTGAGACTGTGTCCTCTTGTTCTGGTGCTGGTTGCCTGAGAGAAGAAGGTAACCTCCCTCTGGCTACAGCCACCCTTCAGATAGTTGTAGACAGCAAGAAGCTCTCCCGTGAGCCTCCTCTTCTCCAGGCTAAACAATCCCAGCTCCCTCAGCCTCTCCTCATAGGGCTGTGCTCGATGCCTCTCACCAGCCTCGTTGCCTTTCTCTGGACACACTCAAACACCTCAATGTCCTTCTTAAATTGAGGGGCCCAGAACTGGACACAGTACTCAAGGTGTGGCCTATCCAGTGCAGAGTACAGGGGGAGAATGACCTCCCTGCTCCTGCTGGCCAGACTATTCCCGGTGGAGGCCAGGAGCCATTGGCCTTCTTGGCCACCTGGGCACACTGCTGGCTCATGTTTAGGTGGGTGTCAATCAGCACCCCTAAATATTATAACAGATAATTTGTCAGATTTCTGGGGTGCAATGGCGTAACAATAATTCTCTAGTGAAATAAAACACTTTAAAATTGCAGAATCTATTGTAGGATATTTTCATACTACTGACAACTTCTAAAATTAAATCCTTACCATGTTTTTAAGTAAACACTTTGGACTTTCTGCCCTTAATTATCTCATGATTAGACTTAGGAGAGACAGATAACTTGCAAACTACAAGCATCTGCCATACAGTCTTATTTTTCAGGAGCTGAAGCCTTGTGAAGATATACTTTCAGTAAAATGTTAGTATAAAAAAAGTTTCAGGTTACCAGTTATTTCCCCTGTGTTTGATTCATAGGCAAAAAAGTATTTTACAGTAATCTTTGTTATTAGTTATGTTTAAATTTAGTCAGTAGTGTGCAAATTATTTAATTACTTTTGTAAACATTGTCTAAATTTTAAAATACAGAAGGGTAAATTCATAGAATTGTAGAATGGTCCAGGTTGGAAGGGACTTCAGAGATCATCCACTGCAAAACCCCTGCTGTGGGCAGGCACACCTCTCAACTAGACTTGGTCGAACAAGACCTCACCCACTCTGGCCTTAAACATCTCCACGGAGTCAGTATCCACAACCATTCTGAGCAACCTATTCCAGAGTCTTTCTACCCTTGTACTGAAGAACCTATTCCTAAATTCCCTAAATTGAATTTCCTAAATTCCCTAAATTTTCCTAAATTGAAACCATTCCCCTTAGACCTGTCATTAGACACCCTTATGAAAAGTCCCTCTGCAGTTTTCTTGTAGACTCCCTTCACGTATTAGAAGGCAGCTGTGAAGATTTCCCCCCTTCTCTTTTCCAGGACCAGGAAACCCATCTCCCTCTCCTATCCTCATAGCAGAAAGTATTTCTGAAAAGCTGTAACTCGTTCTGTAGTAAGTGCGTTAGAGAGATGTGTAGCTTCTTTATTTCTGGTTAGAGCATTTAAATGATAGAACGGTGTGGAAGGGCATACATTAGGGACTGGTTGCTGGGGTTAGTGATTAAATTTCATATTATTCACTCTGTACGCACTAAAAAAGGAAATCATGTTCTAGCAGAGGGTTGGGTTGTTGGGTTGTGGGTTTGTTTTTTTTTCTTTTCCACTGGACAGGTCAGTGGAGTATTTCAATTCAAAAATGTTGTGGTGCCTCGGGGCTTTTGTGGCCCCTTCTCCAAGTTTTCTATCTGTTGATCTTTCTTCTCCATGGGCATTTTCCTGTCCACTAAAGAGAGGTAACAGATGTTGGCACTTGCATGACAGTAGTCCTTCACAGGGGACTGACCTCAGGTCTGTAGCCAGCCTGTGAGGAGGAGTATGATCCATCTACAGGAAAAGGTTTTTGAAATAGCACTGCATTGGTGAAAAACAGTATCAACTTCAGGCAAGTCCAAAGGTAGGTTTGAAATGTGAAAATACCTATTTGCTGCAAGATTTTTGCCAGAACACTCACAGGAAATAATTCTGCAACCTAGTGTTCCCTATTACATTTCTGTTAAAGAAGAATTTATCTCTGAAAGCTGTTGTTTCACTCTTGTTTCAACATTTACAAAGGCTATGTCCTGCTAGTTTCTTTAAGATTGTGTCTGTGTCTGTCAACACAACTAAATACATCAGTTATAAAAAATAAAAGTTAAATTTCTGAAGCATGATAATTTAAGACAATTGTGGGTTCCACAAACTCAGAAACACAGAACATGGCATCCACATGTTCCAGTGGTAAACTTCTGTGAATGACAGCATTCTCCTTTGTTTTGGTACAATGTATGTGTTGCAGTAAATTACTAAGCCTGGATTCTTAGATACCCTTACTTTAATGTTGGGGTTTTTTTTCCAACCAAAATAATTCCTGTGGTTTTGTACATGTCACCTATGCAAATACCTGCTACATATGAGATTTGCCTGGAGCTCAGCTTCAGTCTTCTGGTGATTTTTTTTTTTTTCTTTTTTTTGATATGAAAGCTATATTTCTGCCAATTTCTACACAGTCATATTCCAAGAATAAGAAAAAAGTAAAAACCCAGACAACAACAACAAATGACTATGACCGAAAACTCAGCTACACATTGCACCTTGGTGTGTTTTACTTTTTATGTTGGCCATCTTTCAGATTTTTAGCCACTGCTGCCATACCCTCACCACCATGAGGAAGGTGGTACCAAACTGATACTATACTTTTCCATGAAACTGAGTATTGGGTGTATCTTTATAGACAAAATAGCATGGTACAAAAATGACACCATTTAATTACACAAAATTATTATCTCTGGAAGAGCAATGTGACAAGTATCACAAACAGTAATTCAAAAACCTCCCTACATAGGAATTGATATCTTATTGAAGTCAGATTAAAAAGACAGCTTGAGGGTCTGGCTGCATTGCAGAGACTGTTAGAATACATACGTGCATGAAACTGCTGAGTGAAGGAGTTGATAGCTCAGAAATACAATGAGATGCACAGAATTCTGAACTGTGCATAGATGGGGAGGTGCAGAAGTGTCTTTGGAATTGGAATGAAAATGAGCTTTCTTTTCACTGGGCCTCTCATTTGGTACTCACACACATTAACCTTTTCACATATGTTTTGGTTAGTGTTCCCAAACAATTCTCCAGCAAGCGTATGAGTGAAGTAGACATCATGATGTTTTCCTTTCACAGCCTATAGTATAATTTTGTCTATTAAAATATTCCAATTAGCCTCAAACCAGCACAACATACTACCTTACATGTCAGATGTCTCAACTGAAGAGGAAAGAGTGGAAAATCGGTATGAAAGAGGTGAATTAAATTCTTTGGTATTAGTAAATACCACAAACTCTCCTCCTGTTCACAAAGTCATACCAAATACCATTAAAAAAACCAACCCTGTTGATACTAAGCTGCCAAAAGGGAGACCTACACTTCTCAATGTAAGCCCTGTAACCACACATTTCTTCAGTGTGTGTAAAATAAGAGGGTCTTTTGGAGGAGCATATAGAATAGGGAGGAAGAATTTTGGAAAGATCAGTGTTATTTCTGGTTTTGGTCTTGTGAAATATGTCCAGAAAAGTATAAAACTTGATGTAGTTGAGTGTCCTAATGTGACTTAATCTTGATTTGAGGCTTTAAATCTTTTCTGTAAATCTGTCTCATATGGTATAATCTGTGGGTGCCAAAGTCTAAATGTTGGTAGCATCTCTCTGCATTTTTTGGCGTTAAAATTCAGATTGCTTGTGAGCGTACTTGATATAACTTGCCAGATCAACCTGCTGTTCTTTCTTTAGCTGCAGGTAAGTTATATCCCTTACAATTTTGTCTTGTTGGAGTACATATAGTACAGTCCTGGAACACCAGAAGGGAAAATGTTAATTCACCTTGATCTGGATGTAAGAGACAGGTAGCCACTTCACATCCATCTCTATCAGGTTTCTTATAACACATTTTCAGTGATACTGTAGTAAAGGGACATGGTACTGACTTATTACTGAATTAGTTTGATTGTGGTTATGCTCAGAAAAGGAGTAGCATTTGTGGATAATTAATCTCTGCTTCTACACTGATTTGAGTAACTTTTCTTCGACCTGGGAATAGCACTTTTTATGTTCGCAGAAGTACTGTGTCTGTCTGTGTCTCAGTGAGGTTACAGTCATTACATTTATGTATAGATGAGTGTGCCTGTGGCTAGCTTTTAACGTTATCTACTCGTAGCATTATCTAGATGTAGCATTATCTCAGCAGTTAGGTCACTTTCTTGCAGCATTTATTTGGTATAATTGTCTCTTTTTTTCTGTGAAGATATTGTAAAAAGGTGTTTTAATCTTGATGTTCAATGGGCAGAAGGCAGGCAGCGATTGTGATAAAAAGCAGTATCACTTGCTCTAATACAAGATATGTGTGCATGACCCATTCCGGTGGATGTTGGCACATTGTTGTGTGAATTAAAAAATAGAAAAATTATGGAGGAGACATATTTTTTTTAAACAGCGTGCAAGGTGATGATGTGAAAAGAACAGTGGAGGACTCAGGCCCAGAGACTGCCTGCTGTGGCCGAATGTCACCACAAGATGGGGCAGGTGGCAGCGGCGAGGACTGGCGCAGGCCGCTCGGGCGTTGCCCCACGGTACCCGCTGCTGCCTCGGGCTGCTGACTCTGCCGGAGCCTGGGCCCTAAATCTGCGTAGGTGATTTGGGGTCAGATGACAAGAACCTGCTGGAAGCATTTCTAATTAGTTCCTTCCTGATTTTCTCTGGCAGTCTTCTTAGTATTATACTTTCCATCACTTAAAATGATGATATTTGCCTTGGTTTTAAAGCTTTTTCAAAAACATCCCAACCAGTTTATTAGAAATGAAATTAATATCTAAAATGCCATAGAACATTAAAATCATTAAAAATAAATAAGTGATTGATGCCAATTGCTTGTCTCACCCAGTTCAAAAGTATAACATAGGAAAAACCCCAAAGCTAATACATGAAAGACATTTTTATTTTCAACTTGAGAAAAAAAACCTCAAAAGTATTTAAAGTTAGGAGTTTAGCTTATTTTTCATTCGTTGAAAATTTTACTGGGATTTCCCTCCCAAGAGATTTTAGCTGTAAGTAGAAGTTTTTCTTTGAACTGGTTTAAACTAAGGCCTTCTTTCTTGTCACGCACAGACAGGGAAATACTGCAAGATGCTGGATTAGCTTGTTCGCTTTTCATTGTTTTCTTTTGTAGCCGCAATCCGTTTAGCTATGGTATGCTGAGTTTATCTGATTAGCACTTAATGAGTGAAGGGAATAGGGGAAATGTAGCCTGAGTTACTTAAGCCCAGCAAAGTTTTTCAGTACCTTCCCCCTCTTTCTTAATACCTGAACTTTCCTGACCCCCACCTTTTGCTTTTTCCCTCTGTTGCGGCTGGTTCCCATATGAAATGTGCTCCTGCTGCAGCTTTAACTGTCAGAAGTAGTGGTGCTATTAGCTGGATTTTGTTCAGTGCACATTGGTCACAACATTCATCCTGCTCAACAGTGTTTGACAGTCAGTCTGGAGCCCTTACAAGTTCAGTTGCCGTTGTTATGCTGACTCATATGCATATGCCTTACCTGGGAACACTTGCTGACTAAAAATGCAGCAATCTGTAGCATGAATATTTCTAACTTAAAACCATTACTTTTATTTGCAAACAATAAAATAATTAATGTTATCAGTATTTTCAGGAGGGTTCACTGGAGCTTGAGCAATTACATAGAAATTTAAGAAAGCTGAGCTTTAGTAATGCATAAAAACTGTGTGGGCCATGCAGATTGCAGGTCTGTTACCATAACTGACTTGATACGTTTCTTGCATAACTGTCATGTTTTCTTCTGGACTTCAACTTGGTTTCCCTCTTTTAGGATTAATTCTTATTTTAATTTGATACTGCTGCTTAAATTTATATATCTTTTGTGATTCTAGTGATTTCATACAGAAATGCAAAGTTGTCTTAGTACCAATGAAAATTTCTCCGAGGAAAGTAGTATCACCACATGTGGAAGAGATTCCTTAAGCATTGTAGAGTCTGTAGCTGTTGATGTAATTAAGTAAAAAACAACAGAAATCTAGGTGGAGTGTCACTAAGATAGTAGTGTTGGTTAGGAAGTCTGAAAAAATTTTCAGTTATACCTGCTTAACAATGCAATTCTTTTTTAGTAGAAATTAGCTCACATTTTATCACTGTCAGTGTCCCCACTTAGTAATGAGAATAATAGTCTTAGCAATAGGTAACTAGTAATAGCAGTAGTGATTATATTAGGGCAGAATGTGGGTGTATGTTTTTAAAATAATGTTAAACATATTAAAGCAATGCTGGAGGTGCCAGGGTGCTCTCAGGTGCTTGAGATGGGTAGAGGGCAACTGTGGGTGATTTCTGAGGTCTGTAGAGCTTCTTGGCAAGCAAGGATTTGCCTTTCTGGGTGAGGCACTGCAGCAGTGCATTGCTAGATGTTCCCAGTGCATTACAATGCAGAAAGTAACGTGTCCAGTTCAGCTGCTGTCAATGCTGGAAAGAGTCTGCAAGTGTCACAGTCAGATGTAAATGGTAGGAATTTTGGAAGAGAGATCCTTGTTTTTTCAGTTTACTGACAGACCAAACTGCCATTTAAACTTCTTGTTTCCATTATTGTTTCGTTTGGGTTTTTTTGTTGTTGCTGTTGTTTTTTTCCCCCTTTGGCTTCTGAATAATGTACAGTTCATGCCGAATGTCTATCCAGCCATCAAGGTGGGAGAAACCTCGATGTTAATCTGTGAATTAGATATTGAAATATTTTGTAATTTGATTCAAAGGTTAATGTAAATCATGAAAAGTATGTGTGTGTGTTTTTCTTTTCCCCTCTCAGGTTTGCAATTATGTGTGGCTATATGTCTCAGTTTGAAAGTGTACAAAACAAAATCAGGAATGGTTATCTCTTTAAGGTATGTTTTTGTAGGGTTTTGGGTTGTGGTTTTTTTAAGCTGTTCCTTTAAATTATTTCCTTATTAGTGTCTAAGACATATTTTTTTTTCAACACAGTAATTCAATCTCAAGCATATTTCAGTGCCAATGTTAAAATGAAGAAGTTGGTTTTAAGTATACAGCTAGAGGATACACTTACAAAATACAAGAACTGAGGTAGGATTCTGGGAAAGAGCAGTTAAGATTTCAGATTTGTTTTGTAGTCAGTGGTGGGAGGAAAGCAGAGTAACAGTTCTGTTTAGAAAATGAAAACATTTGGCACATTAAGTGATGAACTAACACAGTTCTGCAATCATTTGTCATGCTACCCTTAAGTACTTAACACTGTCCTTTCAAAGGTAATTGTGTTTTTCGGTTAGCACTTTGTGTTACATGTGCTGTCCCCCTTCTTGTCCTTGCCATTGCTTAGGTGCTTTTTCATCCCTTGCCCTCTAAGCTGCAGTCCCTCCTTTCGAGATGTCAGTGAGAGGCAGCAGACACTTCCAAAGGAGTGCCTGGGATGGGTCTCTATCACATCATGTCTGGTTTAGGACTTGGAGAGCTGCAGTGCTTTCCTGTGAGAGAACATTAATTACCTCTGACCTAAGCCTGGAGCACTGGAACAAGCTGGGAACAAAGTGAAAATGACGAATAACCCAAGTGCTGCAGTTGTTTAAAGATGAAGTGTAAAAGGACCCTCCCAATGTTGGCCACAGCCTTTTCAGGGAGGTTTTCCTCTTCAGAAGTAATTACTGAAATTGGTGTGAATCATTTTGAAATTGCAGGATTTGAAAAATAATAGCACGAAAACATATCTCCTATCTGAATAGTTAGTGGACAAAATGATGAATAATAGGGTGTTATAGCTATGTAACATTTTTTTTACTGACTGCCTTAAATAGGAAAACAGAGATATCTGGGAGGAGAAAAAAAGAACTTCAGAAGTGCAGTTTATTTTGAGAGGCAGATGGCAGGTAGAGGTGAAATATTTCATTTTTCTTCACGCTGAATTTGAGCAATAAGATTCTTTCGTCAGTCAGTTGAAGAGTGAGATAAAGATGCCCGTGACCTGTAATGCGAGTGGTTTGAAAGAAGCACCTCATTAAATGCTTTCTAAATGTTATGTTTTCAGTGTAAACAGAGGAATATTATTTTCTGAATTTTGCATTATAGTAACAATTTGCTATGTTGTACCATTTCACTGGGGCAGTCACATTCCCAGGTGGAAGAGACTATGCTTCAATGCCAGGTGTTGGCATGTAAGATGTATCAAAGAAAGAGAACAGTTGCTTTAAGATGTGTCAAAGAAAGAGAACTGTTGCTTTCTGACTGGTGTGTGAGTTTCCTAATACTAACTGTAAATTAATTTAGTTGAAGTTGTTGCCTTTTTAAGACAAAAGTTCTTGAGTTCTTTGATTGAACTTTAAAGCTGTTCTGTTCTGTTTTAAATGAAGCATACTTTCTTGCATTGTGTGCAAAGTTGCTGAATAATTTTATTTGTGGTTTCCCTCCACAAGAAAGAGGTTTGCCTGTTAAAATATTTTTTTATGTTAAAAATAAATTGCAGCACAGGAGGCTTTCTGAATTTGTTTCTGGTTTGCAACAAACTTCTTTGAATGTAAGCATACTTGCCAAACAAATATCTAAAGTGACACTGGTTTTCTTTCTAATAGGAGCACCTAGACAAAGCCATTGAACTTAAGCCTCAAGATCCTTTTTTATATTACCTAAATGGAAGATGGTGCTATTCAGTAAGTTGATTTTTTTTTTTTTAATCTAATGTAAATAAAAATGGCAGTGCACTTTGAATCAAATAATGAGACTAAAGTACTTGATAACTACAGAGGGGAAAGATTGGTTTCTGGTATTGTAAGCCTTGATTTCAGTTCTTTACTCTGGCACAAACTTTCTGGATGACCTTGGACCTTTTGGTAGCTTTATTCTTCACCCATAACTGAAGTTAAAGGCACTTACATGTTGTGGGATTGTCTGTGGCAGGAAGGCTTGGTAAATTGTAGGAGAATGTCACAATAAAAATCCAGGCATGAAAAACTGTAATTCACCAAAAAGTTTTGCAAGAGGTACAATTTGTGTTCTGTCAACACAACAGGTGCTTTTGAATACTGTGTAAATGACATAGTGATAAGTAATTATATGTGAAAAACTAAAAATAATTGTTTTACAAACTTAACTGTTGATAAATTTTTTTTTTTTAATTTTTAGACTTTTAAAAATAGTGCTTGTGCTTGTAATATAAAAAATGGTTTATGCTTAAGCACACATCTTTGATGGCTCAGATGGCTGTCCTTATTGCTTTATCTATAATGCTGCGAAGAATCTTACATCAAAAGAAAATGTTCTTGCATGGTCAATGCTGTAAAAGATCACCGTGAGGCTTCACAGAGTAGTGACTGCTAACATGCAATGAATTCCAGATTTGTCCTTTTCTTCCAGCTACTTCCAGTGCTAGTCACTATGAAGTGCCTGCAAACTGTAAAGAAGTTGTTGTGATACTTTACAGACTTTGACTTTGTCTTTATTTGCAGCAAGACTTAATGCAAAGCAATCTTTCAACATATTTTTCAGATCATATTTTTAACATTGAATGAGCAGCTTTCAGCACGTACATTTTTTCTCAATTGATTTGAATAAGGAATGACACCAACTTTTTCAGAGGGCTCTTTATTTTGCTTTTCATCACACTATGTCCTTGAATATCAGCATTAGCTCTACAAAACTGAACTGCTAAAGATTCTTGTATTGTATGCTTACTGTCCTGCCTTTGAAGAGCATCTTTCTTTCACCAGTCATTCCTTAAGCACTTTTATACTGTACTGCATCCAACAGCTGACTGTAACTTCCATTTATGTCATACACTCCCAGATGTTTTTTCATAGTTTATTTCTCATTTGAGCTATTGCTTTTGTAAAATGTACATGTCATCTCAATATACCCCATTGTGTTCATATTGCAGTGGGTTTTTCTTAATTCTTATTTCATTTCAGTGACAGTCACCACTTCCTGACTCATACATGTGCTTTTTTTTTGCGCTGTATCATACAAACTCGCATTTCATGTTTGCAGCATCTATGCAGGACATACTGAACATCAAAGTCAGAGAGTAGCATTTGCTTCAGTAAGGATTGATTTTTTTTTTTTTTTTTTCCTGAGTGGTAAAATTCAGACTCAGTGTGGTCCTGGGCACTCAGATCTAGTTGGAGGAGGGGTTTGGACAAGATTACCTTTGAGGGTCACTTCTAACCTGGTGAAATCTGTGAATCTGTAACCTGAAACACTTAGAACAGATTTTCATAGTACAAATAAATGCATGTATAGGACTGAATGACATTTTGTTTTAACTTATGAGCCTGTCAACTTTTAAAAACACTGTCATTTGCACATTTTCGGTAGCTGTATGGGGTCATAATTTGGGAATATTAGTTTTGAGGTTCTGCTATGGAACCTAGATCTTAATCCTAGCCCAGTGAAATTGGTGATATCCTTATTAGTTTTAGCAGACTGTATGAGTAGCTTTCTGTGCTGATTCACTAATACAGATTTTGGCTCTGCATGTGATGTAGACGGTCATATGAGCATGAGGGAGACTTGGAAAATTCTTTGTTCCTATACTGCAGTCCATAATACTGTGATAATTACCCCACAATTAGACTGTTGGTGGTGACATTGGTTCCAAATACTTCCTCAGAGCAGGGATTATGGTAGGGTGCTTTCATAATTCTTTTCAAAATGTATTTATCATTCCTTCTCTATATTGGTACCTGTAGATGGAGTGATAATGTTCCTCTTGGCCCTCTGCTTTTTTCTCTTTAACTGTGATTCAAGCTGGGAAGGCTGTCTTGTCCTGTGTGAAGAAATCAGAGAAGAAAAAGGGATGACTGAGGAAGAAATTTCCACATTTAGCCTAACTGACTTTGAGGTCAAGTTAGGATTCAGCCCAATGATTTTTACTTCCAGGGGTGTTAGTGTCTAGTATAAATCACATATTTTTTTTAACTAAAGCACTGTAGTTGAAGGTCACTAGTGTTTGATACTTTCTAAGCTTTTTAAGTCTTCCTAGTATAGTCAGACATTTCTCATTCATCTTATTACTGTCTTCTAGCACTGTTTTTTGGGCTGACAAAATGGGGGGAAAAAGTATAACAGACTGTAAAAAGGGATCCTCAGAGAATTTTCATTCAGGATTCCAATTAATTTTCACAAATGACAGTCAGTTAAACAGAGTTTTGGGTAGCAGGTGTAGTACAGGCAAACAGAAGATTTCTTGAAGGCTGAAATCTACATCCAGAGACTGCATGCTGCACTAGTAAAAGCTGTTTGGCTTTGTGGGGTTTTACCAGAACTTGTCTTTGACTGCCCTTTTGCACCTTCTTCACTGTAGCACAGTACTTCCCAGAGAGCAATTGTATGTCAATGCCAAGTTTCTTAATCAGCAGTCCTTCTCTCTGGGATAGATCAAAAACTGATCATAGCACCTTCCAGCAGTAGGGATGAGCTGGATTTTCTCTGCCTTGAAGCATTAGGGTTTTGTCTCTGGCGGAGAGACATTGGCAGTTGTGCGCGTCATTGTCTAAAACCAAATGTTTGCTGTTTCTTACTTTAATTAGCGTTACAAAGTCAGCAGAGCTATACAAAAGAGGAAGAATCTGTTCTCATGTGTCTGCTGCCTCAACTTTGCTAGAAAATTACTTCTGGTATCACAATCAAGTAGACAAGTTTTTCACCAATCATTTCATAGATGTGACGGACAAAACTTTGCCAGTGAGACTGGCTGTGTATGTAAGAAGCTATGCGTAGCTCTAACGTGTTTTGTTGTTTTGCAGTGTTGATGGGGGTTAAAAGCCTCATTTTTTAATGCATTGAGAAAACATAATTGGACACCATTAATAATGAGTAACTGCAAAACCTTGCAATTGTTATTTTAATATTTCTTTTTTCCAGAACTGACAAGAACTTCTACATAGTTGGTGGTTTTCTTCCAGGCTAGCTTTAGCGATTGTGTTACTGAAAAATTATTGTCATATAATTACAATAAAGATACCTTAGAACATTTAGTAAACAAAGCAACCAATCTTTAGTATTTCATAGAATCATAGAATGGTAAGGTTGGAAGGGACCTCAAGGATCATCTAGTTCAAACCCCCTGCCATAGGCAGGGACAACTCCCACTAGTACAGCTCACTCAAGGCCTCGTCCAACCTGGCCTTGAACATCTCCAGGGAGGGAGCAACCACAACCTCTCTGGGCAACCTGTGCCAGTGCCTCACCACCCTCACTGTAAAGAACTTCCTCCTAACATCTAGTCTAAATCTTCCCTCTGCCATTTTAAACCCATTGCCCCTTGTCCTGTCGTTGCAGGACCTTGTAAATAATCCTTCCCCAGCCTTCCTGTAGGCCCCCTTCAGATACTGGAAAGCTACTATCAGGTACCCTCGAAGCCTTCTCTTCTCCAGGCTGAAGAGCCCCAACTCTCTCACCCTGTCCTCCAATTTAAAAAGTGTTACTATTCCAAAGTTTAACAGCTGCAGAAAAAAATAATTTTAATTTTAAATGTTCTGGTGGTGGATAAAACTCGATCTTCTCAGTCTTCTGTGAAGAAACCAGGCTTTGTTAAGTATGTATCTTTTAGGGAAGGTTTCATATTTTAAATACATGTTTGAGTTAGTTCATATGACTTAAAATAGGTAGTCTTTGAAGTTTCATCTTTATGGAAACTGTTTTGCTCTTCCAGTCACCAAGTAATACTTGTTGGAAGCGAGTTCATCTGTATCATTGACTATAGGAATTAGTTCTCTTTCCTTAGACTTTTTTGTGAATCTGGCAATTCTTTATAATAGTGTGTTTGTGTTTTGGTTTTTTAGTGTTTTAATGTTTACAATAGCTTTTAAAACAAAGTATATAACTATTTAAGATGACCTCATGCCATTACAGAACAAACACAGAGCAGTTAGCATATACATGTGAAGCTGGGTCAGAGCCTCTGGTAAATGTTAGTGTGGTGTTAAAAATTAGATCTTTGGGGATTTTCTTTCTGCGGGTTATGTGCTATACATCAGATTCATCTCTGGTGTATCTCAGGATCTCTTTGGGTTATGTCAGGGAACAAATTGACCCAGTTCCTTTGCCTGTGTGCTCTGTAAGTCTTCTTCCCTTACTGGAAAGTAAAAAACCCAAAGAATTCAAGTTGTATATCTGCCTAAATGTCCGTACAGACTGTCTTGCGTCCTCAGCTGCCAAGAAAGAGCATGTTTGTGTTGTAAGCTGTTGTGTTGGAATTTTAAAATTGCTGTTGAGTTACTTAACCTCTTCCAGAAGTCAAAACATTGCAAAATTATGTAATACAATTTTACATTAATGTATTCTAAGGAAAAAAAAAAAAAGAAAAAAGAAACTCTTTGGGAATATTTAAGTAGGTGCCATTAGTACATTACTAAAACTGGATCAGTGGGATAATCTTCCTGTATGGAAGACAACTGTGTGATCTGTCTTCAGTGAGCTGTTAACAAGGAGATACTGGAAGAGGAAATCCTTTAGGGCTACAAATCAATGCTGGCTGAATTTTCATTCCAGGTGGGAATTTGTACCAACAGTACAGTTGTAACAACAGTACAGTACCAGTTTCCTTTGTACCAACATCCTGAAGTTTGAAAAGAGCTGTCCATGAGCAGGGTTTGCTTCTCATCAAAACAAAACAAAAATCCACCAAAACCAAACAGTGTTTTAGTTCACATGAGATTTTTGCTGATCTGAGGCTAAGGTTAAAAAAAGGAATGTTAGGAAATCCATTTTCCCAGTTTTTAAGGGAGGAATGCATTTCTGCCTCAATCTTCAGAGGAACAAGAGTCCTGATAGCAGCATCTCAGGTATGAACTTTACAGTCAGCTGCAGTCCAGCTCTGTGAGTGGCTTTCTTCCATCTCCAGTATTAGTACTGAGATTTGGGTAGAATAAATGGATGAGAGCTTGCTGCTTGATAAAACCGTAGAAGAGATTGTTTGAAACAAGCATCTCTGCTAGCTTTTGGATAATGAAGAGTAGCCTCCTCTCCTTGGCAAGAGGTCAGGTTGTTATGGTGACCAGCCCCCCTCCAACCCTAAGGAATTTCAAGTATTGACCTCTAGTCCTTCAGCCCCTTGCTTTTTACTCTTGAGCAAATGAGACTAGTTCTCCTCATGTTTGGCAGCTGGGAGTGATGTTACTTGAGCAACCCAATACATTTAATCTTGATATTCTTGTGGAAACAGAATATCAAGAAACAGTGTTCATTGCAGTGCTCTTGTGAATTTTCAGCTGCTGGTGGGGACTGATGTTCAGGATTGGGAGACCTAAAAAAAATAAATCAAAACTCACTTAAGGTTTCAAAAGCATCTTCAGGGCATGGACAATCTTCATTCTTTAATCTTCTTGTTGTAACTATTACTTGCTGCAGTAGCTGTTTTTTCTTAATACTTTCCGCTGTCCTATGCCATTCTTGGAAGATTGGATTAAATGAAGTCAGGTCCCACTGAAGTTGATGACAGTTAACAGTCTCTTTGTACTTGATTTTATGTGGACCTCCAAGGATGCTTTGCACTATTTGGAAGAGCCTTGACTGCGAAAGTCAAATTTGCACTACACTAGAGCATGCTGTACTAGAGTTTCTGTTGCCTATGCTGGCTCACACAGAGAATGCTTAATTAAGTTAGTCAGTATAGTAGGGATGATGTTTCTATTTCACTGAACATGGCATAAGATTTTCTCCAGTAAAGTTATTTAAAATTAAAGACTCTGCTTTTGTGTAGTCAAAGGAAGGGTATAATTTACAGTTTATCATTACTGCTTCAGTACTCAGTTTTGTGTCTTGCATAAAACAGGTCTTTTTTTTTTTTTTTTCCCCATTTATCCCACCTTAGTCATAGATAGGTGCAGACTGACTCAGGTGGGGCACAGTTAAGCTCATTTTTCTATCCATTCACCAGATATAATTTATAGAATCATAGAATCATAGAATAGTAAGGTTGGAAGGGACCTCAAGGATCATCTAGTTCCAACCCCCTGCCATAGGCAGGGACACCTCCCACTAGTACAGGTTACTCAAGGCCTCATCCAATCTGGCCTTGAACACATCCAGGGAGGGAGCATCCACAACCTCCCTGGGCAACCTGTTCCAGTGCCTCACCACCCTTACTGTAAAGAACTTCCTCCTAACATCTAGTCTAAATCTCCCCTCTGCCAGTTTAAGCCCATTGCCCCTTGTCCTGTCATTGCAGGACCTTGTAAATAATCCTTCCCCAGCCTTCCTGTAGGCCCCCTTCAGATACTGGAAGGCTACTATCAGGTCCCCTCGAAGCCTTCTCTTCTCCAGGCTGAAGAGCCCCAACTCCCTCAGCCTGTCCTCATAGGAGAGCTGCTCCAGCCCTCTGATCATCTTTGTGGCCCTCCTCTGGACCCGCTCCAACACTTCCATGTCCTTCCTGTGCTGAGGGTTCCAGAACTGCACACAGTACTCCAGGTGGGGTCTGACGAGAGCAGAGTAAAGGGGCAGAATCACCTCCCTTGCTCTGCTGGCCACGCTTCTCTTGATGCAGCCTAGGACTCGGTTGGCTGTCTGGGCTGCATGTGCACACTGCAGGCTCATGTTGAGCTTTTCATCAACCCAGACTCCAAGGTCCTTTTCCTCAGGGCTGCTCTCCAGCCATTCACCACCCAGCCTGTATTTGTGCTTGGGATTGTGCCTACCCAGGTGCAGGACCTTACACTTGGCCTTATTGAATTTCATCAGGTTGGCCTGGGCCCAACTCTCCAGCCTGTCCAGGTCCCTCTGGATGGCATCCCTGCCCTCTAGCAAGTCGACTGTGCCACACAGCTTGGTGTCATCTGCAAACTTGCTGAGGGTGCACTCCATTCCTCTGTCCATGTCACTGACAAAGATGTTAAACAGCACTGGTCCCAGCACTGACCCCTGAGGGACACCACTTGTCACTGGTCTCCAGGTGGACATTGTGCCGTTGATCGCCACTCTCTGGGTTCGACCATCCAGCCAATTCCTTATCCAGCGAGTGGTCCATCCATCAAGTCCATGCTTTTCCAGTTTGGTGACCAGGATGTCATGTGGGACAGAGTCAAATGCTTTACTCAGGTCCAGGTAGATGACATCAGCTGCCTTTCCCTTGTCCACTGTCGCTGTGACTTCATCATAGAAAGCCACTAAATTTGTCAGGCAAGATCTGCCCTTGGTGAAGCCATGCTGGTTCCCACCAATCACCTCTGCTTTGTTTTCCATTTGCCTTAGCAGGACTTTCAGCAGGATCTGCTCCATGATCTTGCCAGGCACAGAGGTGAGGCTGACTGGTCTGTAGTTTCCAGGGTCATTCTTTTTACCCTTCTTGAAGATGGGTGTTATGTTTGCCCTTCTCCAGTCAGCAGGAACTTCACCAGTCTGCCATGACTATTTGCTGTGTGCCTTTTGTAGTTGAAGGAGGGAAAGAAGACAGAGAGAAGTGTTCATCCCAGGTGAATGTAGGTGAAGAGGAATTGTGTAATGGAAATGCCTCTTTCTGTACTGACCATGCAAGGAACCTGAAAAATTCACATGAGCTATGCTCTTTGTTTCTGGATGGCTAATTAGCTACAATGAATTCATCAAGCCAGTGACATACAAGTCTGACTGCTCAAAACATCACAGAACTCTCAGACTGTGTAATAGTCACAAACTACAATGCTGGAGCCAGTGCACACTGAAGAAACCTCACTGTTGTGCAAATATACATTTCATTTTTAAACATTGTTTCAGGTTGGTGAGGTTTTTAATAGAAAAAATGGCCAATTGCATGTATGTTTGTGCTTTTAAAAGTTTGAATAGTGCAAAACAGCATCCAAGGCTGACAAAATAAGAATGAAAACCTCAGTAAATCAGTTCTGATTAAATCTTGTAAGTATGACTGCCAGGAAGAACTTGGTTTTCAATAGGTAACTATGGGTCCACATGGAAATACTGCAATTCCATTTCCCCACTATTGCATAACAGCAGACACTTGGTGGGGAATTTTACCTATTCAGTGCATGTGTAATGCAGGGTGTTGTGTGGTCTGTCAGAGAAGGGTGTAAATATACACATTTATTTTCACAGTATCACAATATCACCAAGGTTGGAAGAGACCTCAAAGATCATCAAGTCCAACCCGATACCACAGACCTCAAGACTAGACCATGGCACCAAGTGCCACGTCCAAACCCGCCTTGAACACCTCCAGGGATGGTGACTCCACCACCTCCCTGGGCAGAAATATTTTTTCCCCTCTCTTTAGCAAGCTAGCTCTATCTTTATGGAATTGACCTACAAATATAGAAAGTTCCTCCCTTTTCCAAAAGAGCAGAGAACATTGCATCAGTAGATTGACATCAATAAAACAATACATTTTCAAAATATCTCTTGTGGAACAGGCCTCAGAAACTATGGAGTAGCTAAGGAAATGAAGTGCATGAAGGATTTGTATATACATATGTACAATATGAAGTTTTAAACAGTATGCTGCAGTGTGTTTAAAAAAAAAAAAAAAGTGGAAGCACTGCAGTGCAGAGGAGAAGCATCTTGTTGAATAAGAACTCTAGGGTTGCTGGAGAGATTTTGTAAAAACAACTTCATTCCTGTAGATGAGGATTAAGAGTGAGATGTGTGGTAGCATGAAATATTTTTTTTCTTAATATTGTTTCTATCTAAAATACAATAATTAATTAGTTTAGCATTGAAAACTTAAAAATGACATTTATCAAATCAAATAAGGCATTGGACCCTGCCAAACCATCAAGACTAGGATGTCTTCTATCTTCAAGCGATGTTGCTCCTAGAGTCACTGGGACAGGATGAGAAAATAAGGTCTAGTGCATTTTCCTGCCTTTACTTTCAATCTTTGCAATGGTATTTTTAGGACAGTTTGCAACAAGAAATACATTGAGTGTGGTATGTGCTCAGAAGAGAGAATTGGTGTCTGTGGATAATGTAGTGTGGATGTATTCCTATGTTTTGCCATAATTACTGACATTTACTGCATAATCAGAGAATTTAGCTGGAGATAGAATCATAGAATCATAGAATGGTAAAGTTGGAAGGGACCTCAAGGATCATCTAGTTCCAACCCCCTGCCATAGGCAGGGACACCTCCCACTAGTACAGGTAAGGGGATGGTGGTGGGCAAAAACATCCCTGAAGAGATTGGAAAGCCAGGGAATAAGGTGGGAATAATCTAAAGCCATACAGGTTTTTTTTCTTTATTTGTTTACAGCACTAGGACAGAGTTGAGTTCAATTGTTGTTTTAATTCCAGCTCCTCCTGAAAAAGGAGGGATGTCACAAGTTCCTGTACAACTCATTTCACATCCAGGTCTCCAGTGAGAGGCTCTTTCTTCACTTGTGTGTATCCTTTCTCTATGTTGCCTCTGCATAGATCAGGCCAGAAATTACTAGGAAAACACATGATTTTGTTTTTTACAATTTTTAAGTCAGCTGTACTAAATGACAGGAGGTACAGGAGCTATCAGTGCTGTGGTTTGGATGCTGATATGAAAGAATGAAGTCCTGACTTCACAGATGCAGTTGAAATGGCCAGAGGGGAGTGGTTTCACTTCTCTATTTCAACAGGTGTAGTGGAAGGGGTAATTAATTACTGTGAGATGATATTTTAAAAAATATTAATATAGTTTATTAATATTAAATATTCAGAACTCGTGCCACCCCGATCACCACTTTAATAACAATTGCTTCTTTGCATCACTCATGGAAACTTTATATACAGGTAATATCAGGATCTAGAAATAACTAGTAAATATATACATTAATTGAACTCAAACTGGAAGAGAAGGCTTTGCAGTTAGTGTACTGCTTGCGGTCACCGCACTGCTTGCTCACTAGATGGACTTAAGGAGCTCGTTTCTGCTTATGGCAAAAGGCAATTAATGATTACAAGAGGCTTTGAGTATTTACTCACAAAATATTATCTGACAGTACCCAAAGCTTGTGGCAGGGGTGCTGTTGGTAGCCGTTAGAGGCTTTGGAGTTTCCCCAGGCTTCTGGGTGCTGGGGAAAGGAGGCAGGCAACCTCTGACCTGGTCCTGGCTCTCTGGATGATCTGTGTATCTCCAGGGCTTCCATCTGGGCAGGTTTTCAGGCAGGATATCTGTGATGTGCAGTCTCAGCACAGTGTCATGCAGGCCAAATGCATGGAGGCTTTTAGAACCTAATCCTGGTCATTGGAGTTCCACACAGCTCGGGATATAAGAAGGTAGTAGAAGCACGGGTAGAGAGCAGATACAATGGTGGAGCACACATATAATAGCAGAACACACCTTGTAATGGCAGAGCACACGATGTGCTCCCTGCTCATCTCCCTTTATATTAATACAACCTGAGACTAATGGGACTTTGGACACAGCATAACCAATCAGAATGGCAGTTAGCCAAGCTTGACCATATTTAGGTGAAGCCATAGGCTTGCTTTACCAAAATTTGGGCAGAGCACAGGCCTTGCACAAGGCAACCACGTGTACCTTGTTTACTGTAGGGTTCAAAACAAGTCTGGGCAGGCCACAATCCTCAGACTCAGTGGCTCCAGGTTCTTTTGTCTTATTTCCTGTGGTTGTTTCTCCACAGAACAGAAGGAGGGAGAGCAGAAAAAACATGTCTGGGGAAGTCAGGACATGTATAAGCTTATTTTGGCCTGCTTTGGCCTACCATGACAACAGACTCCAGTTCCACTTTGCATTTCTTAGCAGTTCCATCTTTCCTTAGAGACATGAGGTGTGTTTTGCCACATTAGGTAACGGAGCCAAATACCTTATGGGAGTAAGCAAAGCAGCTTCTGTCAAATGTCAGTATGTGTAAGGGAAGAAATGATGTACGTTGTGTGACAAGCTATATTTGTCAGCTTTGAAGAGGAAGAAACGAGGCCTATTTCTAGACAGTGGTCACCAGCCTCTGTGTAGTAAATGGACTTGATTTACAAGTATCAAAAGCAGTGTTCTAGGTTGGGTCCCGTAGATAAATTCTTCCAGATTACCAGGCAGTCTCCAGGGAGCGGACACAGGGAATTCTAACGTTTGTTGTTCCATCCCATCCTGCAGCTGCCTATATAAAGGGAGTTCACAGCCAGTCCTCTCTCTTTCTTCCTTCTTCATTGTCTCTCTGGTTTCTGGAGGAGTTGCCTCCTTGGCTGGCAAGCTAATTGTATTGCTGTGCCACTGGGCCTAGCAGTGGGAGTGGGCAGGCCTGTCCTCTTGGGAGGCAGTTTGGCCTACTCCTGGGCCTGCTGAGGCTGAGGTGGGGGGAAGGTTTGGAGGGTTTTGGCCTAGGAAGGCCTGGTAGGCCCAGATGGAGAACCAAGCTGAGACAGATTGATTTGTGTATGTATTTCTTTTATGCTTTTATATATTTTGTACTTTTGGTTAGTTTTGTAATCAGCATTTTCTGTTAAATTCTGTGTGAATGTTTTTATGTACTCCTTTGGGGTAAATTCCTTTTTTGTCCTTCCACTCTTGGTAGCTCATGGCTCGCAGTGGGACAAGCGTTCACATTGTGACTGCAGCAACAGCTTCTCATGACATTGGGAAGCACAGGGACTGTCAAGCCTAGCTGTCTTGTGAAAATTGACAGGCTTTAAAGTGCCACTTCTAATCTTAGGGTTTAGAAAATGGCGAGGTCTTATGAAACCTAAACCGTACTCGAAGCTTGGTTCATTGGAATAATCTCATGGCAGTAATGGTGGTGTTTTCCCATGTGTTTCTTAAAGTGTACAGTTTTCCATGGACAGAATCTAAAATCTGGGAGGCTTTGAGCTGACAAACTGACAGTGTCAAACACTCCTTCACAAGGTCTTTTGCAAAACTACAACCTACTTAAGTTGTTCAGTGGTACAGGAGAGCATTTATCCCAAAACTGAGAAGTACCCTAAAGGCTTCATATTTTTGTGTTTTGATTATAGGTAGCTCAGTTGTCTTGGCTTGAAAAGAAAGTAGCTGCTGCTCTCTTTGGGACTCCACCAACTTCAACAATAGAAGAAGCCTTGCAGAATTTCCTTAAGGTAAGTCCTAGCCAAGGGTTTTCCTGTGTGATTGTTCACCAGCCACTAAATGACTGTCATTAAGATGTCTGCTCAAGTTGGAATTGGATGATCCTTGAGGTCCCTTCCAACCTTACCATTCTATGATTCAGTAGCTGTAAATCCAGGACCTTCCTAAATACCACAGAGGTCTCTACTAAAATATGTTTTCTATTTTAAAATTAGCATGGAGATGAGTAGCTAGCACCTCCCTTCTGTTTCCATAGCTTTAGGGAGATCTTCAGTGTCTTGCCATGGTTAATAGTTACGGGATTTAGTGTGAGATGGATATGGATGTATGCCACTGAAACAAATTAACCTTAATGATAACTCATGATTTGCCTGTTTCTGTAAGAGGGTTAACAGATGCAAGGAATCTTCAATATTGTGTCGTTTCTCTTTTTCTGATCCAAAGCTTTATTCATTGAATTTCAGTTGAAGCCTTTCACATTTGTGGAGATGAGTTGTCCTGGGTTCAGCTAAGATAGGGTTAACTTTCTTCACAAGAAGCTGGGAGGGCTGTGCCAGGCTGGCCAGCTGAACCCGCCATAATCCATACCATACACATGCCCACTGTTACAGCTGGGGGGCTGGCATGGGGCAGCAGTTGTCTGGCACTAAGAAAAACATCGACTGGGTCAGGTGAGTGAAGCAGAAAATAAAATTCTGATATAGGTCCCTTAACTGGGCATTCTACTTAAGTACAAAGTTGTGTGAAAAAAACCCACATAAATAAAAGCGAACCTGTCTTTCGGTGTCTTTTATATGAATCATTTCTACTTCTGGAGGTGAAAAGTATAAATTCTTCACCTGACTGAATTGAAGAGATAAAATTCCATTATTACAATTACTTTCAGACAGTTTTTCAAAGGAAATCAGACAAACATATTTTCTTCGCTATCCATAGTGCTTGTTTTTTGTGATCCTACTCTATTTAATGGTGGGGTGACCCACTGCATTTTGGTTAGTACCATCGTCCCAGTTTCAGACAGTTTTTCTTTAAGGTCAGAATCCAAAGGTGGTAGCAGTGCTTCAAAATGTTCATTTCACTCTCAGGTATTTTCTGGTGGGCATCAGACTAACTGGTTTTAAGTCATCTTCTACAACAAAAACTACTGTCTAAAAGACAAGAGTTTGGATTTTGTTTTCAGATGTTTGATAATACACAGTTGTGGTGAAAGCAACATTGTTTTCGTCCAGGAATTGCGACTATAAATTTCACTGATGTAATTTTTCTCTCCCAAAATCTAACCAAGAAGCAGTTTTAATCAATGAACAGTAGGTAACTAGTGAGGTTTTTATTCATCTTTCAAGCTTCTGTATCCTTAATGAGTTTTAAGAGAAGGACAATCCTTCAACTGCTTTAGTGACCTGAACTGTAAACCCAGAGTTGGAAGATACCATTCTGTAAAAGAAAATTAATTATAAAGTTGATTAATACAGCTTGTTATCTATGACGTGAAGTGTTAATGGATGGTTGCTTGTTATTTCTTTGATGAGGAAATACATATTAATAATCTAAAGAGACCAGTGCCTTCCAACTTACTATGTAACTGAATGAAATTCACTTGGAAATTCTATGCAATTGACTGGTATCTTTACAAAGCACTTGGAGAAGGAGGAGAGCAAGCAATACAGAACACTTCTTTCTGTGTTCGGTACCTCGTGTGCCTAGTTTAGGATTTGAGTTTTGAGTTTCCTTGTTTTCTTGATTTATTTGGGAGTAATTTTTCTAATGTACTAAACAAATTGTGATACATACAGTAGGGAATGATTCAGTCTGATGTTTGAGGAAGTTTAGTGCATTACTAAAAACGTTATGCAGAACATGTAAGTCTCATTACACAAGTTTTATGTCTCTTTTCTTTCCTGTTTTCTTTTTTTTTTTATTATTTAGGCAGAAGAAATGCATCCAGGGTATTCCAAATGCAATTATGTTTATTTGGCAAAGGTAATCAAGTTATTTTTAAAATAACAGTTTGTAGACTCTGGTATTCATACAGTGGTCTGATTGGAAACAAAATGTCTTTTTTTTTCTCAGTGCTATAAAGATCTCGGCCAGAAAAGCAATGCACTGAAGTACTGTGATTCTGCGCTGTCAGTCCTCTCAGTTACTAATGAGGTGGGTGTTGAGAGCAAGAACTCATTCTCTTGGGACTGATGTCTTGTTTTTGGCACTTGTTATTGCACTGTCAGTAATAACATGTTTCACTTTTTTCCTTTAAATGCAGAAGTGTCCATCTTCCTCTGCTCTGGGTTGGCTCGTTACAGTTGTCTGCATCAGCAACTTTGAAAAAAAATTTGTTTGTGGAGCTGTCAGGGACTCAGTGTCAGAGAGGCTGCACTCTTTGTAATTAATCCCATTTCATTAGACTAATCTTAAGCATGAGCAGTTGAGTGTTTCACTTCAGGTGTACTGAAATTTTGCCACAGACCTACCATTTCTAAGTTGAAAGTATTCTGGGTTTTTGTCCTCCAGTCTCTGTCTCTCCTCCTGAAAGCCTCTGGTTGGTGATTCTTGTCAAGGCCTCCAGGGCAATGAGGTAGTCATAGGGGAAGTAGATAAGTTATTCAGAATTGCCTTTGTCTTCAACCACAAAGAAGACAAGTGTGTTAAGAAGACACAGTTCTTTCAGTTACATCTGGGAATGTAGTTTACTCCAAGAGATACTACATTCCTTTTTAGACTCTTTAGTGTCTTTTTAGTATGTGAACACAACATTTCTAGAGATATTTGAGAGATTTTAAGTTATTTAATTTCTTAAACCAAGTCATGGCAAGAAGGTTCACTCTGTCTGATCTTGTGTAAAAGCAAGTTTCATAATTACCAACCTATGACTGGAAATGTCTTACCATCCTAGTGACAAGTTAAAACCTGAGCTTTGTCAGCCTAAGGGACCCCCTTTGAGCACAGCAGATGTGGTAGGGAGAGAGAGAGGTGATTCCAAAGACTAATATCCCATTTAATTCTTTGAAGTTAAGGAAAAAAAACCCACAACTTTAAATAGTTCTGTAACTTGATTGACAATAAATACTGTGTGTGGAGCACTAACATGTTTATGTCAAGTGTTCCTGCTGAGAAGAAAGACTGCTGCATGCCTCATCATCAGCTGCTCCTGGGTGGCCTTTATTTTTGGCCCAAGTTATAGTATGTACCAATCATAAATTCAGCAGTCACTGCTTAAGCAAAGTGTTTCTTCAAATATGTGTAGATACATATATGACATTAATAATGTCTTAACTCAGCTTTATTCTTTACTTACAGTTGAAATGTACCTTCAGCTTGCCTATTAGGAAAGACTACTATAGATGACCTGTTATTTGGTACCTTACATCTTTGCATAAAAGGTAGCACCAGTGATGCAAGGGAGAAACCACAGAATTGAAATTACCTGAACTTAGCCTGTTTTGGATGTATCTGCACTGACTATACTGGTGAATTTTTTTATTTTCCTGTATTCAAATCACTACTGGTCAGATAATCCTGCAATGAAGTCTGAAGCTCTGTGGTAGAATTTGTGAACAAACATCACAGAAACTTCTAGTGGGCAGAAGACTACCTGTATTTAGTAAACTGGAAGTCATTCATATATCCATAAAGACTCCTTGAAAAAGTATAGAGAAGGCATGGGCTGGGATTCCCCTTTGCTGACGATATCTGGACTAAATTTTGGTGACCAAAGGTAATTACTGACAGATAATTGCTGTCTCTTGGTGGAGAGATATTTATCCACGTGGCCCATCCTCCCTTTCTGTCCCTAATGGCTGAGAGACTAGATGTGAAGATGTGTACCTCATACATTTGACTCCTAGACTATGCAGTTAATGAGAGGTGAATCCTGACTCTAAAGTGCAGTGTCAGCAGTCTAAACACGAGCTGGACTTCAGTGTAACCTGGACTATCCAGGCATAGTCCCTGGTCCCCATCACATTTCTGAAGTACAAACAGACCTGAAAAAGAGAGGGGACACAGAGGTGAAAGCAGGAATTTTGGAGCAATCCAATGAGTGGGTTGAATTTTTGGAGCAATCTGATGAGTGGCAGAGGGGAGATTTAGACTACATGTTAGGAGGAAGTTCTTTACAGTGAGGGTGGTGAGGCACTGGAACAAGTTGCCCAGGGAGGTTGTGGATGCTCCCTCCCTGGAGGTGTTCAAGGCCAGGTTGGATGAGGCCTTGAGTGAGCTGTACTAGTGGGAGGTGTCCCTGCCTATGGCAGGGGATTGGAACTAGATGATCCTTGAGGTCCCTTCCAACCTTACCATTCTATTCTATTCTATATATTCTGGCAAGCTGTGTGATGGTGAGAATAAGAATTATACTGGTTTGTGAATAAAAAAAGAGCAGCAAATGGACCCCAAATTTTTTTCTGTCCCTTTAAAAAGGACAAGATGGTCTACCCTCTTCTGTTTCGACTAGTTCTACAGATATCACAGATTTACCTACGTTGTCTTGTTTACTTGTGGTGCATTTTGAGTTAAGTTTTGGAAAAAGGAAAAAAAAATAGAGGAAACTATGGCATTGGGGCAATAGTTGTGCTGGTTTGAGGCTAATTGGAATATTTTAATAGAGAAAATTACACTATAGGCTGTGAAAAGAAAACATGGTGATGTCTACTTCACTCATAGGCTTGCTGAGATGTTTGGGAAAAGAACTCAAAACATGAGATAAGTCAGTCTCTGTTTGTCTCTCTCTGGCAGAACAACGTCTCGGGCGGTCTAGCTTCTGCCTCTTCTGTGCCAATTAATCTTCACTAACCACTTTTCTTCTAACCGCCTCTGGCTGATCCTCCAAGCTCACCTTGTGTGTAAGACAACCCTTGGGGGAAGGTATAGGGATGGGGGGGAAGGTGGAAGGGTGATTGGGAGCCCCTCCTGGGGTCTCTGATTTCTGAGAGGGGTGTTGTGTTTCTGTATTACCTTTAACTTGTATATTTCTGTAACTATTCCTGTCTATAGTGTGTATCTCTGCTTGTACATTGTGCTGAGCTGTAAATAGAGCTTCAGTCCTTAACTTCCAGCCAGCTGAGTTCTAGTCTGGGTCATTTTACAATGTGTGGGGTGGGGAACTCCCAAACCATCACATCAATATGTAATAAAATTTAGGAAAAAAAAAAGGCAGTCAGCAAAAGGTAAAAAACCAAGTACATGCTGAAAAGAATTACTGTAGAATGGAGATCTGGAACACAAAGTATGTTTATGCTAACTGTTGCCTCAGCTCCCGTCTGAATTAGAATATTATGTATTGTTTTGGTTATTGTGTTAAAGAAAGACTGTTACTGATTTTTGAGGGCAACCTGTTGGGACTGGAGTGGTTCAGGGCTTGGAGCTTTACCTAGGAATAACGTTTAGTCAGGGAAAAGGCTATAATAAATAGACTAGAGAGACATTGGGGAGACAGTAATAAATGGGTGCTGATGAAATGCCTGAATTGACTACAGCCCCAAAAAGACAGGGTTTATGGTCTGAAAAAGAAAACACAGGAGGACAGCAGAAGTCTGATTTTGCTACACACAGGATCTTGAGTTTGTCAGCGGGTGGTATGTTGTCACAGTCAGGCAAAAGCCATCATTCCCAAGTATAATCAAAATTTCTCATGTGAGTTTTCTCTCTTCAGGCAGGGGAATTCCTTTATTGTTTTTAAATGTTGGCTTCTGCTGAGAAACATGTATATGTATAAAGGCATAAAATCAAGTGCAGATCGAAAGACAAAATTGCTGGAAAGGTGCCCTACTGAGGGAATACATAATATTTCATGATACAAATCATTCTGCAGCTTAAGTATGAAAAATAATAGTAGACTGTGATTTACTTTTTATTGTTTCTGAGCATCCACAGTTTCCAGTGACTTCAGTGCGAACCAGAGGTACTCAGCATTAGTAAAACAACCTATAGCTCATTTTAATCCTCAGGTCAAATTCTCAGCTGGTCTAACTCAGGGCACTTCTTTGATACTTTGTCTAGGGTTTGTTTCGTGTAACTTTTCAAATTAAGTGAAATGATTTTTGTCTGAATGTTGTATCATATCCAAATATCCCTTCTGAGCATCATTCTACCAATTGCAGAATATGTTTTTAATTCAAGGTGTAGAGGGGCTTCCAAACAGAGGTAATTCTTGTTAGAGAAAAAAAAAAAATCAAATGTCTAGTTTCAACCCTATCATGAACCTAAAAAAAGATACTAAAGAAATCATAAAAGGAGACAAGAGGTCTGATTTGACTCCTGTAAGTCCTAATACCATTTTTTTTTTTAATTAGGCATGTTTTTTATCAATTAGGCAGTGCAATTTTTTTTTTTAAATTATTATTTTGAAAGGAAATATGGTAGATTTCCTGCAAATTACATCTGGAAGACCAAACTGATGTTGCAGTACTACTTCAGAGACCTTTCTGTTTAACCTCACTAAACAAAAAACTCCATTGAATCATATGGTCTTCCTTGTCCATAAATACTATCATGCTGTGGAGTGGTACTTCACTGCTGGAGGTGCATGGAACATTAAATGGTCCTGCTTTTCTCTTGTGGCTTTCCAGGTGGATAACCTTAGGGTCCTGGGAAACATTCACTTCAATAAAAGAGATCCTAAAGTTCAAGGCTGCTGTGAGTTACTGTGAAGCGCATGACAGCTGCTCTATTTATCTAGTAGATGTAGCATTACCCTTACTGAAACTCACGACTTTGTAGTGTACTCGAAGCCTTGGTGAGTGTGACTGCATGAAGGGCTGTCAAAACCACATGTGGCAGACTACTGTGATGGAAAATTACTTTTTTAAGTTTCAGGGGAAAAATGCAACTATAATTTGAAAAAAATTAACTTTTGACTTGAATATACAAAGGCAAAAGGGGGTGTGTATTTGATTAAACATACAGCTCTTTGCATGTAAGGGGAATAAGACACTCATTTCTTGTTTAAAACAAAGATTCTTAGGTGTTTCCAAGGCTGGAATTTGTAGAAAAGTAATGTTTCAGTATAAGATTATAAAGTAAATTATTAAAGATTTTTTTTTTCTTGTATCTGGAGATAACCATGGGTGTGACAATGAACTCCATGCTTGTAGGACCAGTGAGCTCACCAAAAAGGGAATAACAGACTAGCAGAGAAAGTGGTTAGCATTTCAAACTTCTGGTCTCTAATATTTGCGGAAAATGAATCTAAAATCAGGAGTTAATACTACTAAAACTGTGGCCTTGGAAGAGTTGAAAACAGCGAAGCAGGAAGAATTAGAAGTAAATGTATTTGCACTGGGAGTTGCTGAGAGTCTTACTTAAAATGCAGATGATAACTTCTCCGAAGCTGAGAATGTAAAAATAATTTTACAAAATTATTTTTCAAAAAGAAATCATGATTTCAAACCACTCCCTTCTTCCCAGCAATTACAAATCATAGAATCATAGAATGGGAAGGTTGGAAGGGACCTCAAGGATCATCCAGTTCCAACCCCCTGCCATAGGCAAGGACACCTCCCACTAGTACAGGTTACTCAAGGCCTTGTCCAACCTGGCCTTAAGCATCTCCAGGGAGGGAGCATCCACAACCTCCCTGGGCAACCTGTGCCAGTGCCTCACCACCCTCACTGCAAAGATCTTCCTCCTAACATGCAGTCTAAATCTCCCCTCTGCCAGTTTAAACCCATTGCCCCTTGTCCTGGCATTGCAAGACCTTGTAAACAGTCCCTCCCCAACCTTCCTGTAGGCCCCCTTCAGATACTGGAAGGCTACTATCAGGTCCCCTCGAAGCCTTCTCTTCTCCAGGCTGAAGAGCCCCAACTCTCTCAGCCTGTCCTCATAGGAGAGCTGCTCCAGCCCTCTGATCATCTTTGTGGCCCTCCTCTGGACCCGCTTCAACACTTCCATGTCCTTCCTGTGCTGAGGGCTCCAGAACTGAAGGCAGTTCAGTCTTGAAATTAACAAGTGAGAGAGATTTAGGTGTTACAGAGATGGCAATCACTTGTTACAGGTGTCAGGAAATGGAGACTTTATAATTAAAGACTCTGCCTTCAGCCTTAGCGACATCTGAAACTCTAGAAAACTACATGTGGAGGGGGGGGTAAATGTAATAATGGGCAGGAGCACTGGTTGAATGTTTACCCAAGAATCATAGAATCATAGAATGGTAAGGTTGGAAGGGACCTCAAGGATCATCCAGTTCCAACCCCCTGCCATAGGCAGGGACACCTCCCACTAGTACAGCTCACTCAAGACCTCATCCAACCTGGCCTTGAACACATCCAGGGAGGGAGCATCCACAACCTCCCTGGGCAACCTGTTCCAGTGCCTCACCACCCTCACTGTAAAGAACTTCCTCCTAACATCTAGTCTAAATCTCCCCTCTGCCAGTTTAAACCCATTGCCCCTTGTCCTGTCATTGCAGGACCTTGTAAATAATCCTTCCCCAGCCTTCCTGTAGGCCCCTTTCAGATACTGGAAGGCTACTATCAGGTCCCCTCGAAGCCAACTGCTAAGGAAAAATCATGCCTTTAAGATGGTCTAAAATTTTTTCACATCACTGTAACTGATCTTCATGGTCATTAATTTATATTTTCTATATTGTCTGTATGCAAAAGAATGAAAGTTATAGAGGGATGGAAAAGAGGGCAGAGTATAAACTTCAACAACAACAGTTGTTCCTGTTACAACAGATCATTTATACATCCTGAATTTCCTGCACTGGGTTTTCCAAGAAATGCCTACTCCAGTCACTGTACATTTGACACTGATAGCAGACCTCGTGGGGCTATTCCCAACACATCTCGTTTGAAGTTGGTCTGGTAATGTGTCCTAAGTAAGATTTTGAGGAAAAAAAAAGGTTGACCTTTAAAAAGTATTTTTGTTTTCTTATCAAACAGAGGTTTTTGTTTCAACCTCAGCTCAATGCAAGATGTCATTTTCAGAGGGCATTGTATCCTTTTTGCCCATTTCTTCTCCAAATATCATGCAAAGTCCATGGCATTTCAATTACAGAATAATGGAAATACTCAGATTTGTGCTCATTTTGAATTCTAGGCTATTATTTTTCCCAAGGAGGTTGTGGATGCTCTCTCCCTGGAGGTGTTCAAGGCCAGGTTGGAGGAGGACTTGAGTGAGCTGTACTAGTGGGAGGTGTCCCTGCCTATGGCAGGGGTTTGGAACTAGATGATCCTTGAGGTCACTTCCAACCTTACCATTCTATGATTCTATGATTTTCCTGTTAATACTGTTTCTGGAGTTACACAAGAATTTCCTAATAGCTACTGCAAACTCAAAATATCTTTTTTAATATACTTCACAGAACTGTTCCTTAATTTGTGATCCTCTTTACACTGAATGTGAGTGCTGCGAGCTCATGAAATGGGCCATTTGAAAACTCATTATAAAGAGATCAGATTTCAAACTATAAAATGCTGGCAAAAGTGAGACATTTGTAGGAGAGCTGCTAAAAGAATTTGAGACCTCCTATTTTTCTGTATCTCAGTGATTTGGTCTTGCATGTTTTTGAAGTTCTTGCCAGAAGGTTTGTTTGCATTGTCTGCTCATTCTTTCTTTCCCTCCAAAAACAATTCCAAAAAATGCTAAAAAATTTTTTAAATAGTGTAGTGGTTTCATACATAAGGATGAAATCTACCCTGATAAATATTGACCTTATTAAGATTAAATTGACTAGTTTATGACTAAGTATTCATTTCAACATCATATCAAAGGTAACACAGTTTTACCATAGTTCATAGTGCAGCAAGACTGATAACAGATAATTCCTTAAAGCATTCCTCTGGCATGTTGATGATGAAGGGGCAGAGTGGGAGAAGTGTTGACAGCGGTGGTGGCATATTGCAGGTTGAAGAGGCTCACAGTTGGTTTCGTATTTTTGTAGTGGTCACAGGAATTCCAGGTTCCAGGTCTTTGAAATGTATTGTTTCAGGGTCAATATACAGGGTGAAGGAAAGCCTCAACAGGCATCTTTCTGGAGGGGCTGTAACTGGGCTTGATTTTGTTCAAACCATTTCAGTGGTAACTGCACAGAAGGCCTCGTTATGGTGGTGGCACCAGGACAAGGGAATGTCTTGACCCCCAAAAGCTCCAAGTTGTGTACAACAGTAAAAGGAAACAAGATTACAGGTGGCACTTACTCTTTAAAGTTATTAAAGAACTAGTGGATAAAATTTTACATGATGATTAAAATTAATTCTGCCATTTTGTAGTTTTTCAACAGCAGTCCTCAGACCAGCTGAACTGTTTAGTCAGAGTCTTCTGGCTGTGAGAGGGTGATTTTTCTCCCTCATCTGAAGTATATTCAGAAATTGTAGAACTAATGTCAACTACACATTTTAAAGCAGTCCTTGCCTTGATTTTAAAAGCCTTGAGAAGTCATGATTCACTTAAAATATTGAACATAAAATGCCCTAACTTCTGATGTACAGCAATGGTGTAGAAGGTTGCAAGTGTGGCTGGTAAGCTGCAGAGAAAGGCCTGGGGGTGTTGATCAATAGCTGGTTGAATGTGAGCTGGCAGTGTGCTCAGGTGACCAAGAAAGCAAACAGTATCCTGGCCTGTATCAGGAATACTGTGACAAGCAGGGCCAGGGAAGTGATTGTCTCCCTCAGCGCTGGTTGAGGCCTTGAGTATTGTGTTCAGTTTTGGGTGCCTTGCTATAAGAGAGATATTGAGGTCCTGGAGTGGGTCCAGAGAAGGGCAGCGAAGCTGGTGAAGGGTCTGGAACACAACCTACAAGGAGTGTCTGAGGGAGCTGGAGTTGTTCAGTCTGGAGAAGAGGAGGCTGAGGGGAGACCTCATTGCTCTCTACAGCTAGCTGAAGGGAGGTTGGAACAAGATGGTGGTGAGTCAGAGGAAATGGTTTCAGGCTGCACCAGGGGAGGTGTAGGCTGGATTTGAGGAAATAATTCTTCACTGAAAAGGTTATCAAACATTGGAATGGGCAGTGATGGAGTCACCGTCCCTGGAGGTGTTCAAACAGCATGTGGACCTGGTGCTTAAAGAAATGGTTTAGTGTTTGACCTTTCAGTGCTGGGTCAGAGGTTGGACTGGGTCATCTTTGAGGTCTCTTCCAACTGAATGTATTCTGTGATGAGAGGAGATGGCCTCGGGTTGCACTTAGATTGGATGTTAGAAAAAAACTTTTTCACTGAAAGCATTCTCAAACACTGGAATTGGCTCCCCAGGGCAGTGATTGAATCACCATCCCTTGAGGTGTTTAAAAGACACATAGATGTGGTGCTAAAGGACATGGTTTAGCACCAGACTTGGCAGAGTTAGAAAATGGGTGGACTTTTTCAGGTGATACTGTTCTATGATTCTGTGGTAAGTGGCTGATTGCACTGGTTTATTGAAATAACTAAGGGAAACACAGCATTATGCAATTGTGTGTAGATTGACATCTACAGTCACATCATCTGTGACAGTCTGTCATGAACCTGGGTAGGCATCGAATATAGCTTCATGTGATTTACATTACTCTTTAATGATCCCTGTGCATGTTTGAGAGTCTCTTCTGTTACAGTCCAGAATTCCTTCTGGAGCTGTGAAGGAATGACACAGCTGTACCCCAAAGCATGAGTGACCCAACACCTCGTTGCTGTTAGTGCATATCAGAGTACAGCTTTGGACCACCCTTGCAGCCCAGCTCATTTAATACACTGTGCAGCCCCACTGACTTCAAGGAAACCCTGCATGATACATGTCAGCCTGGGATTTGGCACTGGTTGCACACAATTATGTTATAGTTGGCTGGTGTAACCATTTGGTCACAAGGGTGTATCATTCTCTGTTGACATTTGGGACTTTGTCAACAAGTGCACACATGTGCAGTGCCTGCATTGAGTGTGCTTGCTGCATAAGGAAGTAATTAGCAGAAATGGAAGGCAAAATCATTGTCTTTCTGCCTTTGTTTTAACTGGTATTTAATTTTTACAACCACATTTACCTGTGAAGTCAAAATTACTATTTTTTTTCAACAGAAATTAACTGCCAAAATGTGGCCTATCTCTAATTAAGCAAACATTCCCATTTTCCCACCAACTCCCTTTTTCATCTTGCTCTTGTTTTCAGCTCCCTCTCTTCCCTTGTTTAGTCACCGACCTCCTAGGTCTTTGCTTCCTGCACATATCCCTTGTGGACGATGAAACATGAAAGAAAAGTAACTAAATAGGAAGAGGGGAAAATACAGTCACTGACCCTGTAATTTGGATACCTTTTGTGTAGCTGTTTGCAGAACATTCTGAACTCGTATTCAACTCTGAAAATGAGATAAGATGTCAGCCTTGACAGTAGAAAGTCAGGATTGAAAATGTCTGTGTGGTCAGTCAGCATTGAACTAAGCCTCAGGGTGTATAAATGGAGCTGACACAAATATGTTGCATTCCTCCTATGAATTGCACCTCTTCTTTCTTATCCCTTTAGAGAACAGTAGGGAAATCAAAGCCTACCTATCTAAAAACAGGCAAACAACCCCCAAGCAAGCAAACAAACAAAAAAACCCCAAACCTGAAAACCAAAATGAACATTGCTGTTCATTTTCAGAAAACCACAGACCTAGAAATCAGTGAGAAATAGAGTTGACCCAATACAGGATTTATGGTTTTGTCTTCCCATTAACAGTCAGGCTTTTGGGCATTAATGAAGTTTGCATCCTTAAAAGTGGAGACTGGTCTGCTGACCAGAGTTGAGGCTTCTCTCTCCTTTTAGTATGACACACCTCTTGGTCTGGAAGGATTCTGTTCAAAGGTGATGTGATAGTTCCAGTCATTGACCATTCTGAACTTTGTTTTTAATGCCATTACTGAATTTTTCGGTGCTTTTGCTATCTGAATTATTATTGAGTGGAAGCTTCTGGCTCAATTAATACAGCCTGTTAAGTAGCTTGCAACAATAATAATTCCTCCTTTTACTGATGTACTTTTGTCACAACTGACAACCCAGAAGTAGGACACTACACATTTGCAGTTTCTTCTCCTAACTAGCTCTTAGAATAATCATGGGTTTGTTTAATTCTTCTTTCCTAAACCCAGAGGAAGATCCAGGGGAGATTGCCCAATCTTGTTTGGAGTTCTGCAGTTCATTAAAACTCCCTCAATAGCATGGCACAGTGTCTGGCATTTTACTTTTTTGTTTCATGAAGTTTAACATACTCTTCACAAAGTGACCGCAGTCAGTACAAAACCAGTGTGTTTTCCCTGAATTAATCAACATATTGATACAAACTTTGAGTTTCCCAGTTTTTATTGAAAGCTACAGAGTGGTGCTCCAGGCAGCCTGTAGTGTCATGGAGTTTAAAGGGTGCTGAATTCAGTGTGACATTTCCTTCTGTTCAAGTATTTTGGCAAGAGCTTACTGGCTGTGCAGTGCGCAGTGGTTTAAGGCCTCTGATAAATGATTAGGCAGATAGTTTAGCCCGTTGTTGCCAGTGGGAGCAAGGGAGCAACTCCAAGAGAAGTGTCCAGTTAATGTATTAATGCCTTAATCCAGACCAATAATATAATGTAGTTTGACATGTCTGGCATATGGTTTCTATCATCTCAATATTCTTCTCTATTCCTCCATGACATTACAGACAACTAACCAAAATAAAGAGAAGCAGGAATTTCTTCACCCTTAAAATGTATTTTAAAATGTCCTGTATTTTGTTCCAGATCCTTGGTTGATTGGATAATGAAGTGATCATGAAATTCAGTGATTACTTCAGTGTCTACAGTATTTTCTTCCAGAATTGCCTATGGTGTTATCTGGGAAAGAAATGCTGGTCTCTGTCATAGAAAATTTTTGCACAACATTGGTGATGTGCTTCTGACTTGCACTGCTAAGTACACATGGGTGCATATGTTGGCTGTTTGAACCCATAACAACCTGGAGGTATGAGGTCCTGACTTTTCAGAAATGTGGTTTCAGAAAGGTGGTTTCAGAAACCAAGGTGCATTTTGCAAGATAGAAGATTACTCATGGCAGGTAAATTCAGTGGATTATATCCAGGTGACATTTAAAAAAATAAGTAGAGTAATGAAGTTTTTGTACTGTGTTTACACATTTACATGCATATACCCCTTTCTGGTCAGATTATACATGGAACAACCGAAGCTTTCATCACTGATTACCTGCAAAAGTGTCTGTGAGCTGGGTTTGCTTTAAAGCCCTGTCAAAACTGTGCATTTACACACTGGCTTGAAAGGAGCCTTTCCCTTCTGTCCTAGAAGGTATAACATAGTGTTGGCTCTGAGCATAGCAGGTTACTTGCTGCTTGCTCCTCCTTTGACTCCGCTCTACCATGAGTCCAGCAACACAGGCAGAGCTCACAAACACCAGTGTGGAAGACTGCAAAGGTGTAGTTAGTCTACAGTGGTCATTACCAGCAAGTTTGCAGATGACACCAAGCTAGGGGCTGATGTTGCTGGGTTGGAGGGCAGAAGGGCTCTGCAGCGGGACCTCGACTGCCTGGGCAGATGGGCAGAGTCCAAGGGGATGGTGTTCAACAAATCCAAGTGCCAGGTGCTGCACTTTGGCCACAACAACCCCATGCAGAGCTACAGGCTGGGTTTGGAGTGGCTGGAGAGCAGCCAAACAGAAAGGGATCTGGGGGTGCTGATTGACACCCGCCTAAACATGAGCCAGCAGTGTGCCCAGGTGGCCAAGAAGGCCAATGGCATCCTGGCCTGCATCAGGAATAGTCTGGCCAGCAGGAGCAGGGAGGTCATTCTCCCCCTGTACTCTGCACTGGTTAGGCCGCACCTTGAGTACTGTGTCCAGTTCTGGGCCCCTCAATTTAAGAAGGACATTGAGGTGCTTGAG
>VWZE01018589.1:223063-238040 GCA_013396675.1 Eubucco bourcierii
TCAGGCAAGCAGCACCAGAACAAGAGGACACAGTCTCAAGCTGTGCCAGGGGAAGTTTAGGCTGGAGATGAGGAGAAAGTTGTTGACTGAGAGAGTCATTGGCTACTGGAATGGGCTGCCCAGGGAGGTGGTGGAGTCACCGTCCCTGGAGGTGTTCAAGGCGCGTTTGGACGTGGCACTTGGTGCCATGGTCTGGTCTTGAGGTCTGTGGTATTGGGTTGGACTTGATGATCTTTGAGGTCTCTTCCAACCCTGGTGATACTGTGATTACTGGTAGGTATGGCTGTGTACACTGAAAACATAATCTAACCTATGTCATTAATTACATTTCCCAATGTTTTCTTCCTAATTGCACAATAACTAATGAGCAATCATCATGGAAATACCTTTAGAAAAACTGCACACAGTTGACTGCAAGATTACATAAAGTATAAGGCAAGGCAGTAGTACTTCATGCAAAGTACACCAATAAAAGTTACAGCCTATACTGAAAGGCTGAGAGAGCTATTCGTGGCTAACGTTTTAAGTGCTCCAACAGAACTGTAAAGGGAGGACTGCCATCTGGCTCTTGTTTTCACTTCAAGCTTTATTTTTGCAGTCACTGATAAATTGACTTACAGTGCAGTCTTGTACATTCTGTGGCTGTTACAGTTGTGTGTTATGTCTGCTGTTAGTAAAGAAATGTGGGTAGACATGTATTAGGCAAATGAAGGGATTTATCCTATCTAAGTTGATGCATGATTGTCTGTTTCTTTCAGGACAAAGAGGCCCAGAAAGATTTAGAGGCTTTACTTCTTACGCTGAAGCTGTGATGCTACGCACTTTATAACTCCATACTGATAAGATTGCAAAACTGAAAGGAGAATCTGTAATGACTGGGAACTATAAGTGAATTCCAGCTAGGTCAGTGGGAAAACTCATCAATTCTGGTTGACTTGGATCCTGGCCTTGAAGCATCTGGTGATTATGATATGAAAATGATACATTCATTTGTGATTATTTATAATCTTGTACTGGAGTTTAATTTTAGATTGCTGACACTGTGAGTCTGATTCTTTGAACATGAAGTCCACTGCTGGCAATGGATATACTGGTAGTTAGAATGCAAAATGCATAAATCTTGCTCTCTGAAAGATTGAGTAGTATGTGATGCCAGCATAGAACTGTGTGTAGCAAAACCAAACAAAATGTTTATAGTAAATTATATTTGTATCAACCAATTTACAAAAGAAAATGATGAATGTTTATGTTTATGCACTTCTCTACTCTTATAAAATTATAATATTGTTGGAGTTAAAGCAAAAGCTGTTATCTCCACAAAGCTCTTTCTACTTTAAACTTGCAGTTGGTTTTACATGGAAATGTGAAAACTTAATAAATTATGTATTAAAGTTGTATTTTATTTGTAACCTCAAGGACAGTATTAAAAATCAGACCAATGAAATTGAGTACTTTAGATTAATCTGTTACAGCTGTGATGTTTAATGGATTGTTAACAGGACCTCCATCAGGTTTGTGAATCATGGCACTTTCTCTTTGAACAGTTGCCTAGCATGGTGGCATCAGTGTGTCTTTGTGCAACCTAGCCCTGCATGTGACCATCACTAAACTTTTATATCATCTGTATAACACAACTTGTACATACAAGCAGAATAATTAAGGACCTAACCATACCATTCTATGGTATGGTTAGGTTCTAACCTTACCATTCCATGATTCTATGACCTGCTACTCCTGCCCAAGTGTGCAGTTACAGTTCAGTAGAATGCAACAGGTAGGGAAAAATTTTTTGACAATTAAACTGATTCAGAATTGACCAAAGTCTGTAGAAAAACAAAAGGCCAGTTTTAATTTACTATCATTCCAAGATATTAATCTAGATGCAGGGAGTGTAGCTGGAAAAGTTGAGCATTTCTGTTAAAGGAAATACAGTTGTATTAGGAGGAAAACTGCATATTCCCTTGACCTGTTTGATACATAGAATCATAGAATGGTAAGGTTGGAAGGGACCTCAAGGATCATCTAGTTCCAACCTCCTGTCATAGGCAGGGACACCTCCCACTAGGACAGCTCACTCAAGGCCTCATCCAGTCTGGCCTTGAACACCTCCAGGGGGGGAGCAACCACGACCTCCCGTGGCAACCTGTGCCAGTGCCTCACCAACCTCACTGGAAAGAACTTCCTCCTAACATCCAGTCTAAATCTCCCCTCTGCCAGTTTAAGCCCATTACCCCTTGTCCTGTCATTGCAGGACCTTGTAAATAATCCTTCCCCAGCCTTCCTGTAGGCCCCCTTCAGATACTGGAAGGCTACTATTAGGTCCCCTCGAAGCCTTCTCTTCTCCAGGCTGAAGAGCCCCAACTCTCTCAGCCTGTCCTCATAGGAGAGCTGCTCCAGCCCTCTGATCATCTTTGTGGCCCTCCTCTGGACCCGCTCCAACACTTCCATGTCCTTCCTGTGCTGAGGGCTGCAGAACTGCACGCAGTACTCCAGGTGGGGTCTGACAAGAGCAGAGTCAAGTGGCAGAATCCCCTCCCTTACCCTGCTGGCCACGCTGCTCTTGATGCATAAGGTAACATTGATCCTATTTATGTCTAAGAGAAGGAGGACTCACATGACACCAATATATTGAACTAGTAACTGTGTCTTTCATTTTGGGCTGGTGAAGAACAGGGACATTACCTTATAGTATAGGAAGCAGTCACCTCAACAAAGATTTAAGTGTTGGGCAGATATGAACAAGTACACGTACCTATGACTGAAGGATCTCATAGTAAAAGAGTGTTAACTAGCACCACCAGAAAGTAAAGCTGGTGGTGCTAGTGAAAGCAGTGGGCTGAAGATGACCGATATATAGAGTTAGATTTGATTCTAGCCTGGCTTCATGACTCCTCATCAATTTCAGAGATTTTTTAATTATTTTTTTCATGAAGTAGGGTTGCTCATTTTTTTCAAAGTATTTCTTTAAAAATACATTTGCAGGCATTACTGTGAGATATTCCTGAACAGAATCTGAAAATTCAGAACTAGTTCTGAGTTCCTGCTGTTATTTTTATACTTTTCATTATCCTGAAATCTTCACAAATCAAAATATGCATTTTAGCTGCTTTCAATGTTCGTTCTAGGGAAAATATTTCCCATACTTCTTTTCTGAGAAAAGGGGAAATAATTCCTTCTGTGACAGAATAACTGATTTAAGAACAGAGAGGCTGCAAAGGTGGTGCATATTTGGTAGGAGACTTTGGTGAAGACTGCGTTTCATGTTTTCATAGCCAGTTGCAAGAAGCATAATTTAAATAGATAAGGAGGAAGCTTTATTTAGATCAGTGTTATGTTAATCAATATGTTTTATAAAATATATTGGATAATGCAATAGATTTTTCACAAGCAATTATTACCACTAAAGGCTGAAAGTGTATTGGAGGAATAGACTAGAACAAAAAGTTATTTAAATTGGGACTAGGGTTAGGTGATATAAGTAGGATTTGCTTCATTAATGGCAAATGGAAAGTATTGAAGTAAGTAACAGACAGAGGATGGAGATGACCTGGCCAGTTATGGTAATTCTGGGAAAAAAGGATGTGCAGATTCCAGTGAGTGGCAAGCTAAACTGTGTCCATAATGTCATGTTACTGTGAAAAAGCAAATTTCATCCTAGACTGAATAAATAAGTGTTCCCTATTAAGTTCACATGAAATAACTTACTCTAATTAGGCCTAATAAGGTCTAATGAGCTCTGAGCTGGAATACTGTACTGAGTTTCAGGTACCATGCTTCAAGGAGATTGGTGGGTAATTGGAAAGAATCCAGTGGAGAGAGTCAAGAAAGATATGCTAGACAACATCATATTATGTGTAAAAAAAATGGAAGAATTTGGTTTGTTTAGTCTGCAGGAGCAAGGACTAAGTGAGTATTCACATTTTGGAATTATTGCAGAGAAGACAGTTAAAAAATAACTCAAAACCTTGTTCTCCAAATTCCCCATTTACAAGACAAGAAGTAGTTGTTAACCTTTAGATTAGACATAGGAGAAAAGAATCCTGACATTAACTTTGCAAAGCCCTGCAATTCATTTTCTGAGAACATTATAAAATCATTTACACAAGTTTTAAAGTAAAAGTTAAACAAAGAACACTTTAAACATTGGCAGTGTTTAAGGCACAGTTCATCCTCTGGCAAAGGTTGGTCTAGATGACTTCTTAAAATCCCTCCTGGCCTTGCTGTCCCTGGAGAGTGCACAACTCCCACCCCCAGTGAGCCATGGTCACTCCTGCTGGGTTTCTGGATTCGGCACAACTGGCTCTGCATTTGGGTCCAGACTTCCTAATGAATTTGCTCTTTGAAACTATTGCCTAACATGTTTAGAGACTTGAATTTAAAGATGTGCGTAGTGCCTATCCATTGACTACTTATTTATCATACCTGTGGGTTTAATCCACAGTTGTGGTTGGTTTGGTTTTTTAAATTAATTTTTAAATTAAATCTATGATTGTAAAAATCAAAATTACTCATCTTTCTTTTTAATTAAACCCATTCTTCTGTTTCAATTTTTGGTCATTACTACTCTGTAGGTAGAATCACGAAGTAACATATGGGAGAGAAAAGGCTGGGTTTAATTACTCATTCTAAGTTGTCTTTCATAGTTTGCAGGAATGTTCCTCACATGGATGAGAAACTGCTGTTTTACACAGCTAAGATATTTTGTGCTTTTAAAATAGTTTATGAGTACATGAGCTTTTTTGTGTTTCCACTTTGTTAATCTAAAAACTTTAAAAATTGAAACATGCTCCCTAAATTGTTTTCTCATTGCTCTTTGGAATAACGATTTTGCATTTGGTTTTAGGCCTTGGATATCTATTCTCTGCGTCATATCTGCTGGAGAAACAGCAAGTATAGTTCCAAGGGGCCATATGTTTTCTTTTCTGTTTAAAATATCCACAAGCAGTCATTTGCTTCCGTAGTTTTGTCTCTGTAGAGGAACTAGAAGTGTACCGTATTAACCCCTGCAGGCTTTTAAAACCGTGTGAAGTAGATGGGGCTGCAGGCTACCTGAAACCACAGTGCTTCGGTCATGTTGCCTGCTACCTTCTCTGACACTTCCACTCTGGCATCTCTTGTTTGGTCTTTACTCCAGTACATACACTGTAAATCCTCAGGATGAATTTGTCTCTTTAAATATTTGCAAAAGGTGAGTTCAGGGTACCTTGATTTGGTGGTAGGATTCTTGTGCTTCATTGCAGTTAAAATTACTAGCCCTGTCTTCTTGGATAATTGAGATAATTTTTATTTCTCCTTATAAAACTAAGGGCTCTGTCATTGGATCCTGATTCCTTTGTGACTATCCTTCTGCAACAGCAGATAGATAATCACAAACTGAATTATATTTTGTAGCAGTTGACCACTGACACATTGCAGAAATTATCACAATTAAATCTCATACTACTTTGCTTGAATTATTGTCTTTCCATTCCAGAGTCTTCAAGAGGTTTGTTCATTTTTATGTAGTAATATCGATACACTGACTTCTGAAATTAATTAGGAAATGATGAGTAGTTGACAATTTAGAAAGGAAAACGACTCTTTATGTGTTCAGTTAAATCAAACAAACCAACCAACCAACCAACCAAAACAAAAAAACCCTCATCCAAATGAAAAAAAAACCGAACCAACCAACCAAAAACCCAAACAATTTAAATCTACCCCTGCATCTCTCTTATTATAGTAGTAAAAGCCTGGACTGAAAAAAGCCATACCAAAACAAACAAACCAAACCAAACCAAACCATTGAAAAAATGATTATTAGAGATCCAGCCATGTTCAACCCAAACAGTTTATCTGAATCTACTTGTCTTCAGCCATCGCTACGTGAACACTTTCCACCTGAAGTACCCTAGAACTGAGGGAGGTGTTGTGAACATCAACAAGGTCCATCGGTTTTACGGAGTTTTTCCAGACATCCTGGAGGGTAATCCTGTGGTGTTTTCTTTCAGTGGGCTCAATAATCAGGATTACACCTACTTCAAATCAGAAAACCTTGCAGCAATGTGGCAGTTAAAAATTGTATTGCAACATTCATCCACTGCAAATGCAAGAAGTAACTGACTGAAGGGCCAGAATTACTGGTTGGGGTTTTTTGGGTTGGTTTGTTTTTTTTTGAGTTGGTTGGTTTTGGTTGGTTTTTTGTTGTTTTGGGTTTTTTTCTCTTTTCTGCACATTGTTATATTCTTATTTTCCAGCATTTTTTCTTCTTACAAACTTTCTTATTTTCCAGCAGTTTTTCTTCTTACAAACTTTCACATTTCTTGGAAAAGAAACAAATCAAACTGTTGTGAGAATATAAAAAGAAGTAAACTTTTCTGGCTCCATCTATGTTTGAGTAACCCATGCATGTGTGACACTGGTAAATGAAGCACTAGAACTAAGAATGTGAAGCATCAGTAATTTTTTTTTTTAAGTAAATATTTTACTCATTTCTATAAAATAAACAACCATTCATTCTAGAAATGTCCATGGGAGCAAAGTTCCAGTGTCAACTTGAATGTGAACAATTTGCTCTGTGCTTGGTAGTGCTACTGATCCATTATGTGACTGTAGGCTCACGTATCTTTATTATTAAGATTAATTAATAATTGAGTTGGTTTAAATCATCTACCTGTGTGAGCCAAAACCGCAGCCAACAAGATTGACTGCAAATATCGTGACTTAAATGCCTTGGATATGGGCATGAATGTGGATGCACTTTCTAACTCACCAAAGTTCAGGTTTCTAATTCATGGATAAAGATAATCAACATGGATGATGAAATTTCAGCCTCCCAGATAAGAGGAATATTCTTACTCGGTTTTCACAAAAATATGGAAGATCAACAGCGTGCATTCAACGATTTACTTAGGTTTTCATGGTCTTGGCAAAGGATAATTTATGGAGAAATTTATAAAGCTCCTGCCTGTGGCTCTGGGTTAAAGATTGCTGGGTTTCAGAATTCTAGGCCAGTGTGCTGGTTTGAGGCTAATTAGAATATTTTAATAGAGAAAATTACACTATAGGCTGTGAAAGGAAAACATCATGATGTCTACTCCACTCATAGGCTTGCTAAGAAATTGTTTGGGAACAATAGCCAAAACATTAGATAAGTCTCTCTCTGTCGCTTGCTGGAGCAGGAGCTGCTGGGGCGATCTGACAATTTCTGACTCTGGCTCCTCTGCCGATTAATCCTCACTAACCACTTTTCTTCTAACCCCCCTGGCTGATCCTCCTAATTTACCTTGCACGTAAGGCAAACCTTGGGGTAAGGTACAGGGGTGGGGAGAAGGTGGAAGGGTGGTTGGGAGCCCCTCCTGGGGTCTCTGATTTCTGAGAGGGGTGTTGTGTTGCTGTATTACCTTTTACTTATATGTTTCTGTAAATATTCTGTCTATAGTGTATATCTCTGCTTGTACATTGTGCTGAGCTGTAAATAAAGCTTCAGTCCTTAAATTCCAACAGACTGAATTCTAGTCTGGGTCATTTTACAAAGTGTGGGGTGGGCGGGGAACTCCCAAACCATCATAGCCAGCCTATGTAATGACCTGTAGAATCATGAATAAAGTCTTAAAGCAGCAATAAAATGTACATTTTTGAAAATAAAATAACAGAATTCTTCTATAGCAACACTTCTAAGTGCATACAAAAGCACTGTCAGTCTCTGTGTTGTCTAAAATACCACCAGTGTGGATATCAACAGTTTCAAGAAAACCAGTCCTCCTGGTGCATTCATCACAAATTCCTGAGCAAGAATTACCAGTGAACAATAAACGGTAATTGTGTGTGTAACCCCACAGTCTTTCCTTCAGTTTAAAAGTGTTTGTCATACAATGGAGTAGTTTCACTTGATTTTTTCCTATAAAACCTACCTGTGACTTTTTGGTGCCATTGAGAACAGGACAAAACACCCTCTGGACGTCAGTGAGACCCAGGCGCTTTGTGCCAAGAGTAGATTTATAAAAGTAGCAGCTTGACCTTGTGTGACATTTGCTTCTGTACATCCTAATACTTGGTTTGGCTTATTCCAGCAGCATGCTGCTTGCAGCCTCTTTTACAGCCATTGCTACGTGACCAAACATGCTGATTCAGGAAATGGGAAGGCAGGTCTTTGCAGCCATCACGGCAGAAATTCAGAACAATAGATTTGGTGGGGAGCAACTAAACCAAGCTGGACCAGAACGTGTCCATATGTATCTGAGAAATACTTTTGATTAGTTATCCACCAGACATGATTTCTGTAAAGGGCATCAGTTTAGAGGGAGTGTTTTATGATCGCTATTGTATATTACAGACATTTTCTTCAGCCTTAACATTATAAGTTTATACTGCTTCTTTCCTCATCTGAAAAAAAAGCTGATAGTGCTTCTTTCACCCATGCAGATAGTTTGAAGAAAAACATGTCAGACAGTGAAGCACAGTTCTTCACAATGGTGGCCATCACAGTAGTCAGACGGACCATCTGCTTCCCACTGAATCTGGCAGCATCTCCCCCATTGCCAGGCTGGCATTGCAAAACTAGAAGGCTGGCCTGTGTTTTTTTCAGGTACTAGTAGAGGCAAGTCAAGGTTCAGACAAGCACTAACTGGTTGGAGAACACACAGAGCAATAAGCTGTAAAACAGACTTTGGTTTTTAGGCCTCATTTACTCTTTCCATCAGCATCTGAAGAGGCATCAGGGAAGACTAAGCCTTGGAAAAACTTTATACTTTGTTTCCAGGCTGGTTTGCAACACTCAGAAAACCTGTGCAGATAGGTGGGTAGATACACAGCTGTACCTCTAACTGCAGAAGAGCATTCTCAGGTGTGTCTGTGAGCAGCTGCCCCAGCTGGTGAGCAAAACAAGAGGCTGGAACAGACCTCAGGGCTGTGGGTCAGCAGCCTAGCCAGGCAAGGGAAGAGCAGCCCTGCAGAAAAGGACTTGCAGTACTGGTGGACAAGAAGCTGGACATGAACCAGGCTGTGAAAAGAAAGCAATGATGATGTCTGCTTCACTCATAGGCTTGCTGAGATGTATAAAAAGGACACAACCATAGATAACAGAGACTTTCTCTCTGGGAGCCAGTGTGTCTTCTGGCTTTCTGCTGTGTGACCCAACTAATCACTCTGTTTCAAACCCCTATTGGCTATCCTCCAAACTCACCTTGCACATAAGGCAGACCCTGAGATAAGGTAGAGGGGTGGAAAGAAGGTGGAAGGGTGTTTGGGAGCCCCTCCTGGGGACTCTGATTTTCTGGGAGGGGCGTTGTGTTTCTGTATTACCTTTAACTTGTATATTTCTGTAAATATTCCTGTCCTAAGGTGTAGATGTAGCTTCATTCCTTAACTTCTAACTGGCTGAGTCTAGTCTGGGTGGTTTTCATTGGGCGCGGAGGGGGACGGGCAGGTAACTCCCACACCATCACATCCTGTGGGAAGAACTTGTTCCTACTTAGCAAGCAAGTACTTAAGTCAAACTAGAACAGTAGCGTGAAAACGTTGCTGTAGCTTGGGTTTATTTGAGGTCTTTTAAATGTCAATATCTATTCAATTTCTTCCATAACTGCTTACAGTGCTTAGTTAAAATCTTCACTGACAGACCTGCATGCAAGGCGGCAGCTGCTGTGAATAAGCCTGACTCCATCAGCAGTGCTCTGCAAAAGGAGTTAACAGCGATTCCCAGAGCTGAGAACTGCTTGGTCAGTTGGCTGGGAATTAAAAAAAACTCCTTACATTTGGGCTGGAAAAAGAACTTGAATGAAAGAGTTCTTCATGTATCAAGCAGTAGAACAGAAGCAAATGTTCAGTATGTCTGCAGTGGTATGAGGTAAAGGCAAACAGACTGATGTGTTGCGGCCTGGCCTGTCAAACCCTTCTCATCAGTGTCCACAGTGCGCAGGGGCCAGAGAAGGCCTCTGGGCCCACAGACAGGCCAACAGGCAGGGCGGCTGCACCACAGAGCCAGCCTGTGCCATTATCAGATGTTCCTGTATGGAAAAAGAGACATACATGGAAAGCAGCAACTCTGGCAAAGGGTGAGGATGAATCAAGGTCTTCACAGGAACAGGACAAAGAGCCAGGGGAGAAAGAGCCAGGGGTGCTTACTCTGTCTGTATCTCTGGCCTTGGAAGATGGCCAAGGACAAGCAGCAGATGAAATGGTTAGCCTGCTCTGGCAGTGTGAGGGAAGTCTCTCTTCTCATCTATGGGTCTGTGTTTCAGCTGTGGAGGAACTGTCTTGAAGGATCAGCCTAATTCAGGAGAATATGTTCTATTCCCTACCTGTATAGTCCCATGTTTCAACCATGAGGAGCAGGCACTTCTCTGTCTGAGGGAGAGAATCTGGGAAGTACCCACCATAGCGTACCCTGTGGTTTTACTTATGTGACCATGGGAAGGACATGAGGAAGTGGGATGGAAAACCCACTTCAGTCCTAACTGTGTGTGTGAATTACAAGGAAATCCTCCCCAGAAGAATGCTGTCTCTGTTCCAGTGGAAAGTCACCCAAAAAGAACAGAAGAACTGACACCACTTCTGATCCTCCTGAAGGGACTCCCAAACCAGATGGAGGTGAGGGACAGCTGGGTTTGTTGGATTGTATGGATCTGATAGCTTGGCAAGTTGAACTCACAAGAGTGTAAAGCTTTACCAGATGCAGGTGCATGGTGCAGTCTGATGCCATCAAACTAGTTCTGGTATGACAGAGGGATCCCACCAGCTGGATGTGTTGGAAGCCAAGATCCAGGCCACATTTTGCTTCCACTTGGAGAGATAGAAGGAGTCACTGAGATTGACTGCCCCAGAGGTCAAAACACTGCTCCACCATTTGGAGTGGTCATGAACTGTTCCAGACTGTATTGGAAGAAGGTGGAGCCCCAGAGCATCTACAGTGAGTACTGCAAACTAATGTCATTTTGAGTAAGAAGGGACAGTAAATTATGATGTATGGTGTTAATTGCTGCTGGGCATGGTGTAGATGGTCCAGAATAAAGGATGGAGAATGTCATGGGTTGACTTGAATCTGCTCCTGGTATTCAATAGCATGGTGCTGTTATGCCAGCTTCAACATCAAAGTGCTGGCTGGAGCAAAGTATCCTGGGGCTTGAAGTTCAGATTGTAACATGAGAGGTTTCCTGTTCCGATTGCTGCTTCCAGTATCTTGGTTTTGGGGTGTTGGTCTTTTCCACTCGGCTGGCTTCTGCATGCTTGGGTGGGGGGAAACATTTCTATCTCTGGCTTCTGCTGCTGCTGCATTTGCAGTGCATTTTTTGCAAACAGGTTGAGGTAATTGTGCATTGTGTCATTTCCAGTAAAACTCTTTGTCTCGCCTCTTTGTCTCAACCCAGATTTCTTTTTTTTGAGTGTGTGTTACTTTCTCTCCCAGCTATGTGGGGAGCAAAGGGGGCTTGTGAGAGCAGCCTGTGTTAACTCAGGACATAGGTTTAAAACAAGCAAACTTGAAAAAACCCAAACAACCAAGCCCTCAAGTCTCTAATTGTGATCCAAACAGGGACACAGGTAGCCAGTTCAGTAGGGATTTTCCTGCTGATTTAAAGCAGTGTTCGCATATGTGATAGTGAATAGTATGCCATTAAATTAATTGTAATTATCTTCTGGTTTTCCATCACTGCCTGAAAGGATGCAAAGTGACAACAAATTGATCTCCTGAAATTAAGCCAGACAATTAAATTGCTCAGAGGACACTATTTGCACATCACAAAAGTCATCATTTCTAAACTGACTGTAAATTTTTGGGATGTAAGGACTCAATAGGTACCGTAGCGCAGGAAAGAAAACAACATATCCACCACAATGTTAGCAATGCCAATTTAGTAAAAATCTTACAAAAAAACATATTAAAACTAGATCAAATATGTTAACTTTGAATTGTATTTTTCTTATTCATTAATCCCCCCCCNTTTTTTTTTTTTCACTCCCCCCCCCCCCCCCCCTCCCCATCCCTTTTTGTTTCCCCTTCATGAAAGCAGCTTTTTCTTTTGTCAGGTATTGATTTGCAAAAAGGCGTGTCCATCAATTAAATAAATAAATATATTTATTTAATATAAATAAACTTCTGTCCTAGTAAGCAGATAACACTGTGAAGCCATGTGTGGGAGAAACAGCAATGCTGGGCTGCAGCTGAGTTGCTAGCCATGCAGTTCCCTGACAACCTGCTGCTTTGAGGAAGCCCTATCTGTTGTTTCAGTTGTTGAAATTTTCGTTAGTCATATTGGAGACAGTCATGTAAGCACAAAAAAAGAGAGAGATTTGTGCCAGAATTTCTGCTTTGACACTTGGCAGCTCCCACCTGCCATTGGACTGGGGCAGAGCAATGCTGAGGAGGCTCAGTGGTGCTGGGCAGCAGTTGCTAAGGTGCCTGAGGCATGTTTGTTCCAGAATAGCAGTGTTGCTGATTCTACAGTTAAATGCTATAGGATTTTAATTTGTCCTTTTATTTTTTATTTCCTTTATTTTTAGTATTTGGACCAAATTTTCATGAAAACATTGCCCTGGGATATGAACACTTTCTTGAAGCTGAAAGTTGGATCAGCAAAGCACTTTCCTAGGATCTCCTCCTTAACACCCATCTCTTTCCTTAGGGAATGGGTGAGCTTGCTGTGAAGGCTGTGGCTTGAAATGTGCAGATAGGTTTTATAGTTACAGGAATCCCCAACAAGAGCTTTGTGTGGTGAGGGGCTTGACCATGTCTTCTGTGAAACTCTTGAGCCTGCTTGGGATCCCAGTCCCTGTAATGAACGGGGAGAATTAAGGCATCTCACAGTGTAGCAGCAAGGTGTGGTTTTCCTAGGGGGCTACAGCCTTCCCTGTTAAAACACCTAACACAGCATGTATGTCTGATGTTATATTTTCTGTAACCTTGACAATGAGACTATTCACTGGAGAGAAATAATATATAGCTGAACAAGATGTGAGGGGAAGATTGCTGGACCCCAACACCACCTTTGCTTTTAACAACATAGATTCAAAGATTTCTTCATATTGGAAGGGACCCTCAAAGGTCAATGCAATGAGCAGGGACAACTCCCAACTAGACCAAGCTGTTCGGGGCCACATTGTCTCTGATCTTGAATGTCTCCAGGAATGGGGCCTCAACCACATCCCTGGACAGCCTGTTCCAGTATTTTACCACTCACATTGTAAATAACTTCCTTATGTCCGGTTTGAACCTACTCTGCTCCAGTTTAAAGCCACTACCCCTCATCCTATTGCTACAAGCCCTTCTAAACAGTCCTTCCCCAGCCTTTCTTTAGGTTCCTTTCAGATACTGAAATGAGCTTATAAGGTCTCCCCAGAGCCTTCTCTTCTCCATACTGAACAGTCCCAGTTCTTTCAGGCTGTCTTTGTAGAAGAGGTGCTTCGGCCCTCTGACCATTTTTGTGGCCCTCCTCTGGACCCACTCCAGCAGGTCTATGTCTCTCTTGTGTCGGGGGCCCTAGATCTGGGCACAGTACTCCAGGTGAGGTCTCAACAGAGCAGTGTGGCAGGATCGTCTCTCTTGATCCTTTGGCACACAGCCCAGGATGTGATTTGCCTTCTGGGCTGCAAGTGCTCATTGTTGGTTCATGTCCAGCTTCTCATTCACCAGCACCCCCAAGTCCTTTTCTGCAGGGCTGCTTTCAATTTTATCATCTCCCAGCCTGTATTGATATTGAAGATTGCCCTGATCTAGGTGCAGAACCCTGCACTTTTCCATATTGAACCTCATGAGACTGCCCTCAGCCCACTTCTCCAGCCTGTCCAGGTCCCTCTGGAAGGCATCTCCTCCTTCAGTTTTATCAACTGCACCACTCGGCTGTTTATCATCTGCAAACTTGCTGAGGATGCTCTCAATCTTGCCATCAATATCCTTGATGAAGATATTGAACAGTGCTTGTACCAGTACAGACTGTTGAGAAACGCCACTTGTCACCCATCTCCACCCTTTGTATATGATCATCCAATCAATGTCTTATCCACTGGACAGTTCAGCAATCAAATTCATATCTCTCTCCAAATTAGAAGGTTGTTTTCAGGGACTGTGTCAAAGGCATTACAGAAGTCCAGATAGATGACATCTGTTGGTGTTCCTTTGTCCACTGACGTAGGTACACCATTGTAGAAAGCCACTAAGTTTGTCAGGCAGGACTACCCTTGGTGAAGCCATGCTGGCTGTCTCAAATCAATTCCTTGTTCTCTATGTGTTTTAGCATAGCAGAGGGCAGGCTGACAGGTCAGTAATTTCCAGGGTCCTCTTTTTCACCTTTTTTTGACAATGGGTATCATGTTTCCCTTCTTCCAGTCACCAACAACTTCACCTAACTGCCAGGAATTTTTCAAATATTATGGAGAGTGGCTTTGCAATTACATCTGCAAGTTCCCTCAGAACTCTGTTATGTATCTCATCAGGTCACATAGATTTATGTAAGCTGAGGTTCCTCAGGTGGTCCTGAATGTGACCTTCCCTTACAGTGGAGGGATTTTAACTGATCCTCGTCTAGTGATGCTTCTGCTGTTTATGACTTGCATTTTTACGCATCTGTAGTGATAACTATGTGTGGAAACCTCTCATGCTGGGCATCTTAAACCTGAAATCCCAAGCATGACTACAGTTTTACTGCTTTTTATCTGGCTGAATATTTCTGCTCTATAAAAAGAGCACATAAGTTTCAGTGTCGTGGGTAGTCTGACATGAGGAATATATTTGAACTGTGTTTTGGTCTGTGATTAACAAGGGCATGATACATCAGTGTCTCAAGGTGACTGGACTTGAAACCAAAAATAGAATGCAAGAGGTCTCTTGCCACTAATGTGCCCACATGACTTCCAAAGAAGTTGGTACTCCCTCTTGTGTAGTCTCTCTGTCTCTCTGTCCTTATTTGCTCTCAGTTTTGGGGCTTCAGATGGGCAGGAACCCAACAAAATATTGGTTCCTGAAGGTGATACCTTGTGTGCTGGTTTGAGGCTAATTGGAATATTT
>VWZE01018590.1:1897-16889 GCA_013396675.1 Eubucco bourcierii
TACTAGTGGGAGGTGTCCCTGCCTATGGCAGGGGGTTGGAACTAGATGATCCTTGAGGTCCCTTCCAACCTTACCATTCTATAATTCTATGTAGCTATGTCAGTGATACTAAGGGACATACTGGGTTGGATCCTCCAGTGACTTTGCATCAACGGTGCTTCATGCAGAACCTCTAGGAGGGCTGGAAATCAGACTGGTTGTACAAGGAGACCACATGAACAGATGCTAGTTTTGTAGAGCAGCTGAGATGAATGGAAAGACTGAGCTTGCTCTCTCTTGGTCTTGGGGATAGCCAGGAAAAGGATGGTTTGTCCTTCAGAATCTCTTTTCCTTATTTCTGGAGCAGGTGATCCCAAACATTCTTACTGAGGTTAAGGTTTGGTGAACAGCCAGAAGAAAGACTGCTAGGAGCCTTTGCTGGACCCAAGGGAACAGTTATAAGGCTCCAGAGAGGATTTCATTGGTGCACAATGTTCACGAGAATTATTGAGAATAAAGTGGGAAGAATAAATTCTGCTTAATTAGTTCAACATTTTGACCAAGCAAGCTGGGGAAGAGAGAGAGAGATAAATGACAGCTGGTGGAACAAAGTTTCACAAATGCCAATAAGTTTCACCACCAGAAATCCTTTATTTGTTCTCTTGTTATTTTGAAGACCATAATGACATCTGCTAAGGGACCAGGAGCCATGTGGTGGGGCTCCTGTAGGTGAGCAAGAGGAGGAGACTCAGAATATATTTTGGAATGAATTTACATTGAAAATATTTCTCTAGTTCACTCTGAACATGCTGAAGAAAATACTTGTTGGGGTTGGATTCCACTTGAGTCCAACACACCAGTACTGTTAAGTGGGAGCTAATAGATAATAAGTATTGGTAGCTATTTACTAGTAGCTGGATCAACTAATTCTGTACAGCTTGGATCATTTCAAGTAGGTTTTTGGAACAAATTCTTGTGCAACTTTGACTTAGGAAGAGTGTGACAGAGGGAGTGGTTTGATGGGCTGTGTTTTGCCTGCTTATTGCCTCCAAAAGGGTTTTCACAGTTCTCAAACAGAAGTAGTTAGGGCTTCACACCTCAGCATTGCAAGTGTGTGCACGCAGCCTACACAGCAACCGAGTGCTGGGCTGCAGTAAGAGCAGTGTGGGCAGGGCAAAGGAGGGGATTCTGCCCCTTTGCTCTGCTCTCCTCAGACCCCACCTGGAGTACTGTGTGCAGTTCTGGAGCCCACAGCACAGGAAGGACATGGAACTGGTGGAGAGGGTCCAGAGGAGGCCACCAAGATGCTCAGAGGGCTGCAGCAGCTCTGCTGTGAGGACAGGCTGAGAGAGTTGGGGCTCTGTAGCCTGGAGAAGAGAAGGCTTCGAGGGGACCTGATAGTAGCCTTCCAGTATCTGAGGGGGGCTACAGGAAGGCTGGGAGGGACTATTGACAAGGGCTTGCAATGACAGGACAAGGGGCAATGGGTTTGAACTGGCAGAGGAGAGATTGAAAGTGGATGTTAGGAGGAAGTTCTTTCCAGTGAGGGTGGTGAGATACTGGCACAGGTTGCCCAGAGAGGTTGTGGAGCACAGATCATATTCTGTGCTTCTGTGCTCCACGACCTCCTTGGAGGTGTTGAAGTCCAGGCTGGAGGAGGCCTTGAGTGACCTGTACTAGTGGGAGGTGTCCCTGCCTGTAGCAGGAGGTTGGAACTGGATGAACTTTGAGGTGCCTTGCAACCTTACCATTCTATGATTTTAAGTAGATGGCAGCTCTCCACAGGGAAGGATGTGTCTGAAAAAAGTAGTGGAATAACTGCAGGAGAAGTCCTAATTTGGTGCAGGAGGGATGAAGGAAAGAAGGTCCCTGACAGGTTGGAATCTTTTTCTGCAGCAGCAGCAGACACTTGTTAATGTAGGAGATTGATTGGAAAATGAATCAGAGCTTTTAAATGTTAAAAAAAAAAAAAAAAAAAATATATATATATATATATATTCTCCCCCCTCTTTCTTTTTGGAATTGGATTCCTCATCTGATCACAAAGACAAGAGAATTTTCCTTTCCACTTGCAAAGGTATAAAAGTTCCTCCAGGCTGTCTGAGAAACGTAGCATAATTATGCACAGGGCACCTGGTGCAGTTTGTCTGACAGGCAGGATGAAACATCTGGTTTGCTTTTGAGAGACAGACAATGGTGGGGGGAGAAAAAAAAAGTGTCATACCTTTTGTCTTAAGTGTTTAATAATGTCTTTTGTCAAACAAATTAACACCAGACACCCTCACCATCCTCCAACAGAACCTAACAAACACTGCAACGTTACCTGACGGGCGACCGAGGCTTTTAGGCAGTTTCTGTTGTTCCTTTGCATTATTTTTCATGAGAAGCAAGTAAATGAGAGGACACATTCAGATGTTTTTATTGTCTGTTCTGGTGGATGTGGAAGCCATCAGTAGGGAAAGGTAGAAATGATAGTAGCAACATCCATCTTCCACTGTCTCACTTTCAAATGCATGAAATATATGCAGGGCATCGATGTACCGTTAATAAAAGCTCAAATGCAAAAACATTCCCAAAAGCAAAATCTTTCTTAACCAGTTAATTTAGATTTGCTGCCTATTTCCATTTAATAAATAAAACACATCTTTGGCTGCCTGCTGCTATAACTGGCACTCATAAATAAAACACTGAGGCAGCAGAGTTTGGACACGAAGAAATGAAGGGAATCTATTTCTAAAACGTTGAAGTGACATGAGGCAGAGCAAATGCAGCTGGGAGACTGGATTGCTTTTTGTGTCAGTCTTGCAGCCTTGCTGTTGCTGCATTCATGGTTGGTATGCCTGAAAATTGTTTGAGCTTTAATGGGCATAGATTAGGAGAACTTCAAATCCAGTGGAGTAAAAAGCAAGGTTCGCCCCACACAAGCTTGCTTTCTTAATTAATTAATTCTTTTTTTAAAATCTGGGTCTACTTCAAGGAAAATATTCCCTTCAGGAGCTCTGACCTTGGATAAACAATGCATTTTATCATGACTGTAAATCAGTGAATATTCTCTATGTGCTCCATCTGGAAACACCTTGCTGAACCTAGGCCTCTTCTGGCAGAACCTCGCAAGTCTCCACATCTCCAAGAGCGGAGCTCCACACCTTGGGCAGTGCACAGGCTTCACTTGTTCCAGAGAAGCCTGTGCTAAGTACAACTTGCTGCTGCTTCTGGGTGAAAATGAAGTGTTTCCTTGTTCAGATGTGTGCATAGTGGCCTTTCTCTTTTTTCTTTTGGCTGGCTGTTTAGCAAGGTGCACGTGCACAGTTGAACTCTGCTTTCAGGCTTGGGCTTCAGCTCTAGCAAATTGCAAACCACAACTGTGCCTAATCTGTGCAGTGCTCCTTTGGGGTCATTTGCTCTGGATTTTATCTTTAAATCATGGAATGGTAAGGTTGGAAGTGACCTCAAGGATCATCCACTTCCAACTCCCTGCCATAGGCAGGGACACTTCTCACTAGCACAGCTCACTCAAGGCCTCCTCCAACCTGGCCTTGAACACCTCCAGGGAGGGAGCAGCCGCAACCTCCCTGGGCAACCTGTGCCAGTGTCTCACCACCCTCACTGCAAACAACTTCCTCCTGACATCCACTTTCAATCTTCCCTCAACCAGTTCAAACCCATTGCCCCTTGTCCTGGCACTGCAAGACTTTGTCAATAATCCCTCCCCAGCCTCCCTGTAGGCCCCTTCAGAACCTGGAAGGCTACTCTAAGGTCTCCTGGAAGTCTTCTCTTCTGCAGGCTGCAGAGCCCTAACTCTCTCAGCCTGTCCTCATAGCAGAGCTGCTGCAGCTCTCTGAGCATCTTGGTGGCCTCCTCTGGACCCACTCCAACAGTTCCATGTCCTTCCTGTGCTGGGGGTTCCAGAACTGCACACAGGACTCCAGGGGGGGTCTGATGAGAGCAGAGTAAAGGGGCAGAATCCCCTCCCTTACCCTGCTGGCCACAGTGCTCTTGATGGTAGAAGGGACTAAAATTATCTTTTTCCTTTTTTTTTTTTTTTTCCTTGGTTGGAAAGTCTCTGTGCTCTAAGCACATACAAAAAAATTTTGGGTTGGATGCCTGGGTGATCTGCTGAGACTTGGATCTACCCAGACAGAGATAGGGAGCACATTTCAGCTCCAGGGCTCTTGTCTGCAGCCCTTTGTGATGGCTTGGTAATCCTAGCAGCTAACAATAACAATATCAAGTGTCATTACCAATGGCTTTTTTTAATCATCATTATAATTCTTACCCTGAATAGCACTTAAAGCACATTTTTATCTTTTGTCGACAATAAAGTGCAGCCTCATAAATATTTAACTTGTCTGATTAAATTATCCATGCTGAAAGAGATAACTGGGCACTTTTAATAAGTTTAAACTAAAATCTTGGCTGTTATTATCTCCCTGGAGAAGAGAGAGAAAGCCATAAAGGTTCCCCTGGCCTGGGTGACCCTCCCACTATTCAGCTTGGCAGCAGGAGATACGTAGTGAAGCTGCTAGAACACAAAGTTGATGATAATTATAAGCAATCATTGTCTGTCTTTACAGTTCTCCAGCTAATGAGTGCCAGCAGAGGACAGAAAAGTCTACAATTTCCTCTCTTGTACAGCCAGAGAACCAAAGCAGGGAGAGGTGGAGGTGGCTGTGCCCACGAGGGTGCCCCGCTGGAGATGAGGCAGAGCTGTGATGCACTAAAGGTAAATCACCGAACCAACTTTCTCTGTGTAAAGCCCTTTTCCTGTGCTTGGAGACACCTGCTTCAAATGTGTCCAGAGTTTTTCAGGGCTAGAGAGGGCCTTTGTGATCTTTTCCTGAGACGTGCTGAAACATTCTAGCTATGGGATGCCACCCAACTCCCTTTGTTCCAAGCCCTCTGGCTTGCAGCTGGATGAAAACAGAGTGTGCCTTTTTTTTTTTTTAATCATAAAATGGAATTCTGGTGGTAGCTGCTGGTTTGGTTTGGTGTGTGTTGGGGTTTTTGTGGTGTTGGTTTTTTTTCTTTTCCCCCCCCTCTTTGTGTTTCTGGGCAGCATTGAAATGGCCTCTGAGTCACCTGCTGATTTCTGCAGTTGTTGCCCTCACTGTATCTCTGTCCTGGCTCATCAGCCTGAGTCATTGTGAAGGCTCTGTACAAGCACCTGCACTGTGTCATAACTCTCTGGCAGGCATGAGAGCATTTCTCAGAGTCAATTTCAGCCCAGAACTGCAATACATTGCTAGATCTTCGTCCTGATATGTGGCATGTACAGAGAAAGCTCTGGCATTGGGTGTGATATCGAGGTCTCCTTGGTAGAGTGGAACCAGATGAGATGCATCTCAGTGCAGGGGAACATGAAGATGTAGGGGAGTCACTTGTGGGGCTGGAACAGGGATGGGAGGCAAAAGAGCACCATAGGTGGGAGAAAGAGGAGTGCAAAGTTGGATAAGATGGGCTGTGTGTGATGGGTTGAGTCCCATGTTCAGTTCTGGGCTCTCAGGTTAAGAGGTTCAAGGATCTGCTGGAGAAGGTCCAGCAGAGGGCTACAAGGATGATGAGGGGACTGGAGGACTGGAGCACTGCCTGGTGAGGAGAGGCTGAGAGACCTGGGGCTGCTTAGTCTGGAGAAGAGAAGACTGAGAGGGTATTTAGTAAATGTTTAGAAATATCTGAGGGAGGGGACAGGCTCTGCTCACTGCTCCCTGGGATAGGACAAGGAGCAATGGATGGAAGCTGCAGCACAGGAGGTTCCAGCTCAACACAAGGGGGAACTTCTGGACTGGAAGGGTCCCAGAGCACTCGCACAGGTTGCTCAGAGAGGCTGTGGAGTCTCCTTCTCTGGAGCCTTCCAAGGGTTCTCTGGATGTGTTCCTGTGTGCCCTGATCTAGACTAGGTCCTGCCCTAGCAGGGGGATTGGACTGGATGAGCTCTGTGGGTCCCTTCCAACTCCTGACATCCTGTGAGCCCGTGTGATGGAGATAGTGAGGCTCTGCAAGTCCAAAGGTACAAACCCAGCACCCTCTGCAGGAGTGGATCAAACTGGCTTGCTTTGATTCCAGATCACTCACTGCTGACTTGCAGTAAATGAGTCATCAGGCCTTTGGCTGTGCTGCTCAGCTCCTTCATACCCTGTCCAAAATTCTTCTGCCCCTCCTTGTTTCCTAATCACTTCTACTACCCACTCCACATCATCTCAGCTGTGCGTTTGCCAAACAGCTGCAGTGAGTACAACCATGAGCCAGAATCTGGTCCCCCTCATCTTAATCAGGGAATAAAATGTTTTTAAATGACTTTATATGCACAGAGGAGCAAATCTGGACAAGTGGGTAAACACAGAGAGGAAGGCAAGAAAAAGGATTCCTCTTGCAACCTGTTAGACTGGATAAAGTTAGCATAGAGAATGAGGAGCACGAAAGCAGGAGGAATGATCTGATTTTTGTTTGCAGTCCCTTTTGGTACTTTATAAAGAATGAAAGAGAATGTCCTCAACGTGCTTCAGCAGCAGGAAAAATAACAATTAAAAAACCCAACAACCCACTTTGTGCCCATCTGAGTAAAAGAGAAAAGGAAAAAGATTGGTCTGAGAATAAAAAGCAAAGCAGGGCAAGAAATATAATTAACAGGCTTGTTACCTCAGGGGAGAAGAAGAGTTTGTTTTGCAACTTCACAGGATGGGAAAAGCTTGACTAGAGAATTTAAATGCTAGGTGGGTACCTGTGTGTCCCTGCACATGTGGATTTCCAGCTCTAAGTCTGTGCTCTTGTGGCTGTGCCTAGAGAGATGGAGACTTGGCAGGACTTGTGCTATTCCATTTATATGTAAAATGTATATACCTTATTTATACATTTAATATGAAACATGGGACAAGCTGTCAAGAGCAGGTGTGGGCTATGTGTGTGTGTGGGAAATTCCTAATATATACTTTCCCCCTCCTTCCAACTTACACAAACACACCCAACTCTTCTGACTACATTTCCACTCCATTTTAGGCCAAATGCTCCCCAAGCCACTGAACACTCTGCACCCATCCCTGCAAATGAGGCTCTAACAAATAGTGACTGAAAACTCAACAGCCTGTAGCCTCTTTTTGTTGTTGTTGTTTTTTTTTTTAACCCATTTTCCTTCATTTTGCTGCACTCTGCTCTTTCAAAAGAGAGAAACTTCAAAGGCAACTGCAGGTGAAAACCTTGCGGAGGAAAGAACCTCTAAGACCAAATGCAATCGTTAGCCTGGGAGGTAGAGCAGAGGCCTCCTTGTTAATTAATCTTTAATACCATTAATTGGTTGTCTGCTTGGTGGCAAGAAAAAGGGTAAACATTGTTCACAAATCAATTTAATTCTGCTCCTAACCAGCTTGTTTTCAAAGGGATAAAAACAATTATGAGCGCTGCACTGAGTGGACACTGAGGCTTTGCTGATAACACCACTGGAAGCAATCAAATATGCAGGCTGTGTTCACTGGTACAGGGCTGCTGATTGAGTTTCTTTCCTCTCAGATTGACTCATTTGTTTGTTGTGGATACAGGTACATGATAAGGAAGGGATAATGTTGGATTTCATTCCTTCTGGCCAGCTGACTCCTTTATTTATACCCTGAGCTTGCTCTAAACCAGACCCCTGGGAGCCTGCTACAGCATGCAGAAATAAAAGCAGTTGCTTCTGGCTGGGGCTGTTCAAGCATCTGACAGTGGAAGCATGTGTGGGGTGGGTGTTTTTTCCCCTCATCAGGACCTGAGGTTTTTCATTCTGTTAATCATTGTGACAATCTGTGCTCAAGCACCTGGGTGCAGAGCTGGGATGATGCAGACACAGCTTCATTTTGGCACCAGGGATGGGTGTGGCTCTGTTTGTGACAGAGCAGGAGCTGTAGTGTAAAAATTCCTCTGCTGGTAGCCAAATTTCAACCAAGGTGTGGGATAATAACAGAAGTCTTGCAATGCCAGGACAAGGAGCAATAGGTTTGAACTGGCAGAGGGGGAGATTTAGACTGGATGTTAGGAGGAAGTTGTTTGCAGTGAGGGTGGTGAGACACTGGCACAGGTTGCCCAGGGAGGTTGTGGCTGCTCCCTCCCTGGAGGTGTTCAAGGCCAGGTTGGAGGAGGCCTTGAGTGAGCTGTGCTAGTGGGAGGTGTCCCTGCCTATGGCAGGGGGTTGGAACTAGATGATGCTTGAGGTCCCTTCCAACCTTACCATTCTATGATTCTATGATAATTCTCCCAAATGAGGTGGTCAAAGGATGGACTATGTAAGGTGGGCACAATAGAGATCAGAGGTGGCTTCTGGTGAGCTCCCTGTAGTCATGCAGCCCTCAGCAGTGCACCAGAGAGCTCTTCTGGGCTCCCTACAGCTGCTTCTAAAGGTGAGGGTAGGAATCTGTGCATGTGGGTCTGTAAATTGTTGTTCCAGAGCCTCTCCCAAGGTTTGCCATGCTCTCACCTGTGAATTTTTGTGTTGCTTTGATGAAGAAAACATTCCCTCCTAGGAGATATTTTTGGAATTATGAGGCCTTTTGGCACGCTACTGCACACTATAAAATTGGCAAGGGATGCTGCCTGGCAGTAGGGTTGGGAATGAAGTAAAAGAGCAGCTCTGGGAGAGGAAGAGGAGTTTGTAAGGCAGTGAAAGACAATTTTCTAGTGATGCTGGGCTCCCTGCTTGGTTCAAAGCTTGCAGCATGAGCTGCAGTAAGTCTTTCTTTGGGGTTTGTGGCTTGATAACCTTATTGTGATCCTACTTGGCGTGTGGTGTTGCAGAGAGCACAAGGAGTAAGTGCTGCTACTGCAGGTGGTAGCCTTGGCTGGTCTAGAGGAGATGTGGTGGCATTGAAGAGGCAGATGCCACAAATACAAATGGCTGATCCTGCAATTCCTCACCAGTGCCTCCAATCCTAACTTTTCTATGGACTTGTTCATTTAAAGCATTCTGTGAGCGTTTTGCCTCTTTTGCCCTTCCTGAAGGACTTGAAACACCTTTTCTGTGGCTCATAGGAGACAAGGTTTGGGTTTCCAACCATGGGGTTTTAACCCTTGATGAAATGTGTAGTTTAGAGGTGAATTTGTGGTGCTTGACCTCCTGCAATTGAGAGACTGGACTTGTCTGCTTCAAGTTAGACATGTGCAGCAACAACCTTTAATTCCTTCATAGAATCATAGAATGGTAAGGTTGGAAGGGACCTCAAGGATCATCTAGTTCCAACCCCCTGCCATAGGCAGGGACACCTCCCACTAGCACAGGGCGCTCAAGGCCTCCTCCAACCTGGCCTTGAACACCTCCAGGGAGGGAGCAGCCACAACCTCCCTGGGCAACCTGTGCCAGTGTCTCACCACCCTCACTGTAAGGAACTTCCTTCTAACATCCAGTTTCAATCTCCCCTCTGCTAGTTCAAACCCATTGCCCCTTGTCCTGTCATTACAAGACCTTGTCAATAGTCCCTCCCCAGCCTTCCTGTAGCCCCTTTCAGATCCTGGAAGGCTACTCTAAGGTCTCCTGGAAGCCTTCTCTTCTCCAGGTTGAACAACCCCAACTCTCTCAGCCTGTCCTCATAGCAGAGCTGCTGCAGCCCTCTGAGCATCTTTGTGACTCTTCTCTGGACCTGTTCCAACCCTTCCATGTCCTTCCTGTGCTGAGGGCTCCAGAACTGCACACAGTAGAGGGTTCCAGAACTGCACTCCTCTTGATGCACCTTCTTGCCCTGGGAAGCTGTTTCTTCCCCATGATCTGCTATTGGGAGTTTCAAAGACTACCAGAAATTTGTATAAACTTTTCTGCTGAAAATTGCTTTAACTTAATTACTTATAACCATTCAAGAGGGTAATGCTCTCACTGGTTGGAGCAATTAGGAAGCCTTAATTAGCTCTTACAAAAAAAAGAAAAAATCCCCCCAAACTTAGCTGTGTCATTGCTATATCACCCTCATTAGTTCAGTCTGGCAGCTTTTAACTGGCACATTTTACATTTCTGATTTACATATTCTTTCCCATGGTGCTAAGTAGTATAACTTGCACTAATAGTAATAAACAGAGTGAGGTTACTCCAGAGATACATTACATGAGAGTTGTGGTTATAGGCAATATGTGAAGAATATCCCACTACCTTTAAGTTGAACTTGGTTTATTACCATGGTACTTAAAATACAATTACAAGTGTATGTGCACACACTTTTTGGGGCTGTCATTAGCCTTGCCCTCATTTAAATTTTATGGATGAGCAGGAACAGATTATTGCTCTGAAAATCTTCTTAGAGGTGAGAAGTGGCAGATGTAACCTCCCCTTTATTCTAAAGGGACCGGGTGTATGATCTCTACGACATTAAAAGCACCTTGGGAGTCTTGGTCCAACTGGTCCTTAGGCAAACCTCTTGCTGGAGTCAGCTGAAGGTTTTGCTCATGATCTTGAGTGAAACTGATGAGATGATGATGTAGTAGTAGATGATGATGATGAGGAGATGATGTAGTAGTAGTAGATGATGATGATGAGGAGATGACGTAGTAGTAGTAGTAGTAGATGACGGTTTCATTTTCTTTTTCTTCTCAATCTTACCTAGAACATGCAGTTTTGTCCCACTAAATCCTTTGTTCTAAAAACTGTCAAGTCTTTATGCAAAGGCATTTTACACCTTTTCCTTGATAAAAGAAACCAAACCAATCTGATCCTTGTGGAGGGAAATAAAATAGGCTTTCATGTTGTCCTTTAATGAATAAACAAATATGACCTGACCTTTATCCATCATGTTCTTCACCAGGATTTTCAATTTAAAGTGATGCTATGGGTAGAGTCTTATAGAATCATAGAATGGTAAGGTTGGAAGGGACCTCAAGGATCATCCAGTTCCAACCCCCTGCCATAGGCAGGGACACCTCCCACTAGTACAGCTCACTCAAGGCCTCCTCCAACCTGACCTTGAACACCTCCAGGGAGGGAGCAGCCACAACCTCCCTGGGCAACCTGTGCCAGTGTCTCACCACCCTCACTGCAAACAACTTCCTCCTAACATCCAGTTTCTATCTCCTCTCTGCCAGTTCAAACCCATTGCCCCTTGTCCTGGCATTGCAAGCACTTGTCAATACTCCCTCCCCAACCTTTCTGTAGGCCTCAAAGTGTCTGCTCTCCTTGTGGGCTGCTGCTGCTGAGATCAGAACGAGCAATGGCAGTAAGGGGCTGTTGAGCAGAACAGTCTTTCTCTTTTCAAATGATTTGAAGTTACTCTTAGGCTTTGTAGGAAAGGTCAGGATTGAAAGGTTAGGGTGACCTGAGGAGCAGCAATTGGGGAGGTGAAGGCCTGGGTCTGGAACGGGACAACTCTTGGTGCATGTGGGGAGGTGGCAATTTCAGGGCAGTCAGAACATCAGGGGAACTGCTTTGTATGTAAATGGCTCGGCTGCAGCTTGCACATTCTCTGTTATATCTCTTATTAATAGTGCTCTGTGTGTATTAATAAGGGCAAGACAATAGGGGATCAGTTTCAGGCTGAAAATCTGAGGAGTTGAGAAGTAATTGATAAGGTGCTTATCTAAGGGCTATTAACCAAAGCTGCTGAAAGCAAAGGCTGGCTGCTGGCTGGCCTCTTAGAACTGATTTTTTTACAAGGCTGAAGGACAAATTCGTCACATTTGAATGTAACAGAATTATTCAAGACCATGAACCAAGATCCATTTTTAAATGAAAATGCAGAACCAAAGTTCCATTCCTCTCTTACTGAATGAAAAGCAATTTTATTTTCTCCTCAGTGTAGCCCATGGTATGGACATTATCTACAAGCTCTCATGCATTTATTCACAATGGTTATCTCCCTGCTCTCCTCATCTGCTTGCTGGTTAGCGAGGTTCTTGGCCCTGCTCTGATCTCCCAGTGCCATGCTAGCCAGCAGATCCCCTGACCTTGCAGCCTCATTTGCAGAAGAACCACCAACACCTCCTCTTTCCCCTCTCCAGGGAGCTCCCTTTGAGGGCAAACCGATCAAATTGCTCTGGTGCATAAGGCTTGCACTTCATTTCTCAGGCTTGATGGCATCTGGAATGTACCAAAAGATCCTGGGTTTCCCCTTCAATTTAAACAACATTTTGCTGTCTGCAGAAATGAGCTCAGTCTCCAGAGATGTCTTCCAACCCTTATCACTCTGTGATGAGAGAAGATTTTCTGGGTGACTTCAGCTTGTCTGGATGGCTGCAGTCCCCCCAGCTCCCCTCCTTCCCCATCATTGCCACTGCACCTGGAAGGAACCACTTGGGCTTCTTATAAGGGCAGTCATAGAATCATAGAATGGGAAGGTTGGAAGGGACCTCAAGGATCATCCACTTCCAACCCCCTGCCATAGGCAGGGACACCTCCCACTAGCACAGCTCACTCAAGGACTCCTCCAATCTGGCCTTGAACACCTCCAGGGAGGGAGCAGCCACAACCTCCCTGGGCAACCTGTGCCAGCGTCTCACCACCCTCACTGCAAACAACTTCCTCCTAACATCCAGTTTCAATCTCTCTGCCCTCACAGCAGAGCTGCTGCAGCCCTCAGAGCATCTTGGTGGCCTCATCTGGACTTCCTCCAACAGTTCCATGTCCTTCCTGCTCATTTCTAACTTTTTCTTTGCCCCTTGGCATCGCTTCTTCAGACATGGGATGCTGCAACTATTTTTCTGTTGCTCTTCCATGAGCTTGTTTGCAAAAGCATGGCAGTGGGTTTGAAAACTGACCAGTAATTGGCAGATTCTATAGAGTTATCAACAGTGGAGCAGCCAGGTTAAGAGGCAGCCTCTAGTACTGCTACACTCCATAGAATGGTAAGGTTGGAAGTGGCTGAAGACTTAAGTGTAGAAGAGGAAAACAGGTCAAAAATCCCATGTAAGAAAGGGAAAGGGAACACTTCCAGGGAGACTAAAGCCCAACACTCAGTAGTAATGAACTGAAATTGGCCTGCCAGCTTACTCTTGGCCCAGCTGAATCATAGAATGGTAAGGTTGGAAGGGACCTCAAGGATCATCCAGTTCCAACCCCCTACCATAGGCAGGGACACTTCCCACTAGTGCAGGTCACTCAAGACCTCGTTCAACCTGGCCTTGAACACCTCCAGGCAGGGAGCATCCACAACCTCCCTGGGCAACCTGGCTTTGAGCAGTTCCTAGACAAACCTTACCGAAACAAAACCTGCAAATCTTTCCATCTGAGCGCTGCTTTGGGCAGTATTTGCTTTCTTCCAATGGCTAAGCCTGAGCTAAGCAAGCTTGTTCCTGTGAAATCAGCTACTGTTTGCTCTTCCCCAGCCATGCTCACCCTCTGCAAAGCCACAGTCTAAACTAATTAGGGATTTGCTCTTTGGAGAAAGTTGTGATAAGTTCACCGACAAGGGCGCTGCCTAATCTCGTTGCGCACACGTCAGTGGCTATACATGTGTGAAATTAAGTGGGGGTTTTGCTGATTCCTACAGTCTGCCTGGTTTTTATCTTGAGACAACATTCCCAATCATAAAATGCATTAACATCTGCTATCAGGGGCTTACTGTAATATGTGTAACACCAGCAGCAATTCTTTGATATCACCTTCAAATGCATTGTTAAAGGAGATCACAGAAACGACTTTGATAGGCTACACGATTTACCTAGTAGAAGGAAAAACTGATAGGGGAAATAATCCTGCAAGTTTTTGCTTCAAATAGGAACTGTGTAGATGGATCTGGTGCCTCTGTTGCTGATAGAAGCTGGTCTACCTGAGGGCATTTTGTTCTTTTAAAACTAGTGTTAAGTGAAACAATTGGCCTCTGAAGACCTTGGAATCAAACACACTCTTGCACAGGGGAGAAGGATGGCAGGGTTGAAGTTGATGGTAATCACAGAATCATAGAATCATAGAATGGTAAGGTTGGAAGGGACCTCAAGGATCATCTAGTTCCAACCCCCTGCCATAGGCAGGGACACCTCCCACTAGTACAGGTCACTCAAGGCCTCATCCAATCTGGCCTTGAACACCTCCAGGGAGGGAGCAGCCACAACCTCCCTGGGCAACCTGTTCCAGTGCCTCACCACCCTTACTGTAAAGAACTTCCTCCTAAGTAATGCAGAGCAGCTGATCAGGAAAAAAAGCCAACAAGCCAACTACCTTCTGCACAGTGAGGAGGGAACACCTCCAGCTCTGAAAGCTAAACCTGACTTTCTCTGGGTCACACTAAAACAATAATTACTTCTGGCCTGCAGGATTTGCCACAGGGGAGCTGTGAGTGTGGGCAGGGCACCAGATGCACGTGGCTAAGAAGACAATGCTCACTTTATTCAGTCATTTTGTGATTTGTGAGCTTTTAAAGAGGTTTCCAGCTAGTGGCACCTCTCTGAGCTTTCAGCTGAATGTTGAAATTTCAAGTTTGTCTTGTGTCTGAACTGAGCTGCTGGTTGGCCCAGTAAAATGCCTCCTTTGGCAGTGAGCAATTACTTCATGGAAGCATTGCTTTTGCTCAGTAAAAGCCATTCAAGCACAAAGCAGCAATGGTTTTGTGGAGCCTTTTGACTGGGCACAACCAAGATCAGCTGCTCAAGGACATCACCAAATGCCCCTTGTTTTCTGTGTTCTGCTCCATACAGCCTGCCTGTGCTTATCAAAGATGCTCCAGGACCATCACAGAATCACAGAACGGTAAGGTTGGAAGGGACCTCAAGGATCATCCAGTTCCAACCCCCTGCCATAGGCAGGGACACCTCCCACTAGCACAGCTCACTCAAGGCCTCCTCCAACCTGGCCTTGAACACCTCCAGGGAGGGAGCAGCCACAACCTCCCTGGGCAACCTGTGCCAGTGTCTCACCACCCTCACTGCAAACAATTTCCTCCTAACATCCAGTTTCAATCTCCCCTCAACCAGTTCAAACCCATTGCTCCTTGTCCTGGCATTGCCAGACCTTGTCAGTAGTCCCTCCCCAACCTTCCTGTAGCCCCCTTCAGATACTGGAAAGCTACTCTAAGGTCTCCTGGAAGCCTTCTCTTCTGCAGGCTGCACAGCCCCAACTCTCTCAGCCTGTCCTCACAGCAGAGCT
>VWZE01018590.1:27611-42477 GCA_013396675.1 Eubucco bourcierii
CCAGCACTGACCCCTGAGGGACACCACTTGTCACTGGTCTCCAGGTGGACATTGTGCCGTTGATCGCCACTCTCTGGCTTCGACCATCCAGCCAATTCCTTATCCAGCGAGTCCCCCATTCCTAATCCCAGCTCCCTGAGAAAAGAGCCTGGGAAAACTCCCTCTAATGTCTTTGAGACCACTGATAGCAACCCCTCCACGTGTTTTGGGTGCTGTCTGATACTGTTTTATGAGTAAATACTTCAAGCCTCTTGTAATCACTGTTACCTTCTGCCATGAGCACAAAGGAGTTTCCTGCATCCATCCAGTGGACAAGGGACATAATTTACTGCCAGCAGTGTAGTGACCACAGGAACCTTCTCTTCCAGTATAATGTTTGCATTTACTGGTCACCTCTTACAGTGTTCCAGTTTTGCCTGTTCCCTGCGTGTATAAATTTCCAAACCCTGCGTTTTGAACCTCATAAAAAAGTTTTCTGGCAGGATTTAATGTTAATAAATAGTTATTAACAATCTCCACCTGGATATCAAAATTAATCTTGGTTATTAATTTTGCATCATTTGTAGCAATGCCTACAAAAGGTGTAGGAATAGGTATGTTCCAGTAGAGCTTCACTAGCATCAGGGAGCAAAGCAAGAGGAGTTCAGAATAAAAGAGCTGGGAGACAGAAAAGGCTGTGACACACCTGTGAATAACTCATCTCACATCTGCACAAGAACAACCTTCTGTGCGTGGATTACCAACTTGCTCTGGAAGTTCTGGGAAAGAAAATCTACAGGTGAGTGGGATGAGGAGGAGGAGGAAGAGTTATTTTGATAAAAGCAGTAATTATATTCTCAGCTTCACTGTCAAATGGTCTATCAATCTTGGTAGTTTTAGGGTTCAGGTGGACACATGTAAGCTGTTGTGTAGAAGCCTTGCATGAAATAGGCTAGAAAATGGGAAGACGTAACTGTTAGAGTGAGTTAAATGGTTCTGCTCTCCTAGAGATGATTTAATCATAGAATGCTAAGGTTGGAAGGCACCTCAAGGATCATCTAGTTCCAACCCCCTGCCATAGGCAGAGACACCTCCCACTAGTACAGCTCACTCAAGACCTCCTCCAACCTGACCTTGAACACCTCCAGGGAGGGAGCAGCCACAACCTCCCTGGGCAGCCTGTGCCAGTGTCTCACCATCCTCACTGCAAACAACTTCCTCCTAACATCCAGTCTAAATCTCCCCTCTGCCAGTTCAAACCCATTGCCCCTTGTCCAGGCATTGCAAGACCTTGTCAATAGTCCCTCCTCAGCCTTCCTGCAGGCTTCCTTCAGATCCTGGAAGGCTACTCTAAGGTCTCCTGGAAGCCTATATAAATATATATATATACATACACACACACATATATTTTTTTTTTTCTGGTCATAGATTAGGAGAAGAAAATTGTTCCTGCTGCTGAACTTTTCTTTTTGCTTTTTACCTCTTGTGTTTAGCCAGGAATGTGGAAAATCAGTTATGCACACAATTCTACCTGAGCAAAGGCTGAAGTCAGGTTAGATTGTACTTTATCCTACCACTGCAATTATTTTATAATATATGCAAATTCCCTTTGGCTCTCTGATAGTCTAGTCTGTCAAACCTTGGCTGCCTAATTGCATTAAAAATGAGACTCATCAAGCAAATCAGATGCAATTCTACCCTTAACAGGTCTAATTGTTAGGAAGGATTGCTCAATTGTTAAAGGGACCCATCCTGCATACTCCTCTTTTGTCCTACAGATAAGGACTTTATAGTGCAACTCAATTCCTAAGAGCAGGATCTAAAGTGACCTTTAAGCTCCAGTAGTTTCCCTACCAGAAATGTGTAGAATAGAATCATAGAATGGTAAGGTTGGAAGGGACCTCAAGGATCAGCCAGTTCCAACCCCCTGCCATAGGTAGGGACACCTCCCACTAGCACAGGTCACTCAAGGCCTCATCCAGCCTGACCTTGAACATCTCCAGGCAGGGAGCAGCCACAACCTCCCTGGGCAACCTGTGCCAGTGTCTCACCACCCTCACTCCAAACAACTTCCTCCTAACATCCAGTCTAAATCTCCCCTCTGCCACTTCAAACCCATTCCTCCTCCTGTCATTGCAAGACCTTGTCAATAGTCCCTCCCCAGCCTTCCTGCAGGCCCCTTCAGATACTGAAAAGCTGCTCCAAGATTTCCTGGAAGCCTTCTCTTTTCCAGGCTACAGAACCCCAACTCTCTTAGCCTGTCCTCACAGCAGAGCTACTGCAGCCCTCTGAGCATTAGTAAGACCAGAAAGAAATCACAGCATCACTCAGGTTGGAAGGGACCTCTAAGGTTCATCTAGTCCACTCTCCTCTGTAGTCATCAGGAATGTTCTTAATTAGATCAGGTTGCCCAAAGCTCCATCAAGTCTCACCTTGATTATCTCTAGGGATGGGACCTCAACCACCTCTCTGGGCAATCTGTTCCAGTGCTCAACCTCCCTCATGGTAAAGAACTTTTTCCCAACATCCAATCTAAATCTATTCTTCTCTAATTTCAAACNTCCTGGAAGCCTTCTCTTTTCCAGGCTACAGAACCCCAACTCTCTTAGCCTGTCCTCACAGCAGAGCTACTGCAGCCCTCTGAGCATTAGTAAGACCAGAAAGAAATCACAGCATCACTCAGGTTGGAAGGGACCTCTAAGGTTCATCTAGTCCACTCTCCTCTGTAGTCATCAGGAATGTTCTTAATTAGATCAGGTTGCCCAAAGCTCCATCAAGTCTCACCTTGATTATCTCTAGGGATGGGACCTCAACCACCTCTCTGGGCAATCTGTTCCAGTGCTCAACCTGCCTCATGGTAAAGAACTTTTTCCCAACATCCAATCTAAATCTATTCTTCTCTAATTTCAAACCGAGGCTTTGTGAGATGTCAGCTGAAAGGCCTCAACATATGCTGTTGAGATGGTAAAGAAGGAGAGTTTGAGAGCAGCAGTCTTCTACTCCTGAGCACAGGCAATCACTGCTTGCTTTAAGAAAAGACCTGAGGATGGGACTCTGAGTCACTTGTTTCCTTCAGTAGTGAAACCATTTCCCCAGGGACTTCAGTTTTGCAAGCCCAGCTCTACCCTGTTGATTAAGGAATCCCATGACTTGGACCACAAAAAGTTTTTCATTTATTTCAGACACAATTAAAGGCAGAGAAATTTAGTGTGTAATTTGCTGGCAAGTTGCAACCTCCCACCTCCCCTTCACTGTCCCCTAACCCTTATGCTTGTTTTCCAAATGTGGGTAATGATGAGACTCATGGGAGATGTGAATTATAACTTGTCTGTGGCTTGGCTAATGAAGAAGGAACAGACTTTGTTTCCATCTGGACTCTGGTTTTATTTTACTCTCCTTTTAAATAAAGGAAGTTGAATTTCTTTTGAAAATTACTGTAAAAGTAAATGAACCTGAGTTTACTGGTAGTGAGAGTGTGCCCCCTGAGCAGCCCTTACCTAAACCAGGGGACACGGTCTCAAGTTGTGCCAGGGGAGGTCTAAGCTGGATGTTAGGAGGAAGTTCTTGCCAGAGAGAGTGATTGGCATTGGAATGGGCTGCCCAGGGAGGGGGTGGAGTCGCCATCCCTGGAGGTGTTGAAGCAAAGCCTGGCTGGGGCACTTAGTGCCATGGTCTGGTTGATTGGCTGGGGTTGGGTGCTAGGTTGGGCTGGGTGAGTTTGGAGGTCTCTTCCAATCTGGTTGGTTCTGTGAGTCCTTGCTGCTTATGTTAACAGAAGGAGAATGTCTTCAAGAAGTGCAGCACCTCATAGAGTTGCAAGGGTTTGCTTACAGGAGCAGCTTGCTGGGCAGGAACTCTTTTATATATGGCCTCTGCCTGTGTTTTCATCCAAATAGTGTCCTCAGAGCAGAACTGCTGCAGCCCTCTGAGCATCTTGGTGGCCTCCTCTGGACCTACTCAAACCCTTCCATGTCCTTCCTGTGCTGGGGGCTCCAGAACTGCACACAGAACTCCAGATGGGGTCTGAGGAGAGCAGAGTAAAGGGGGACAATCCCCTCCCTTGCCCTGCTGCCCACACTGCTCTTGCTGCAGCCCAGCACACAGTTGCTGTCTGGGCTGCACTCACACTGCAGCCTCATGTTGAGCTTTTCATCACCCCAGACCCCCAGGTCCTTTTCCTCAGGGCTGCTCTCAGCCATTCCCCACCCATCCTGGATTTGTGCTTGGGATTGTGCCTACCCAGGTGCAGGACCTTACACTTGGCCTTGTTGAATGTCATGGGGTTGGCTCTGCAGCCTGTCCAGGTCAATCTCTGCCCTCTAGCAAGTCGACTGTGCCACACAACTTGGTGCCATCTGCACACTTGCTGAGGGTGCTCTCTACCCCTCAGTTTGCCCAACTGAATGTTATTAGAACCTGTTGAAAAATGTTCTGCTTTGCCTTTCTCTGAGCTTCACACTCTTCAAGTTGTTTGCCATGTTGGAGGCAGAGGCCACTCAATTCCCAGCACACAGGAGCTGTGTGCCACCTCTGCTGTGCCCACACATCAGCATGTCCTTTGTTCCTCCTCAGGCCGATTGTGCTTTCATCTGACTCAAGATGTGTAGGCAGAGAGGGTGCAGCTGCTTGAGCAGTAGAAAACTGAACACATGCAGTAATGGACTACAGCAATGCATCCTGTCTCCTACCAGGCCCTTTTATGTGTTGTGGCATCTTTGCTTCCAACTCCTCTTGGAGGTGTAAGAAAGGAGATACTTAGGATGGAGCCATACAAGCATGAGCAACAACTCGAGGCTTGTTTCTGCCTCTTCTTTGCTACCATACCTCTGAGATCTCTCATACAATGGGTGTGAAGTCTTTGCTTTTTGCTTCTCCTTTTGCTAAGAGGGGGAACAGTCTGTCCTAATTCAATCCCTGAAGTATGTAAAGTCCTTGACCCAGCTCCTGAAGCTTGCTGAAATACATAATTCAAGCTTATCAGATCCTATTACCCTGCTTCCATGTTGACCATATGGTGGCAAAGTTCTGAGAAAGGAAATAGATTTAGGAAAGAAACAATGGGAATTGTTCCTGCTTTCCAGTGATATATGAGGTTTACTTAGTTCCTACTGTTTCCTGACAGGGCACTCTGGAGAGTAAATTACTCTGCTAATGGTGTCTAAAGACATGTGCCTAAAATAGCTTCTACCCTGCTGTTCCTAAATAACCTGCAAACATGTCACACTTCTTAGCTTTTCATTAGATTAGAGAGAATACAGATTTGTCACAGCCCCCTCCCTGCCTCTGCATTTCATTTCAGCTCCCTTCCCTCATCCACCAATAAAGAGAGCTCTTAGAATCATAGCATGGGAAGGTTGGAAGGGACCTCAAGGATCATCTAGTTCCAACCCCCTGCCATAAGCAGGGACACCTCCCACTAGCACAGGTCACTCAAGGCCTCTTCTCCCAAGCTCTGATTGAAGGAAATGACTTGCACAGATGATATCCTTAGCCTTTCAAAATTGTTGTTGTTATGACTATTATTATCATTATATTTTTATTATTTTTTATTAGCATTGTAATTTTTTAGTGGTATTTATTGCTATTTTTAGGGGTAGTTATTGCTGTTTTTAGTGGAAGTTATTAGCATTTTCAGTGGGAGTTATTGGCATTTTCAGTGGCATTTATTGGCATTTTCAGTGGCATTTATTGGCATTTTCAGTGGCATTTATTGGCATTTTCAGTGGTATTTATTGGTGTCTTTAAGTGCTATTTATTGGTGTCTTTAAGTGCTATTTATTGGTGTTTTTAGTCCTATTTGTTGCTATTTTTGGTGCTATTTATTGCTATTTTTGGTGCTATTTATTGCTATTTTTGGTGCTATTTATTGCTATTTTTAGGGGTAGTTATTAGCATTTTTAGTGGCATTTATTGGTATCTTTAGTGGTATTTATTGGCATTTTCAGTGGCATTTATTGGCATCTTTAGTGGCATTTATTGGCATCTTTAGTGGCATTTATTGGCATTTTCAGTGGCATTTATTGGCATCTTTAGTGGCATTTATTGGCATTTTCAGTGGCATTTATTGGTGGTTTTCAGTGGTAATTATTGGTTTCTTTAAGTGGTAATTATTGGTGTCTTTGGTACTATTTATTGGTGTTTTTGGTGCTATTTATTGCTAATTTTGGTACTATTTATTGGGGGTTTTAAAATGGTATTTATTGGCATCTTTAGTGGTATTTATTGGCATTTTTTAAGTGGCAATTGGTGGTGGTTTTAAGTGGCAATTGGTGGTGGTTTTAAGTGGCAATTGGTGGTGGTTTTAAGTGGCAATTGGTGGTGGTTTTAAGTGGCAATTGTTGGTACATTTAGTGGTATTTATTGGGGTTTTTAGTGGGGTTTTTAGTGGTATTTAGTGGGTTTTTTAGTGGTAGTGGTATTTATTTTTAGTGGTGGTGGAGTTGCCTTCCCTGGAGGTGTTGAAGGAAAGCCTGGCTGGGGCACTTAGTGCCATGGTCTGGTTGATTGGCTGGGGCTGGGTGCTAGGTTGGGCTGGGTGAGCTTGGAGGTCTCTTCAAACCTGGTTGATCCTATGATTCTATGAACCAAACTGCTGCCAGAAGGCATTAATTAGAAAGCTCAGCAGAGCTTTCTTCTTGTGCCCTGAACACAAGGACTTCACAGGGCTGTCTAAGGTATGTTCATTGTACCAACCAGAAACTAGCTATGAACATTACCTAGAAACTTTTCTCAAGTGTTTACCCCTTTCTTGTGCTTTCCTCTGAAGCAGTTCATCCTTTTCTCAGGAAATTACAATTATCCAAGGGAAGATGAGTTACTGAGTTTATCCATGTGGCACATCCCATGTCTGCTAATGAAGTGGATTGTGGAGTACAATCAAAGCAAACATGGAAAACAGAAGTTCTGACTATTGAGTTGATTCAAGCTACTGCCTGGCTCTTTGCTGTTGTTCCTTCTCTGTGATAAGATGACTAGGGCCCTAAATGCTTTGAAAATAACTTCCTGGCCTCCCTAAAATGGTTAAATGAATAAAATCATCAACCATACTCACTTCTCTGCTAGGCTAATTATAGTAAATCTACAAAGCAGAGGAAGGGATGGGATTTAGGAATCTGTCACTTTTGCAGAGCTTTTCCCCCATTGCTTCACACTGTTTGCTTTTCCCTGGCACTGCCTTTGTGCTGATGAATAAAGGATGAAGCCCCAATGCTAGTGAGATTAGTGTCTCTCTTTTCATTTGGAGGGCTTTTGCCTGGGTAAAGCCTAAAGTGATTCTGATCTGTACTGAGGTTTTCAGGTGGAAGATCAGCATGCAGAATCTCTTGGTCTCATTCTGCCTTCAGCTATCCATGGTATAGCCTAAATTATCTTCTTTGGTTGTTTGCTTGTTTTTTTTTTTTCCCCCCTCAAAATATTTCTCAACTGACAGCATTTAGGAGCTGGTTGTCTAAAGCATTTTGAGATCCTGGGCACTGATTGCTCACTGGTTGCAGTTTGTGTCAAAGTTTCTTAATAGAGACAGAAAACCTTTTATCTGGAGAGACCTGAGAGATGCTTTGCAAAGACCAATTAACCTGCATGCCATTGCAGCCTGCTGGCAGCTGTTAACCTTGTAAGCTCTTCCCTGAATCCTTTTGCCTGTCTGTCTTTGGTGCCTGAAGTCTAATTTAGCATGTGAGGTATTACCCCAGCGTTATAAAAACCCTCTCTTGGCCCAGAGAGAAACTGCACTTTGGGAGGACATTGCAATTTGTAATGTTAAGGGGATAAAAAAGAATGTTTTGTGGACCTCAGGTAGATTTGTGACCAGGCTGGATGTACCTCTGGGCAGCTTGATCTAGTGTTAAGTGTCTGTAAGTTTCTTTCTACAACTACCTGAAGGGATATTGAGTGACCTGTGCTAGTGGGAGGTGTCCCTGCCTATGGCAGGGGGTTGCAACTTCATGATCCTTGAGGTCCCTTCCAGCCTTACCATTCTATGATTCTATAATTCTATTCTATGACATTGTGGAGAGGCTGGTGATAGGCTCTTCTCACAGGTGATTTCAGACAGAACAAGGTGTGTGAGGGTTAAGTTTTTCATGGAGAGAGTGGTCAGGCACTGGGATGAGATGCCCAGGGAGGTGGTGGAGTCTCCACTGCTCTTGTTGCAGCCCAGCACACAGTTGCTGTCTGGGCTGCACTCACACTGCAGCCTCATGTTGAGCTTTTCATCACCCCAGACCCCCAGGGCCTTTTCCTCAGGGCTGCTCTCAGCCATTCCCCACCCATCCTGGAGTTGTGCTTGGGATTGTGCCTACCCAGGTGCAGGACCTTCCACTTGGCCTTGTTGAGTGTCATGAGGTTGGCCTGGGCCCACCTCTGCAACCTGTCCAGGCCCCTCTGGATGGATCCCTGCCCTCTAGCAAGTCGACTGTGCCACACAGTTTGGTGCCATCTGCACTCTTGCTGAGGCTGCACTCAAGGAATTTATTCCCTGTAAGGGTGACAGAGCAATGGAACAGACTGCCCAGGGTTGTTGTGGAGTCTCCCTCTCTGGAGATGTTAAAACCTGCCTGGATGCATTTCTGTGTGATCTGGTCTAGGAGATCCTGCTCTGGCAGGGGGGTGGACTGGATGAGCTTTGGAGGTCCCTTCCAGCCCCTGACATTCTGTGATTCTGTCCTGATCAGCTCATTTTGCAATCATCTCCCTGCTTGCCTGGTGCATTGTGTATATTTAGATTGATGTATCTTAATTAAAGCTGAATTAAATGTGTCTGTGCTAGCCACTGGATGGCCCAGGCTTTTTAATCTTGCCATCTCATCTCATTTAAAATAATATTAAAAAATTAGTGATGTTATTTTTTTTCCCCTGAAAGGAGATAATTTATTTTAGTATAGCATAAAAAAAATGAGGGGATGCTAAAACAGGGAAGGTAGACCTGGGAATATCTCTGGGTCTGGGGCTCACATGTAGTTTTATTTTCCTCAGATGCCTGGAGATTTCTTCACTCCAGTTTATAAGAGAATCATAGAATCACAGAATGGTAAGGTTGGAAGGGACCTCGAGGATCATCTAGTTCCAACCCCCTGCCATAGGCAGGGACACCTCCCACTAGCACAGGTCACTCAAGGCCTCCTCCAACCTGGCCTTGAACACCTCCAGGGAGGGAGCAGCCACAACCTCCCTGGGCAATCTGTGCCAGTGTCTCACCACCCTCACTGCAAAAAACTTCCTCCTAACATGCAGTTTCAATCTCCCCTCTGCCACTTCAAACCCATTGCCCTTGTCCTGTCATTGCAAGACCTTATAAATAATCCTTCCCCAGCCTTCTTGTAGCCCCCTTCAGACACTGGAAGGCTACTCTAAGGTCTCCTGGAAGCCTTTTCTTCTCCAGGCTGCAGAGCCCCAACTCTCTCAGCCTGTACTCACAGCAGAGCTGCTGCAGCCCTCTGAGCATCTTGGTGGCCTCCTCTGGCCCCTCTCCAACACTTCCATGTCCTTCCTGTGCTGGGGGCTCCAGAACTGCACACAGGACTCCAGGTGGGGTCTGAGGAGAGCAGAGTGAAGGGGCACAATCCCCTCCCTTGCCCTGCTGCCCACACTGCTCTTGCTGCAGCCCAGCACACAGTTGCTGTCTGGGCTGCACTCACACTGCAGGCTCATGTTGAGCTTTTCATCACCCCAGACCCCCTGGGCCTTTTCCTCAGGGCTGCTCTCAGCCATTCCCCACCCAGCCTGGAGCTGTGCTTGTATCCCCCCCAGCTTGTATCACGAGGGTTGAGCATTCCCAAGCGCCAACCCTGCTCTGGCAAGCTCTTGTTTCCTCCAAATATTTAAATGCCAAGGCATAATGCTCATAGCTGTTTGTGCTTCCTTCCTGTTGCTCATGACCCTACAGGTAAAAGACACAAGGTCACTCAGCTGGGCTGTTTGCCAAGGAAGTTTTAATTGCAAAATCTTTATTAAAGCAAACATTGAGAGCAGTGTGTCTCTAGGAGTGGATTGCATTTCCTTCTAATTACCCAGAAATGTGACAGCTGTGTGCAAGGGAATTACTGCAAGAATTAGCATGAGATTGGACCAAATTGACAAAGCAGCCATGGTCTGTTTAAGGATTGCTGCCACCAGGGAATGAACCACCTCTCGTTGGCTGGGGGCTCTATCTGCCATGACCCTGCTGTGGCAGCTTATCCTCTGGGCTAAGCTCAGCCTGAAAGGTGAAGAGCATCCTCTGTGCAGAGATGTGTGCAGCTACCTGAGCAGAGCTGCTGTTTCAGCACAGCTCTTGGAAATATTCCCAGGCTAGTGGTACAAGCTCAAGCCTTTCTGAACCAGCAGGAGCCTTTCTTGTCCTCAGAACACATATTTTAAAGTAACCAATTTCTTTTCTGTTATGTCAGCTGATACCATAGAGGGCTGGTAAGGAATTGAGTGTGCCTTGTAAGCATGGGGGAACTGTAAGTGGGATAACTTACAGTGGGATAACTTCGATTGGATGAGGCCTTGAGTGAGCTGTACTAGTGGGAGGTGTCCCTGCCTATGGCAGGGGGTTGGAACTAGATGATCCTTGAGGTCCCTTCCAACCTTACCATTCTATGATTCTATGATAACTGAGGCTGCAAACAGACTGAAATCAGATCTGTGGCCTTTGCTTTAAGCATGAAATATCTCACTGGAAACAACCAGATTGAGGGCAGACCTCATTGCTGTCTGCATCTACCTGAAGGGACATTGTGGAGAAGCTGCTGCTGGGCTCTGCTCACAGGGAATTGGAGACAGAACAAGGGGGAATGGCCTCAAGCTGAGGCTGGGAAGGTTTAGATTGGATATTAAGAAAAAGTTTTTCATAGAGAGAGTGGTCAGGGAGTGGAATGAGCTGCCCAGGGAGGTGGTGGAGTCTCCCAACCTGGCTGTGTTTAAGGGTGGTTTGGATGTGGTACTTGGGGCTGTGGTTTAAGGTGAATCTTGTAGAGTAGGATTCTAGGTTGGACTTGGTGATCCTGAGGGGCTCTGCCAACCTGAATGTTTCTGTGATTGTTTCTTCCTTAAGAAACAAAAGCAAACAAAATCCAGACCAATGCCAACAAAAAACCTCTTACCACTCAGAAGCCTAAGGCAGGGCTGGTTGAAATTGACCTTTGGCTGTCCTGACCATGAAGGGATGTGGCCAGGAGTGCCAACAGTGCAGCAGTAACAGCAGCTGGCTCACTTGTGCCCCTTGCTGTCTTTTTTTCCCCACCTTGTGTGTCCCCTGCTTCCCATCCTGTGGCACATCACAGTGCCAGCCACATCTGGAACCAAGCTAGAAATGGTCAGATTGAGCCTGGATGTTAGGATGTTGTTTGGCATGAGGGTGGTGAGAGCCTGGCAGGGGTTGCCCGGGGAGGTGGTGGAAACCTCATCCCTGGAGGTGTTTATAGGCCAGGCTGGATGAGGCTGTGGCTGGCCTGATGTAGTGTGAGGTGTCCCTGAGCATGACAGGGAGGTTGGAACTGGCTGATCCTTGTGATCCCTTCCACCCTGGCTGATTCTATGACTCTGTGTGCTTTGATTTTGCTGTTTCTGTGAGGACTGTGTGTCAGCATGAGGCCATCAGAAGACACATTCTTCTCTCTGCTTCACTGGAGCCTGCTCTCTGTTTTGTTGGGATGCTCAGCTGCAGTTATATGGAAAACAGTCCTCTTTGCACAGGCATTAATGAATTAAATCTTGCATATGTAATAACAAATTTTAACTTCTAGGCAGGGGATTCAATCCCCCAGGGTTTCATAACCCTGTTACACAGGTGCCAGAATTGGTTCATTTCTCAGGGAAATTTAGTCACCTTGGGGATGCATTAAATGTTACCTGCTAAATCCATCTATCTAGTTTCTGGTTCTGAGCCTGCTCTGTGCTTTGCAAATGCACAGGCATTTCCTTTCCACCTAACTTCACATTATCCATTGAAAATGAATTATGTCTTCAAGCCTCTAATTCACTTACACTAGGTTGCAAAGTTACCTTATTGAATATTATCATCTTCTGTGCATTCATGTTTTAATTTGCATTTGATTTAGCTCCCCAGGCCTTGCAGACTGACCTTGAAGATCCTTGGTGGAAGGACAGCAGCCCCCCACCCACCCCACCCCTCACCCCCCCAACAAAACAAGCAAAAAAACCCAAGAGAAAACCAAACATAAAAAAAACCCCAAAACCAAACAAGAGAAAAAAAAAAATAACACAAACTCCCCAACCATAAACTGACAACCATGCACAAAGTCATGTAGCTATGTTAAAGCTCTTTGCTTAAGGAACAGAAAAGTTCTCCATGTCTTTGTGTAAACACATTTGATGTTTTCAGGTGCTCACTGCAGTAATTGTGCTTCTGCCAGAAAATGTTTCTCTCTGTAATATTAATTTTCAGGGGCTTTGATGTCTTCAGTCTGTCTAACCTAGGATTCTGCTGTGAATGCTCTGTCAGCTCTTCTCTGTCCTGCAGATTTGACATCCCTTTAGGTCTAGTCCTAGTGAAGTACCTCTCTTGTGAGGGGAGACTGAGGGACTTGGGGTTGTTCAGTCTGGAGGGGATAAGACTTCCAGGTGACCTTATTGTGACCTTGCAATATCTTAAGAGGGCTGCAAGAGAGCTGGGGAGGGACTTTTTAGGCTGTCAGGTAGTGATATGACTGGGGGGGATGGGACAAAGCTAGAAATGGGTAGAATCAACCTGGATGTTAGGATGATCAGTGGGATGGAGCAGCTCTGCTCTGAGGGCAGGCTGAGAGAGTTGAGGCTTTTCAGCCTGCGAAAGAGAAGGCTTCCAGGAGACCTTAGAGTGACCTTCCAGGATCTGAAGGGTGCTATAGAAGGGCTGGGGAGGGACTATTGACAAGGTCTTGTAATGCCAGGACAAGGGGCAATGGGTTTGAACTGGCAGAGGGAAGATTGAAACTGGATGTTAGGAGGAAGTTGTTTGCAGTGAGGGTGGTGAGACACTGGCACAGGTTGCCCAGGGAAGTTGTGGCTGCTCCCTCCCTGGAGGTGTTCGAGGTCAGACTGGACAAGACCTTGAGTGCCCTGTGCTAGTGGGAGGTGTCCCTGCCTATGGCAGGAGGTGGAACTGGATGATCCTTGAGGTCCCTTCCAACCTTACCATTAGAAGTTGTTCAACCTGGCAGGGGTTGCCCAGGGAGATGGTGGAAGCCTCATCCCTGGAGGTGTTTAAGGCCAGGCTGGATGAGGCTGTGGCCAGCCTGATGTAGTGTGAGGTGTCCCTGGGCATGGCAGGGGGGTTGGAACTGGCTGATCCTTGTGGTCCCTTCCAACCCTGACTGATTCTATGATCTGTAACTCTTTGATTTTGCCTGGCCACAGTTTTATTGGTGATGGTAACATAACACAGATCCAGAACTTAACTCATTTTAGTAATATACCCAAATCCCAGTAGAGCAGGAAGGAACTGACCAGGCCATTTGGACTTCAGTCTTTTTTTCCCCTCAGTTTTCCTGAGCACACACGCTCTGTCCATGGTATTGCAAGGTGCATTGCAAACAGAACTGTCCAAGGATTCAAACAAACACATTTATTCCTCAGGGACCATAGGGCTGCCACCTAAGACCTGCTCACAACACTTTACAGCCATCACATCCCCTCCTCACCACTCAGGTATCCCTGGGTGGCATTCAGCCAGGGATTTCTCACTCCATGAATTGCCTGTGATCAGAACATGGCTTTTATGGGTTGCTGCCTATCCAAAATTGCCAGACAAAGGCTTTTGAAGCATTTCAAACCATACTCTGGTTGAAAACCGTTTTCTGTGATTGTTTATTCACACAGCAAGTCTGAAATTCCCTTATACCCTCAACAGGTCTTCTGTTAACTGTTGCTTGTGACTTATCATAGAATCATAGAATGGTAAGGTTGGAAGGGACCTCAAGGATCATCCAGTTCCAACCCCCTGCCATAGGCAGGGACACCTCCCACTAGTACAGGTCACTCAAGGCCTCCTTCAGCCTGACCTTGAACACCTCCAGGGAGGGAGGGACTTATGTCTGAGTTGTTACTGCATAACTATTCCAAGTTGCAGGAGAGCTTTCTTCTGATGACATTACTTGTTTTAAAATAAGACCTATCCAGCCCATAACTCTTGTTTTCTGCTGCTCATTTAAACTCATTTAAATGGGCTTAAACTGGCAGAGGGGAGATTTAGACTAGATGTTAGGAGGAAGTTCTTTACAGTGAGGGTGGTGAGGCACTGGAACAGGTTGCCCAGGGAGGTTGTGGATGCTCCCTCCCTGGATGTGTTCAAGGCCAGATTGGATGAGGCCTTGAGTAACCTGTACTAGTGGGAGGTGTCCCTGCCTATGGCAGGGGGTTGGAACTAGATGATCCTTGAGGTCCCTTCCAACCTNCATTACTTGTTTTAAAATAAGACCTATCCAGCCCATAACTCTTGTTTTCTGCTGCTCATTTATATACAGCCTGGCTTGTACAAACACTTGCAGAAGACACAAAACTGGATGCTAGAAGTTGCTGAATCAAAATGTACGTCAGGATGTGCTTAAGGGATCCTGGATACCTTTCATTCTGGATTCAAAGGTCTCCAAAGATAGAATCATAGAATGGTTTAGGTTGGAAGGGACCTCAAGGATCATCCAGTTCCAACCTACCAGGGACACCTCCCACTAGTACAGCTCACTCAAGGCCTCCTCCAACCTGGCCTTGAACATCCAGGTTGGAGGTAGGGTCTAAAATCTAAACCAAACCATCCATTCCAGCCTTCCTGGAGATGGATCTCTTCCAGCTGATAACTGAGCACAGATTTTATGGAACTGGAATGGCAGGAGCACACCAATTCAGGGTCAGTAGAATCATAGAATGGTTTAGGTTGGAAGGGACCTCAAGGATCATCTAGTTCCAACCC